>JAOYRR010000451.1:0-204897 GCA_038994665.1 Podotricha telesiphe
TTTTTTTTGATATATTACGTGTATACAAATATATATATATTTAGTTAGCGGTTATTTTAATATTACATACACACTCCAATTTTATTAATTTGTAAAGATTATATACAAGGTTTTTAAGCAGAAATTTATAAAATTACGTACTGATAGTATGCCATCTGAAATGGTGGTTGCGTAGCTCAGATGGTAGAGCGCTCGCTTAGCATGCGAGAGGTACCGGAATCGATACCCGGCGCCTCCACGTTCTTTTATATCATACTAGCTGTGCCCGCGACTTCGTCCGCGTTGAATACTAAAATAAAAGTACATCAGCTGTCATGTCATACGCTTGCCGTGGGATTTACCTGATTTTTCTATCACTATCTATCTATCTCTGTATCGTTGTAATATAATCTCGTAAAGCAAACTTTAGACTCCAGTGTCGTCTTAAAAATTTGCACATGTGTCCGGATCGGGTGACAAAATAATATTTTCATAACACGAACTTATTATCCTTGCCAAGACATCCTGTCCTAGATGAGTTCGATCAGGATAACGACATTTTTTAGTTTAAAAAAACTATTATTATGCGTAAAGTTGTATTTTATAGCATAGTACTTTTTTTTAGTTGAGTGTTGTATATGAAATTGTAAAGATAGTAACGCTTTCTAAACGCGACGTTTGCAGATCCAAATTTTACTTGGAGAAATATTTCTTATTTATGTCATATATATAAACGATGCGTTATTAATAATACAGTTTAATTGTTAACGATTGATTGATTAAGAAATCGCAAGGCATTGGCAAAAAAATAATTAGACGTTCTAATGTCTGTATTTAAAGTATATATCGTCGATTGGGTAGTGACATGAGTTCTTTGGTCAAATTGAAGAATGTGATATTTACGGAAGCCATAAAATGACAATATATGATAATCCTACTAATATTATAGCTAACTGCTAGCTGTTTTTTTTTTAAAGCCAGCCGAAAAAATAAAAATAGTTTAATGTCATAATGTTAGTTTTTTTCTTACGCTACGCTAATATAAGCTACTCGAAATACTAATCCTGCGCAGACGAACTCGCGGGTATCAGCTAGACATGATGTCCTGACGTGACAACCTATAATTTAAATAAAACCGAAGAAATTCGTAATAATTTACAGGTAAATAACCTAATTACATAATTAAAATTATAATGAAGTAGGTATCTTTTTGTATCTACGTGTAACTCCTAACCAAAAAAAAACCTGCCACTAACTAACCCTGGACCTATATTACTTTTAGTACAATGCGTTTTTAACAAATCGCATTCGTTATAATTAACAGGTAAGTAACCTATCTACATAATTAAAATGAAGTCTCTTATTGTACGTGTAAATCCTAACCAAATAAAAACCTGCCAATAACTAAAGCAATATAGCTTTAAGTACAATGGCTTTTTAACAAATTGCTAATGCTTGAAAATTCGCAAAACAGACACAACCATCAATGACGTCTGCCCTCACGCGTCTGTCCGCGTTCGGGTCGCGGTCGCGCACTCAGCGATGAGCGACTTCTTCCCCCACCGCACCCGCCGTGCGTCGGCCACGCCGTAGTATAGCGCACTCGGTTAAAATAATATTTGTCCAATGAAACCCGTGAAAGACATTATATCTACTTTTAATACCAGAAGCGATTAAAGTATCTAACTACCATATTAATTTATTGACTACAATGGTTCACTATTTTGGCTTTAATGGCTTGAACATAAGATACTTACTTGATATTTTGGTCAATTCACACAATGTCTTTATAACTTGTAGCCTATGTGTTATTCTGATGTATAAGCTATATTATTGTAAAGTTTCATTAAAATCCATACAGTAGTTTTTACGTGAAAGAGTAACAAACATCCTTACAAACTTTCGCATTTATAATATTAGTAGGATTTCTAAAAGTTTCCTTTTTTATGTATATTTTTGTACAATTTGAACGTAACGTAGTTACATACAACAATCGAAGTCAATAGTTTTTATTTAAATAGGTATTTTCCCGGTTTAGTTAGATAAAGTATGGTATAATATTCCGCCACTGAATGCAGCAGCTTTTTTTCGCCTTTTTTACTGCATAACTGGGTAGTCAGAGAGAACCTAGTGACAAGAACTCTGTCCCTCAATGTGTTGGAAATAAATATAATTGAAGGTATGAATGGATGAAGCTTTTATATAGAAGAATTACTACTTCTTTAAAATTAAGTCACAAATTTTACGTCAAAATTAAATAAAATGGAATCTTAAACGATATATAACCTGTTAAAAACTTTAATAAAGATAATTTATTAAGACAAACCGGCGTTGAGTATTGACACCCAACACGCAATGTTTCGAATTCCGGCGAAAAGATTAGAACAGAAAGTCTTGACGCTAATTTGTGTTGACTTGACGCAAAACGCTTAAATTGCGTAAAATCAATAAATTAATTAATACATAATGCAAAAACTTAACTTAATAAATGATAACTATGAACTTACTGTAAAATTATATTTGAAAGGAGGAACTGTTCTCGTCGGCTCTTTTCCGCAGAACTTCGTTCCGAACCGGTGGTAGCTGCCGTTCAGACTGACAATACTGACATTTTAAGTTAATTGACGATTTGAAAGTGCTTTCAATAAATGTAACGCACACTACCGTGTTTTTAACATACGAGTACACGTCGCTAAGCCTACGTGTGTTGGCGCATCAAGATATATATTGTATAATCAAAGGGAAAAATAATATAGATTTGAACTGAAGAAAGCATTCTTTAAATAAGTCCGTACAAATCTACGAACAATGATCAGATACAAAATATATTATGCTTTGATAAATATAGGCTATTTATTATAAAACGTTGTAAATACGTCGATAACATTTTGTTTTCATAGTAATTTCACGTTTCTATAATATATTATAGCAACTTCGTAGCGTTTTATCGTAGCTGGATATAGATCGTATGGTGATGGCGTAGCGGTCGCGCTTGGTTGGTTTCTAAGAGGCGCGGGTTCGAGTCCCGCTACGTTCAACCGTTTATAAGTTTTGTTAAGAATGTTTTTCATATCTTAAGTATGTGTATAACACTTTAAATAAAAAATTCTCTTCATTTTTCTTACAGGTCCATACAAAATGTGGAAGAATCTGACAAAATTAATATGAAGAATGAAACAGTTCCTCTAGAAAGAATAATTATCGAAGGCTTAATTTTAAGAAGAAGGATAGCTAATAGAGAAACTTTTTTAAATATTCCAAAAGACA
Source organism: Podotricha telesiphe (assembly GCA_038994665.1). Lineage (NCBI taxonomy): Eukaryota > Metazoa > Arthropoda > Insecta > Lepidoptera > Nymphalidae > Podotricha > Podotricha telesiphe. The sequence continues at coordinate 3,247 of JAOYRR010000451.1, forward strand.
ACGACGTTATTGTAAACTACGACTTTGTTATAAGGAAATTAATAGAAAAACATTTTATACACAAATATACAAAGTCGAAGCTTTAGTTTTGTTTAATTTTGTTGTTACGAGTATCTACAGATCTTGTCGCAGTGAGACAGCGTCTATAAGCGCGATTGTTGGTGGGTTCGAGTCCGGGAGCTCCAATCCGGGTATATTAAAGTTTATTAATTGATTTACTAGCTCTAATAAGACAAAGCACGGTGTTAAGTTCCGACATCCTATAATGCCTGTTCAGGGAAACGCAGAATCGAGATTGCGTGTCCAGTGGCGGAGCTCTACGCCGCCTTTTGTTTTACCTAGACTGTAGAGTGTGTAAATTAGAATAATTTATATACAGTAATACGATTCCTCTAATAAGATTTCGGATGAAATCAACAAAGAAACGGGTCTCAAGCGTGAAAACTTATTAACAAAAATGATGAATTAAATTTTCTGTAATTATATTGTATTGTCAAGAATAAATTGAATTATAGACGCATAAAATTGTTATATATATTGATATTGTTTTATTTACAATCTGAACTACGAGTAATAGAGACACAAAGCGGTAAGGATTAACCACCATGGAAGAACATATCTTTGAAATTGAAGGTAAAATAATAACCAAAAAAAATACAAGAAACTTTTCGAATTTTTTTTTTCATTTGTTTAACATGTTAATCGCACACTTAGGAAACTTTTCGAAACTTTTATTCAGTATTTATATGTGGGTGCCAAACATGGATACAGACCCAGATTCAGAGGCTGCTGAAGGCATATCATAGAGCAATGGAGAATAGCATGATAGGCGCTAGAAGATAGGACAGGAAAGAAATAAAAATATACTTTAAAAATGTAAAAAATATTTAAATAATAAATTCTCCGTCGCCAAACAATTATCCGTAGGGTAGCAGAAGTTTGTAAAAATCTCTCTAAAGATGCTAACAAAAAAAATAAATTGTGATGAACTCTTATAAGCGGATTACAATTTATTTTTGTTAAATTTCGACGTAGCCGGATGTAGAACGCGTGGCTAAGCGGTCAAAGCGATTAAACATTTTCCAAGAAGCGCGGGTTTGAATCCCGCTAGATTAAACTTTTTATACGTTTCTAAAAATATTTTTCAATTGTTACCGTAGTTGAAGACTTGTGAAGGACATCCAACAGATTGTAATGATTAAGATGGAAGAGGCCTTTGTCAAAGGACAAACGGACTGTGAAATATTGTAAAATCAAAACTAAATGACTTACAATTTATTTAATATGAAAAAATATTTTGATTACGTGAATATTTTGAATACGTAATTAAAATTTTACAATGCGTCTTCGCTACGATAATTAGTAAAAACAGTATTTTTTTTTATTTAACAAATTCGGAGTAGCTCTTGCTTTTCAACATCGCTCATTTCAAGGCCCCTTTGGTAAGTTGATTTGGTAAGTTGACTGAATTGATAGGAATAGATTTAACATGATTTTGTTTCTGTTTTGAAAACATTTAGTCAATATTTTTAAATCAAAATAAATATTATTTTTACAATGTCAATTTTGCCTACGACTAACCATCAATGGAGAACTGGCTGCGAATACTCTCAGATCCTCTAGACCAGCTTGTCATCGCTGCTGCCATTACAGCATAGATGGTATTTATAACGGGATGACGAATCGTATTAAGTATGAGTAAATTCTATGAAAACATTTTTTTTACGTGAGGAAATTCTTTACGGGTATCCAACGAGACTCGAAAAGACTCCCAAATCCCTCCCTCCCTAAGCCCGATTAGGCTGGTAACAGCCCGATTGGGGAGTCGGACGTGGTTATGTGGGACTCCGGACTGTCAGATAGGCTGTCCATATACCCACTAAAATCTCACGGTGCTCCTTCTCGACCGCCACTAGCCATGGAGGCTATGGAAACCCCAGTCTTCCGTGAACCCCGACGGCTGTCCGGTACCCCCGAATCACCCGGTTTTCCATCACCCTCTGCGCCCGTCACAGCAGGGTGACGTTTTGCCTGTCCAGGGCAAATTGCATGAAACCATGCTCCATGTTGCAGGGACTAAAGTAACAGAGCGTATTATGTAAGAAATCGCATAAAGGGGAATCGTACTAAAGGAGTTGTATTGTATAGTCATTCCCCGAGTGGAGATCAAATTTACAACTATCGCTTCTACACTCGAAGGTCTAACAGCGCCATGACATTTTCTGCTTTATATGTGCGAGAAAAGCTTATTTAAGCTTTGCTTTATAAAAATATATTTCGGGATATTTTAATGAAATAAACAAAATATAAAAAAAATGTTATTAGAAACATGCGATTTATATATTTTTAGTTAAACGATTTTCTAAAACCTGTTCTTTTGGTAGTTGCCAAAATTGCCACAAAAAATAAGTATAATTTTCAAAGTAATTTTAGAAATACTCTCCCTAACTGTAGGACGTTACAGGCGTAAATTAAAATAATGGATGGTACCTACGTAGTATATTAAATGGGTTCATACAAATATATGTAGGTATATTAAAAGTCATAGCATTATAGCATAAAAAGGACAATATAGAGAATTACATTTAAGAAACTCACACCAGCAATTGTTTTTTTTATGGTTGGAAATGCCGTGAGCTAAGTGAAGTTGTGTAAAGACTTAAAAATGAGACGTCACAAGTCAGCCACAACGGTGGATCCGCGCTTGATTACGGCATAAAATATATATAATAAGCTATTGACTTATGATCAGTGAATAAGCAAAAAAAAAACCCTATTTCTGTGGTTTTTTTAGGTTCTTACGTAAGACCACTATAATCGTTTCTAAGATATTCATAGTTATTCATAGATCAAGACTAAATGGGATCTGTAGAATAGATTTTGACGATTTCTCTATGCAGAGCACGTTTTTTTCAGCATATCCGGGTAGTCAGAGGGAACTTAGTGACATGACACTCCGTCCTCCACTTTCTACCCGTAATCGAGACATTGCGTGTCAAATGGCGGAATTTAGCTCCGCACTTGTCTTAGATACCAGAGCGGAGAAATGAAAATATGTAAAATTCTCCGAGGGAATTAAACCCAAAACGAATCACGCCTACAATCGGACGCTTTTCCATTACGTCACGATAGTTTTTACGTTTAATATGATGTTTATTATTTTCTATTGTGTTTATGTACTTTAATAAATAGATATACTAAACAACTGTACCTCTTGCCACAGTTTCCAAATATGTTCTCGCCAGACTCACTAAGGCCATTAAATAAAGCTCCGCCAAGGAAACACAACCAACCAAACTGACGTAAAGTTAAAGCCGCTTTCCTTACTGACTCTCCCATGAAAGATGAAATAGCTACTATAGAGGCTAACAGGAAGTCTAAGAATGTTAAGAAGCGTGTATTAATTGAAAACAAAACTATAAATGCTAAGAAGGCTAAGAATAACAAAACAAGCGATGACGAAGACGAAGCAGAAAATACTAGTTTCTGCTTGGTGTGTCTTGAAACTTATGCTAACAGCCGGTCGAATGAGCAGTAGGTCCAATACCTAGAATGTTGAAAGGCTGGGCACAATGGATTGTACTGGAGAGCTGTATTACGTTTGCCATAACTGTGAATCGGATTAGATAAGATTTATGACTGATTATAATAATGATTGATCTCAAGAAAATGCCATTGTTACTTAAAAGATAATATAATTACATTTTTTGACTATTAAACATGTTTTATTCATTAATATCTACCTCGGTAGTAGGAGAGTTGTGACAAAGAGAGTGCTCTTGGATTTCATTAATTTTTAGAAAACGTAATACTTTAATATATTTTGTAACTATTTTGACAACACAAAGAATATTGCTAGATTAAATTCACAATGATATATATATATATAAAATACAGAAATTAAAATAGCATGCAAATTTTGTATGTATTGTGTGTGTGTGTGTGTCTGAGAGAGAGAGAAAATGAGAATGAATTATTGGGCAAATGTGTCAAATAATAAGTTTTTCAATTTCGGCATACGTAGCCTGGCAACCAATTAAAGCTTATAAGCCTACAATCTCAGAGAACGAGGGTTCAGGTTAATAATTTTTTTAACTATTATATATACTAGGAGCCAGGTATTCAGCACAGGAACGGAGCATTTTAGTTTTAACTGTACCAACCCCTCCCGACTCCCCCAGCCTCTCCCCCCGGCGATAATACAGTACGACTAAATATATAAATTACTTTTCTTATACTTCCGCACATTACATTAATATGTTCCTTCCAGGTGACCAGGGAACTATATTCCCAAATATTTTATATGAGTTGAATTATAAATATCTATGCAATTACGCAGGCTAGAATTCCCACAATTTTTAGTGTTAACTCTTATAGAAACTGGGAGTAAAGGAAGGTTATTATTATTTAGAGCAAATGCAATAAGTTTGATTTTATCCAAGCTTAAAGTTAACTTGCTATGAGCTAACCAACTATTAACAGAGGCCAAGGAGGTCTTCAATGAGTTCCTAGCCTCAGACCAACTTTTACCGTGTACAAGCAGTATAATCAGCGTATATTATTTGACAGTTTGGTTAAGATAAATTGGACATTTCATTGACATAAATAAGGAACAAAGTAGGTCCTAGAACACTTCCCTGAGGAACGCCAAACCTTAAATTTTAATCATTTCTTACGACATTATATATAACAACAAATTGTGAGCGATCAGTTAAGTAGCACCGAAAAATGTCATTCCCTATGCCTCTGATATCCAATATATTCTATTTAATACCAATAAAATCTTCGAGAAGAGAAGAATTACACTAGAATCGAACCCACAATCATTACGTGCAGTTGAAATGCGGTAATTACGCCACGTCTATAATTATTTAATATTAGTTGTCATAATAACATCTTACCTATAATCAAGAAAAATATAGCTATATATCAAGAAAAATATAGTTAATAGGTACAATTTACATAAGTAAAAAATGACCTTTACTTTGGTTTAAGTAAAAACAAGTTACTGGTTATTATCTGTATATATCAAGCATTTATATTATATATTTTATGTAAGCTTTTCATTATATATAATGATTTGAATTCCGGGAAAATTGAAGTTTATTTTTTTTTAAATATAGCTACCTACCTACAAGCATAGGTACGTTTATGCAAGTACCAGTATTCTTGTTTATTATTTGGTTTACGTATTAATGATATTGTTTGATAAGATAAATAAATGATAAATTATAATTCCACGGTAAAAACTAGATATGAAGATATTTTTTTAATCACGATTAGTTTTCCTCGTGAAGTTATATTTTTCTTTTAATTAACATAATAGATATAAGTTTTTTAAACATATTATTATATATTATATAAATTGAAAATATAAATTAATTTGTTAAATATTAATATTTTATATACATATTGGCAAATTATACAATTTTTTAAATAGATTTTTTTGATTAAAAAATTCAAGTTCAGTCTTTATAGAAGCGTTTATATTCATTTATATTTTGTATTAATATAGCAATTGTAATTAATTAACCTATTTTTTAACATTTTTAAACGTAAATAAAAAAAAGTGGCTAATTAATTAACATACAGACAAGCCTATGTTTACATATAACAGAAATTTAAAAGAGGTAATTTCATATCGCTATAGAATAATAAAATTTTGTTCTAGTTAATATTAAGAACAAACGTAATATTCTAAAGAGCACTTTTAATGATGATAATCTTTAAAACATACAAAATGACTGCTAAAATTTATAAATAATTTCCGTGCCATTGTCAGGGAAGTCGTGTAATGCGAGGATTATTAGTGAAAATTACATTTCGAAAATATATATCATTACATTTTATTCATTAAATTAAACATATTATTAATAATGGACAGTGACGAATTTTATGTAAATGCACCGTGGGGAAGAATTGCGTGTGAGTATTCATTTTTTTTCTTCTTTTAATTTTTTATCTACTCTTTTAATTAAAAAAAATAAACGTCAAAACAATTTTGTGTAAATGTTAAATAATTCGTTTTGTTTTCTTTGTTTATTTCAATTTATAATTCATTTGGTATGATATCAGTTATTCTTATTCTAAAACAGTTTAGTAAAACGTATAGGTTAGTTAACAAAACATTTTAATAATTCTTAGAATAAGTATTAACATATTTAATATTCTAAATTCGAATTTATATGTCGGTATTCTAAAACAAAGAAACACTTATAGTGTATGTACCATTATTATGAGAATTATATTTTTTTATATGTCTTTTGTGTTACTTCTTGTGGAGTGTAAAATATGTAAAAAATGATTAAAACTAGATAACATAAACATAAAATGTAGCTTCTTTTTATAATAAATGAAGATTATTCTTAAGAAGGGTTTAATTTATGCTCATTTTGAAGTAGTTACCTGTGTTTTTATACAAAGTCAATACCCTGTTAAGTAATAAGTATTTCAAAGTTATAAAATATGTAATATGTTAATATATAAATAAAAAAAAAATATATACCTATATATAGTTATTATTTTTAAAAATGTAATTAAAAATCATATTTCTGTAGGTGTAACATGGGGTCAACCAACAAACCATCCAGTCTTGATGGTCCATGGCTATATGGACAGTGCAGCCACTTTCATTTATATAATAAAACATCTGCCTGATACACATTATTATGTTGCTGTTGACTTACCTGGTAAAACTTTCTTTTTATATTTGTGGGTTCAAAATATCAGTCTTAATTACTGTATTTAGTTTTATTAGTTAACAAGCTTTTAAAAATAGACTAAAAGTTTATTATTTCACACTATAAGCATACATATACATAAGTCATCTCTTCATAATAAAGTATATGAAATATTTATATGACTTTATTTATTTCTATGTATTTTATATTATATTATGAATGTATATTTGTACATATTGTATTTATATATACTTCAATATGCATATATGTATATACATCTTCATACTTTACCCTGCGTTGGAGGGTAGTCAGTGACAAGCTACGGTCCAAGATACTCTGAATTTCTGTTTGAAATCCAGATGTCGAATGGCAGCACTGAATGCAGCGCTTTGTCTTAGGTACAGGACACAGGTGGGCAATGGACAGGTCTAAGAGCGCAGGAATGTAAATATTTTAATATAATCTTTTTCCCAAGTTGGAAGCGAACTTGCAGCCAATTGTGTTTATAGTCATATGCTGTCCCACTGTGTCACAATATATATAGCCTCATATATGTATACAGATATTTATTTAATCTGCACCACTGACCAAATTATGATCTGTCCTCCACCGAAAGGGTACCTGGAAGAGATTATTTAAGGATAACTATGATTATTGTACTGTCCAACTATTTCAGTTTTTCTTCTTGGTCGGTTTCCAAGAGAGGCGGGATCAAATCCTGTTGTGATCAAATTTTTGTATGTTTTCTAAATATATGTGTTTCAATTTCCTAAGTGTGTGAATTACAATTTAAAACACTAAATAATTTCCTTTGTGTATTTGCTATACAAAGTGACATTTGCAAGTTGCACTATACTTGCATGGCATTTGAAGCACCATAATTAAAGAACTGATCTAAACTTTGAGAAGCAATGGTTATTGAGTATCAATACATATATTATTGTTTCAGGACATGGGAAGTCAGATGCATTTCCTATGGGCCCTCTAGTGAACCATTCTACCTTAGTGGAAGGTATGCGGAAAGTGATTGATCACTTAAAATGGGAAAAATTTATACTAGTGACTCATTCTATAGGTTTTATAACTGGTAAGTGTAAGTTGGGATTTGTTTATTTCGAGAGGATAAGGAGCTCATATACATTTTATAATACAGATAATAAATATGAGTTACAGATGATGTCTTATAATTTTTTTTTATTATCTTTATTTAACTGTGGGACAGAGCCACGGTGGAGTTAAATAAAGATTCGTCTAATTGTAAACGCGATTGGTTATAGGTTCGAACCCCTCTTAAAAAAATTGTTTATATTTAAGTCTTATTTAATTTTGTCGCTATAGTGAAAGGCATAACGCGATGTTGAGTTTCGGAAAGTGCAGACACAAAATTCTCTCTGCGTATTAACTAATATAAGTAATGGAAATGTATGAAAAATAATATATGTTTTAAATTTTTTTAAAGTGTTATTAACACACTTAGGAAATTGATAAACATTTTTAGAAAACCGTTTTAGATTTTCGTTACTCTTATACGCTTATTACAACTTATGTTTGTTGTCAGCATCTCTGTAGAGAGATTTTTACAAGTTCTGCTACACAAAGATTATTCTACCATCCAACAATCGTTTGGTACAAGAGAATGCTATTTATTAAATATATTTAACAATTTTTAAAGTGTTATTCACATACTAACAACAAATACAAGTTGTAATAACCGTATAAGAGTTTCGACTTAGCCGGGTGTAGAACGCATGGCTTAGCGGTCAGTGTGCTTGGACGGTAAACAAGAGGCGGTTTCGAATCCCGCTGCGTTAAAATTTTTATAAGTTTTCCAAACAATTTAACTAATAATAATATGTTAACAAAAAACGTATTTCAATAAAAAGTATAGACCATATGACCGTAGTAGCATTAATAAAACATAATGCAACTTCACACTTTTTCCCGCTTAGCTGGATAGTTAGAGAGAACCTAGTATCAAGACTCTCCGTTCTCCACTTTCCGTCAGATATCGAGTCACTGTATGTTGAGTGGTGGAACTGAAGGCCGCGCTTTTTTTCACCAGAGCGTAGAAATGAAAATAATTTAAATATAATCATTGCCTCGATTGGGAATCGAACCCACAACTCCAATAATATATTAAATTACTAGCGACCCGCTCGCGGCTTCACCTACTTTAACTACACATGACTGTAACTATTTTGTGTTTTCACCCGCCGGCTATCTCATTTTTTAATTTATAATTTAAATTGTTACTTTTTTTAGTCTTTTTTTGAAACCGATTTAATAAAATAAACAGTAAAGTTAAGTTAAGGAAAGTTTACCAAAATAAAACAGCCTAAGCTCCATTTAAATCGGTTGAGCCGTTTCTGAGATTCGCTTGTACAAACGCACAGACGAAATTTGGAAACCATTATTTTGTGTTCTATTTGACATTGCTAAATATATCTTCCATTTACAGACAGCTATGAGTTACGTTTTTGTTATACGTATAGATTTATTTTTATTTTACAGGAATATTTTATAATAGCTTATATCCGTTTAGGATTACAAAAATGGTGAATTTTGATCCAGTGCCTCCACTCTCTACATACAACTTCCATCAATGGAACCCGATGCTGTGGTATCAATATATATACGATGATTATTTTGATAACTATCCAAGGTAATTGAGTCAGAGAGAACCTAGTGTCAAGACACTCATATATCAAGGTATTTATTTTATATTATTCGATATAATGTTTTAAATAGTTTTTTTTTATAAATTTCAGATGGAATTTAGAGAGAACGAAAAAGTTTACATACGACCAAGCTATTAATCTTTTGGTGAAAAGTAGAAAGTTTACAAGAGAACAGTCTGCGGTAGTTCTTTCTAGAATTTTAGTGTCCACAGGCAATGGAATGTACAGGTAAGGTATAATTACCTGTACGGTTTATTTAGGTAAGGTATTACGGTACGCTATGGTTGCTGCGTTACCGTAAACTATCGGGTATCTGACGTAAAAAAAACTATCCGTAAGCGTAACCGATGTTAAAAGATTCAAGTTAAGTTTTATAAAGTTTTTTTTTTAATTATAGGTTGGCATGGGAACCGTCTGTAAAGAAAATGGTAGGTTTATCGATTACTGAAGAAATGCTTGTATCCATAGTCAATGAAAATCCTCCCCCTATGTTGAATATAGTGGCTTCTGAAGACGAAACCGTGCCTTTCTTTAAGAGAAAAGGTATTCGATTATTAAATTTGTTTAAATCGATTCCGAATTTCAGAGTTTGTAATGTGAAGGGTCCGCACGATGTGCACATCACTGATCCTGAATCGTTTGTCGATGAAGTAATCGATTTTATTAATATCGATTTTAGTGTTAAAGCTAAGCTGTGATTTTATTAGTTTATCATTACAGTATTCAAGGTGTTAGTTACTTTTTAGTAATGTATTATAAAATAATTTTATTAATTATTTATATCCTTTTTGTTTCTAATTGGACGTAAATCAAACGATATGTATTGTACAACATTTATATAACTTGAATTTATTTAATTTAATTTATTTTACTTATAAAAAAATTACTGGCTTTATTCTCTACTTTTGAATTTTATCGATTACAATATTATGATTTACGATTAGAATTTTATCGATTAGAAACGTGCTGAAAATTGTATTTAAGCGATATTATAATTTTACAGTCTACGAATTATGCTTGTATGTTTTTACAAAACGTATAAATATTTGAACGCAGTGGAATTGACATCTCTACACAGATGCTTCAACAAAAATAAGTTGTAGCAAGAGTATAAGAATTTTGATATTTGACTGAATATATGATAGGGTTCAATCCCACTGGGTTCTTCATTTTATACGTTTTTTTTTCACATACTAATTTTGTTAATAACACTTTAAAAATGTTTTAATAACTATGGTTTTTCTGAAATCAATTATGTATAAATAAGGATGGGTATTATTATATAGGACAAAATTTGTTTTATTTTTGATTAATAACCTCTTTCACATTATTTTTAAGGAAATTATCCACTCGGGGAATTATATTTTTATTATTTTCATCTTCCCGCTCTGGTAATAATACAAAGCGCGGCGTTGAGTTCCGTTACTCAACACGCAATGTCTCTGATTTGGCCGGAAAGTGGGGACCGGAATATCATGACACTAGGTTCTCTCTCACTAAACACACACAAAAGCTCATTGTATATGTATATAATATATTAATATTTTTGTGCTTTTTTTTGTTCTATTAAATAACCTGAATATGTGTAAATATATAATATGTAGTTATATATATTATAATCTATTATATGTGATTTTTTTGAAATATTTTTAAAAGTAATTATTTTTGAAGTAAATTATTTTACATTGTGTTATGTGGTGGTGAAATTACAACTCAAAGATATATAACTAAGTTATCGATATTAATTTAATCGATTCGATTCGGTCGGTGAGATAATTAACTTTTTCAATATCGATTTTATTTTATCGAATTAATTTTTTTTTATAATCTATACATATAAATACGTAACGGGTGCTGTCTGTACATAGAAGATATATGAAAATTAAGTATATATTATTAGGGATATTTATAAATATAATAGAACCCAAAACAATGAATTCAATTTTATTTTATGTTTGTTTGTGCATGTTAATTTCAGAACATCTTAACCGATTTAAATGCAATTTTGACAATTGTTTTGTGGTAAACTTATTTTAACATTTAGTGTTTATTTCATTTCAAATGGGTTATAATCAAAAAAGTTACAACCATTTAAATGACAAATTTAAGCAATGTTTGTGACTTAAGTGAGAACGCGGTCGGGCGAAAACACTAACGATAACTTTAGTGATGTAGTTTACGCAGGCGAAGTCGCGAGCGGGTCGCTAGTAAATAAATAAATTATTGATAAATTATTTATATAAAATATTAAATTTAGATTTTATGTAATTATTTTTGTTGCGCGGCGTTCCTCCGCCATGCAACACGCAATGTCTCAGAGAATGCAGTGTAAAATGACAATAATTTTTCTCTGACTTCTAGTAATATTATATCTTCATACTTTTATTATATAAAACAGTAAAACATGTGTGCCTGTATGGAAAAAAATATTTTGTGAGATGAAATGAAATGAACAGTAATAGAAAATTAACATTCAGTTCTCAACGTCTTGAATTAGAGCGGTGAGCGGAGAATGGAGTGTCATTAGGTCCTTGTCGGCAAAGAGGGAAAAGTGTGGAGCTGAAAAATAAATTACAATGGTCTGAAACATCTGATGTGGAAGTCTAATAGACAAACTAATTACATCCTTAAAGAAAGTTATTATAATTTTGGGTTTCAATGTCAAGAAGTGGTAAATGGAAATGATTTAGTCTATAATAAGATCTTTGGTTTTCGCGATTCACGCTTACTGCCCTATATTCTTGCAGAATGAGCCAGCTCTAGGGCAGTGCGCGAGGCAACTAAGAAATAATTGTTTCAACTGACAGACAAATGCCACCTCAAACTTCAGGCGAGTGTGAACACGGACTACTGTAAAGTTTGGAAACGTCGCTTTTTCTAATATATGTTTTCCATTACTAACAATGTACGCGTATAATCCTGTTAAGATAGTTTTATTTCATAAAGTTCACCCAAACGAAGTCGCGGGCATAAACTAGTTAATAATATTACATAAGAAAACCTTCCAACTATAATTACGGGGGCCACCGTGACGATGTGGGACTGCGTCTGAGTGTAACCGCGGTGATTGTGGGTGCGATTCCCGCTCTGGGCGTGATCATCACTTAATTATTTTCATTTCGTTTCGTTCCCGCACAACACACACTGTCTCGTTTTCAGGTAGAATGTGGAGAACGGGGTGTTATGACACTAGGTTCTATCACTGCTCTGCTTTGCGGTATAAAGCGTGAGCTAAAAAAATAGAAAACTTTTTATTAATTTATTTCTTTTAATTAATTAACAAGAATATTTTAAAATTAAATGAGCTCTTGTTATAAAATAGTTATCACATAATTGAAATTCTTATAATACAAAGCTGTAAGTAAATTTAAATACACGATAATTTCAATTGATAGGTATATTAGCGTTTTATTTAATAGTTTTAAATTATTTTATATTATATACTGTAAGATGAAGCGCGGTATTAAGTCCTGCCGCTTAATAATCAATATGTCAACTTCGGACGGAAATCGAAGAATAGAGTGTCTTGACACTAGGTCCTCTCTGGATATCTTGTTTTGCAGGAAAAGGTGTGACGCAGCTGTAAAATGTTTTCTATTTTGAAATAAACAGTATTTTTAACCGGTTTAATCGCGTATATTATTGGTGTACGAAAATACATTTTGGAAACACGACGTTTCGAACACTTCACAGGAGTCCGTGAGCTATACAAAACCATGAATCAATGAAGAAGGCAGAACAGATATAAAAATGATTTTGAATCAAATGATTAATGATTACGGGACCATTTGGAGGGGGAGTGAGGGGGGGGGATAAATTTGCTTAACTTTTGCCGAAATTGGGGAGGACGGGCTACAAACAGTAAGAAAATTGCTTACGTAATATTTGGACGGCCCCAATGTGAAACAAACTTGACCCCTATATATATATATATAATATATAATTTTCTATGACGAATGGTAGATACAAATAGCGTGGAAAGGATCATGATGTCCAGGCGAACGACCGGTAATACTTTTTTTATTAAATTTTTATTCTAGATTTAGACATTCTTAATATACACACTAGCGACTCCATCGCGGCTTCGCCTGCGTAAACCGCGTTTTCTGTTAAATCAGAAACTTTGCTTGAATTTATTTTTTTATTTATGAACCGATTGAAATAAAATAAGGGATTTCCAAAATACAATAGTCGAAACTGCATTAAAATTAGTTAAGCCGTTTTTGAGATTAGCGCACAAACCCACAAACAAACAGAAAACTGATAAATGTCCCCAATAATATATTTTTTCATATATCCTCCATGTTCAGACAGCGATCAGTTACATTTTTATTATATGTATATACCTAATACAAAAACTCTACACGCAATGTCTCAAATTCGGAGGAAAGTGAAGTGTTTTGATACTAGGTTCTTTCTGACTAACCTGCTATGAGGGAAAAGGCGTGTAGCTCAAAAACCTAAAAAAATAACAAAAATTAGGGTCTACACACTCCGTTCTCCACTTACCGTCCTAATTTGAGATATTGTGTGTGGAGTGGCTAAAGTAAAATTCGAACCTACGATTCAATTACAAATAAGCGCTCTACACCATGATGGCGTTAAAAAAAAAAGATAATTAATGAAATTAATGAATATTCAAATTTTAACGTTAATGATAACGTTACACTCGTGCATGCTGTTCTAAGGTAAGACATTTTAAATTTTTTTTTTCAGTTATGGCCGAGCAAGAGTTTAATGTTGATGTGCCGTGGGGTAAAATTGCTTGTGAGGATTTTTTATTCTTTTTTGTTTTATATTACTTATTTTCATACATGGGATATTTTTATATTTATTTTGTCCATATATTTTATGGTACAACACAATTAATGTTAATAGTATAACAAAATGTTACGTCACATATTTCTTATTGCATCTTGTTTTTTAGAAAGAAACAATTACAAATATTTAAAGCACAAAAGCGGTTTTATCGCTCCGCTATCGGCTATAAGCGCTCCTCCAAACAACCTTAAGGTTAGGAGATTTGTAAACTTACTAGCGACCCGTTCCCGGCTTTGCTGTATACTATGGCTGTTTCGTATAAAATTCATATAAAATTTCATCACTATCGTCTCCACGGTTTAGTCGTGATGTCGTCAGATAGACAGAGTCACTTTTGCATTTATGATATTATTGCGTGGGCGACGTAATATATATATATATATATATATTTTATAATTATTATTCAGTATTGTATATTTATTTGTTTATTCCACTATTTACGCCCATCTTCGCCTTTTAGTGTAGTCTTTGGAGTTCCAATTGCCATTTGGAAGAAAAAAAATATTGTCATTTTTGTAATGTAAGAAATCGTTACTTTGTATGCCGAAAGTTTCTAAAATGGGCAGGAGGGGAGAGGAAGGTGTCTTCAACCTAAGTTTTTTATATCTACCCTGCTATATGCCAGAACACGTGTAACTCAAAAGTGTTTGTTATAGGTATCTCATGGGGCCAGTCTAATGATGCACCAATTCTGATGATACACGGCTATTTGGATAGTGCGGCTACCTTCATTCCACTCTTGAAGCATCTTCCGAAGACATATTTTTATGTTGGTGTAGACTTACCTGGTAAGTGTTTGCTGAAAATTAATAAAAAAATCATATATTTACCTACCTATTTTAATAGGTTACGAGATTTTCTCTATCATGTTTTTAATTTTGCTTTGGTTCTTTTAGAAATTATTCTACAATGTAAAGTAGTTTTGTATTTTTTTTAAAAAATTATAATGTCTTATTCACACAGGAAATTGAAAAACATATATTTTAAAAACGTATAAAAATTTTAACGCAGCGGGATTTTAACACGCGCCTCTTGAACTGTCAATATATTCAAGATATTCAAATCACAAACTTTGCTTTAATTTATAATTCAAATGGTTGTATTTAAAACGGTTAAGCTGTTTCTGGGATTAGCGCGCACAAAAAACCGACAAACATATAAGAAAACTAAAAATCATTGTTTTGGGTTCTATTACATTATATTTTTTTTCATATATCCTGCATTTGTACAGACAGCTAATAGTTAGATGTTTTTTAATTATTATATAATATTGTAACTCCACATTTCTACACTCACATTTTTGTAAGCTTAAGTATTTTAATATAATGATTTTGTTTTAAGGCCATGGAAAATCCAGTCCATTTCCTGTAGGCCCTCTTATAAATCACAGCTGTTATGTGGAAACAGTTCGTAGACTAATTGATCATTTGAAATGGGACGAATTTATTTTTATATCACACTCCTTGGGATTCGTCATAGGTAAGTTTTGTAATTTAAGCACATACGACGCTCAACGCGAATATAGAGCCGCCGAACAGCTTTTTCGCTAAACTTAACGTCAGTCATTGAGGCGGAATGGTTCCTTGGTCATCCAAAGTCGAGTTCGAGGCAGCCTTGGAGAGCGCCCAGAACTGACGGGTTCCAGACGGACAGCTCTCAAACACCTCACCAATTTTCGGGATATGATTGAACCTTGCCCTGGCAATTTGCCGCTTGAAGTACCTAGAGGATCGGTTGTACTTTCTTTTTAAGGTTCACCTTCACCTTCGGATCCTTAGTGACCAGTGCCACGGCCCAGGCTTGCTATACATCACGTTTGCCAATGGCAGCTTGTTTGCAAAACGTACCAAACCAAGGCTGTGATTTGCCACTAATCGGCATCACAGAGCTAGGAATATAAAGTTTCATACGCTGTAGAACCACATCGGTGACAGCAGCGGCACAGGCACTAGGATCATCAGAAGAGAAGCAAACTGGCCGCCAGGGATAAGATGAATAAAAAGTAGGCATCGTATACCAATCTGCTGACTTATAATGCCAGACACGACGAGTTGCGGGTGTTCTGCACCTGCCGTGTTTAATGGGCACCACACTTCCTAACAGGCAGTGGTCAGAGGACCCTAAAGGGGCATTGACTCTTACCAGGTACTTTTCCGTATGTGAAGTCAGCATAATGTCCAGTAAGGAGTCATTGTGGCTGTCCACATCTGGGAGTCGCGTAGGACAATCAACAAATTGGGACAGTCCGTTTGCCATGGCAAGGTCAATTGCAGACCTCCCCGCGTGTTTGGTGGTGCGTGAACCAAGCCAATCGCCATTATACGCATTAAAGTCGCCAAGTATCACTCACGTCATTAGCCGATTGCATGTGCTCCATGAGTCGGACCTGTAGAGGCATGTAATCGTTCAAATCAAAACGAAGCCAGATGGTTGACAGGTCCTGACCTTCAAAATTGGCTAGACGACGGACACTCATGTCCTCCCTTGTGAATACAGCGATCCCGGCATGAGGCAATAAATTATGTTCTATTTTGTAGCCGAGGAATAGAAGATATGCTGTGTCGCTCGGTCGGGCAATCTGAGTCTCCGTTAAAAAAAAACCCTTCCTAGAGTATGACAGTGGTACTGAAAGAGAGACTACCCCAGGAGGGTACCAGCATCTCCGATGCTGGAAAATCCCTCCCTGAGTCCACAAACTCAGGCCACCCGTCGAATTCTGGGGAGGGCACAGAACCGCGCTCTGGACAAGGCAATCGAGGCGTACGCTCCACGGCAGCCCCTACCACGCTCAACGTAGATTTTTGTAAAATCAGGGATCTTCATTCCAACCTGAATGCCGTCCAACACCATCTTGAGAGGGCACGGCCGACCTTGCTCGGAGCTCGGCATTACCTAATGCGAAACGCAGTGGCAGAAAGCCACTACTTGACGCTGGTTTTAAATACCAAGGGTGGTAATGAACCGGTCAAGTCGGCCCATGCGTGTTGTCACCGCTGGCAGCTTAACTCTCCCACACGTAGTTTAGTCGCCTCTTACGACACCTCCAATATCAGGGTGATCCTATTCTAAGCCGAGATCACACGGCGGAAAATTGGTTTATATCTTTGGTTTTGAAGAAGATAGTCAAAACTGTTGTTTTTGGAGACTAATTAGATCTCGTACGCACCATGGGATAGTTTATTTTGGAGATTTTTTAGATCTCTAACGCATCAGTTTAGTATATTTCAAAATGATGCCGCAGGAAACGTGTCGAAATTAGTGTCGCGTAGCAACGTGTATATCACAAGTGACATAAAAGCGTATGTCAAAATGCAATGTGTTTGACATACACTTTTGTATGAGTGTGTGTAATGTGTATTTTATCGGGGCAATTATTATTTTGAAATTATTTTAGGTAATCTATACAATAATCTACATCCGTTTAAAATAACTAAAATGGTGAACTTAGAGCCGGCTTTGCCCATCTCTTTGTATAGTTCAAGTAAAGGAAATCCCAACATTTGGTTTAAAGTAATGTATGGAATTTATTACGATAATTATTCATGGTAAGCTATATATTTATTAAGAGTATATTAAACTTATTTATTAAAAATAACTATTTTTTCTTAGCATCAAGCTTTATTCTCTGAAATCAAGGTAATTAGAGAGAACCTAGTGTCATGACACTCCTCCACTTTTCACCCGAATTCTTCCTTGCGTGTTGAGTGGCGAGCTCAATGCCAAGCTTTGTATTGTACTAGAGCGCAGAAATGAAAATAATTTGAATATAATCATTCCTCCGAATGGGGATCGGCCCACAACCACTGCGCCAGGATGGCCTCAATTAAATAGTTAATTTTATTTTAACGCCACGTTTACCATTATTTTCTTGTGTAGCTGGTCGTCTTGGCAACGAAATCAGATTCATACAATACAATATTGTCATCGTATCCGGACACGTGTACTAATAATGAAAAAAATACTTTTAAATGTTTAGTGTTGGTTGCTTTTTAACTTTTAATTTTTTTTCAGCTTAAACTTGTCATGATACTCCGCTCTCCGCTTTCCACCCGATTTCGATAAATATTCTGTATTAAGTGCTGAAGATTGATGCCGCGCCTTTCTTATCAGAGCACGAAAATTAAAAAAGTTTAAATATACTCATTCCCCCGAGTGGAAGCCGAACTCACGGCCATCGCGTTTACATATTATAAAATTATATCTATCATCTATTTGATTTCCTATCTGTATAATAAAACAGTAAAAGAATGTGTCTGTTCATTGAATATCGAAAATTATAATTTTGACTTCAAATTGCAACTAGTGAAAGTGTATGTCGTAAAGTCCACGCAAACGAAGTTGCGGGAATATACTAGTTATGAAATAAATTTTCTAGGTGGACATCGAGGAAAAACAAGAAATATACATACGAACAAGCTATCAATCTCGTGGTGAAATCAAGACAATTGAGCAAAGAACAAGCGGCTATAGTTCTGTCTAGAGTCTTAGAACCAATAAAAGGTGGCGTATATAGGTAATATATAATGATGATTTATTTTTCCTTTTTATATTAACTAGTAGCCATGTTGATGTGTAAAAGAGGTGTTGGCATAGCTCTTTATACAAAAATCTTTTTTTTTATTGTCTTTAATATGCGAGCGTATGTATATGACGGTGGGTATAATATTACACACCTACTATGTGTTCGACATTATATTTTGTATAAAGGGACATACACGTTGCTAAAGCAACGCATGTATTACACTTCAAGGGGGCAGGGTGAGGGGTGTTGGGGGGTCAATGATTATATTTAAAAAATGTTTTCATTTCTCCACTCCGGTGGTACCTAACAAATAACGCGGCTTTAAGTTCCGTCATTTAAAATGCAATGAATGAGGGAATGGAGTGTCTTGACACTAGGTTTTCTCTAAGTTTTTTTTTCTATTTTTTTTTTTATAAATTTCATGCAAACGAAGGCGAGGCAATCAATTTATTTAAATATTTAATAATTCAGATTAACCTGGGAGCCCTGTATGAAACAAGCCGTAGGGTTGCCCATACCTGAAGATATGCTTAAATCTATAATAACAACTAATTCACCACCCATGTTAAATATTGTAGCTTTAAAAAATGAGCCCTTTAACTTTTACGAAGCGAATAAAAATAATTTATTAAATTATTTCAAAAAGACGATGCAACATTTTTTGATATATCAAGTGAAAGGTACTCATGACGTGCACATTACTAATCCAGAGAAATTTGCCGATAAAATTATCGATTTCTTGAATATCGATTTTAAAAATAATATTATAAGTAAATTGTAAAAGTAATATGATAATCTTTTTTAACGTTTTTTAAAGTCACACTTAGGAAATTGAAATACATATATTTAGCCTATGATCTTAAACAGTTTTCAGGAAGCGCAGGTTCAAATGCCGCTGCGTTAAATATATGTTTTTCAATGAAAATCTTTTCTTTTTGTTTAGTATATTCGACAATTAAAGTTATATGAATAGATCTAGAGGCAAGTTTAAATATTGTAATTATTTTTTTATTTTCATTGTATATTTAATTTCTGAATTGATAAATTGTATTAAAACATATATTATGTATATAATATTGAAGCATTTTAAAATATATGACGCCATGTATAAGTAAATCTTGTAACGCTATTTTGACAAACACTTCGCAGTTCTTTTATTTTCTTGAAATTACACACTATTTTGATATAACATAGTATATTTATAGCAAGGCAGTCAGAGAGAACCTAGAGAGAACCAAGACACTCCGTTCTCCACTTCCCAACTGAAATAGAGACATTGCGTGCATCATTCTCCTAATTGGGAATCAAACCTACAACCAATTGTGTTTACACTGTACCACTGCATTACGATTTCAAGCTTTTTCTTTTTAATTATTTTAATTAATTATGCCAAAATAAAGTGACTCGATTACCTTAATATAAAAGAAGATAGTATTAATTGATATGAACTCCACAAAATATTTAATTTCTTTTTAAATATAGTTATGGAATACGGCTGTCTAACTGTTAATGGAAGTGGGCACAAATTGCGCAGCCAAACCCGTCTGCGGGTTAACCCGTCACACGTCAAATAATATTAAAATAAAATCAAATCAAATATTTTTAAAGCTTTATTTAAAAACTTTAATCGATACACAGCTCAATTAAATTAATCAATTATCATCAATGTTAGTGAGACTCCTACAAAGGTGTATCATCAAAAACCTCTTCGCGATTGATGACTACCAGCGGGATACTTATTTTTGGCCGGCAAACAGAAATCTGCGGGCCTGCGGTTGGACAGCCTTAGTACGGAATGTAACATTTTAAAGATTTGTTATCATATAAGACTATTTTTTACAAAAAACGGCGACAATTGGATAAGATTGTACAACACACTAGTGGCTCGTATAACAAAAATACAAAAATTATATATGACATACACAGTGCGTGTAATTTTTATTTAATTTCATGTTTACTAATTTATATTAAACTTTAACTATGCCAAATTTTATACAAGTTATCGTCTAATCCGCGAATGCCATTCAGGTTGTTTATATTAAAAATCATTTTCAGTAATCGTGTAAAAGTTTATACGAAATTGTTATACGTTTATAATAACTAACTTATTTTTATTGCTTTCTGTACAGATTTTCACAAATTTCTGCCACAAAAATATTATTATTTCTTATCTGTATCATTATTATGACATTTGACATATTTATTTTTTACTTTAGAATTAATTTTATAATTTATACTATTTTTATACCTCAAAATTATTTAAATTCTAACCTAAGCCTAGTTAAATTAAAATTATAAACAAATTTAATCGTATATTATATCATAGATATATTGTTAAATTTTTATAGAAACATACATAAGTCTTGATTTTTAAAGTTAATTTATGAAAGTTTAAATATTTTAACTAATATGAAAGTGTTAAAGGAATGGTTTATAGAAGTTCCATGGGGTAAAATAGCATGTAAGTGACATATTATTTATTTCTTTATTTTAAAGCTATAAACTAAAATATATATACAACCCAAGTTCCAAGCCTACCTTAGAATAGGCATATTGATTTTCTATTTATAAAAAAGGCTAGTGCTGTGAGAAATATAAAATTTAACACAAAGACATTTAGAAAACGCATAAAAATTTGAACACAGCGGGATTTGAACCTGAGCCTCTTGAAATCCTTTCAAGGTTGTCACTATGGTGGGTTATAGCAAAATTTTTAAAATGATTTAATACACAAATTTATTTATAAAAATCATTCATTAATTACTGACAAAAAATGTTATTTTGAATCACATATTTAAATTAGTATGTATAAAAATATAAAACACTGCTTACATTATTTAATAATCTTATATTCTAGTGATATCATGGGGCAATGCACAAGGCAAGCCAGTTCTCCTGGTACACGGTCGTCAAGACAGTTCAGCTACTTTCATACCACTCTTGGAACTGTTACCAAAACATCATTATTATGTAGGCATAGATTTGCCTGGTCATGGAAAATCTGACAGTTTACCTATAGGTATTATAATATTTATTTAGCTTCTTTCTCCAGTATATAGCTGGGAAAGCTGAGAGGACACTATGTGAAAGCACTCTGTTCTCCATTTTCCACCTCGTGTAAATAAAAAAATAAATAAATGGGAAGTCCAATCCACATTCATTTTGTTTACAGTCAGCTGTTGCCCTGCAGCACTAGGGCTTTATAATTAAATAAAATTCACTACTAGCTTAATGTTCAGTCACTAAACACAAAATTAAAAACAAAAAAAATTTGGTGGTGGTTTTCACCATCCGAAATAACATTTGTCTTTATAGAAGTGGAAGGCATTTTTTTTAAAAATATAAAATTAATAAAGAAAAAATGGTTAACAGGTCTCTGTTTCAACCTATGAAACTCCATTCAAAAATTAAAATCATAATATTCTTTCTGAATAGTCAGCTAGCATATGCATGTGAGTATTGTCAGTCCTACAGGAAATTACCACTGAAACGATAGACAGCTGTGTTGAGAAGATTTCTCCATTTTTATATTGTATATTTATTTATAGAACTATAACATTAGTATATATTCTGATTAGTTTGGAGTTCAATTCCTGTGTGAGGCTTTCTTAAAATGTGTTTTCTTTTTTCTTATTTTAGGTATGGCCCTAACAAGATTTTTTCCAGTTGTAGCAATAGACATGGTAGTAAAGCATTTAGGATGGAAAGAGTTTTATTACATAGGACATTCTATGGGTTCAGAGCAAGGTCAGTTTAATTTTTATTTACTTTCACAACCCTACATTATGCAGGGTGGACAGGAAACATAGCTTATGACATTCTTATCAATCTGCCTATCTGACAATCTATTATTAATATTAATATTCTGCGAATCAATCAATCGACTAATAAACCGACCAATCCGCCTATCAATCAGTGGACTATAGAAACGACCAGTCAAGCGATCGGTTAACCGACATGTCAACTTGCCAGTCAACCGACCATTTAATCAATTATAAACTACTCAAACGATCGATCAATCAACAAGTCAATTGAATATAAAACAGATAAACCGACCAATCAAACGATCGATCGACTGACCAGTCAACTAGTCAGTCACCCTACTAATCAACCAATCTGTCGATCAATCAATCAATTTAACAATAAAATATTTTTTTTTTAGCCTTGTCCGATTTACTTGAAAATTAGTACACGTGTCTGGATCCGACGACAATACAATATTGTCACAGCATAAACCTGATGTCGTTGTCAAGACGACCAGGTCCATAAGGAAATTATATTACACGTGTTTCTTTTAGACGTTTTTTTAAACTAATAATTTATTCTTTAAAATTTTACTTACAGGTTTATTCTATAATGCGGTAAATCAAAAGCAAATTACTAAATTTATACTATTAGACCCGGGTCCGGCATTGTGTAGGCTGGTCTTAGACAATTTTGCTCATTTTTATACATATTATGACGATTATTATACAAATTATACAAAGTACAATGAGGATGACAGATTATACAGTAAGGAGCAAGCTATCACTTCCGTAATGAGAGCTAGAGGTATGACGGAAAGTCAAGCGGAGATAATTTTGTCCAGGAATTTGAGGAAAGTCTCTGAAAATACATACAAGTGAGAATGCTTTTTATTTCAGCTTCTAGCTTTTCCCCACATAGCAGGGTAGTCAGAAAACTTAGCGTCATAATACTCCATTCTTCACTGTCTCGTCCGAAATCGAGTCATAGCGTGCTGAGTGACGGAGTTCAACGTCGCGCTTCGTGTTTGCTCGCCAGAGCGAGGGAATCAACATGATTTAGTGACTGCGTCTGTATCGAACCCACAACCAATCGCGTTTCCCACTGCGCCACGGTGGCCGCATTTTTTTTTTGTTAAGTATATGGTGGATTTTATAAAGGTTAGTAAAGATAACCTAGTGTCCGTTCTCTATTTTTTGGCTTTTTAGAGACATTCTTTATTTTACGAGATCGAACAAATTGGTGTTTTTCAAAAAACTTGCCTTTCCCCTCTTTTAGAGTAGGCAGAAAGATATTTTTAGAAAGCGTATAAAAATATGTTTATCAAAGACACACCATTTCCAATTTTCGTTCGAATTCAAGAAATGAGAATGGTTGAGATATAACCATTCCCCCGAGTGTGTATTGATCCCACTACCATCGTCTTTACGTCGTCCGTAGACGAGTCGTCAGTAGACGTTCAATCGTCAATAATTTTATATTTAATAATTATTGTCTAATCAAATTTTCAGGTTATCCTGGGACAAGCGGATAAAAAAAATGGTACCAACAAACTTGCCGCCAGAATACTATTACGAGTTGTTTTCCGCATGTATTCCGCCAACTCTATACATTCACGCGAACCAAAGTTCGAACTTTTATGTCCAAGGAATGGGAACTGTTGATAAATTAATACAAGACTTAGAAGAAAACAGCCCTAATTTTAAAGTTTTAAGAATAAATGGCACTCACGATGTACATTTTATAAATCCTGGTAGCTTCAGTGATGAGCTTTTGGTTTTTCTGAATAATAGTGATGTGACGTCAAAGTTGTAGGTTGTTTATTGTTGATTATGCTATTGGAAAAGATAGCAAAATTTTTATCATTATTTTTAGAAAACTTGTTGGAGTTTGCTTTTGTTGTTTTTGTTTGATTTTTTTTTGTCAAATGATTTGTTCATAGAGATAACTTTTGGTTGGGAGGATTTTGTAAAAAAAATTCTACAGTGATGCTAATAACAAGCCTGTAAGATCTTTGGTTTTCGCGATTTTTACACATTTTGAAATGAAACAATACTTAAAAATATTTAACCAGATTAAGTGTGTGATTAACATTCTAAAATGATAAAACTATAAATGCGTTATGCTTTTTAAATACCAAAAAAATTATTGATTTTTACTCTTCTGTTTTTAAAAGATAAAGCAAATTAAAAAAGCCTACCTACATACTTGCGCCATTGATCATGCTCCAGTTACTAGGGCCACTGAACATGCTCCAGTTACTAGCCAGTTACTAGTTATATTTTTATAGTACAAATATATTTTCTATATTAATTTATTTACATATGTTACGGTACATGTGAAAATTTACCGATTTTAATGGTAAAAGTCCAAATCTAATTTTCAACATTTACCATGTCTCTTAGAAGTAAATCTTATTTTTTACCAAGATATAAGAAGAAGAGAAGAAGCAAGAAGTAATTTTGACATCCTATATAAAACACTGGTTTATAATTAAAAACTGTAAATTTTTTTATTGTTTATATAGTATACAGTATAGGGTCATGTATGGAATAGCATATTGGGTAAATGGCCTCCACGACTTTGCTGGCACATTCGCACTCTTTTGTTGAAATGTTCCATGATTGTTTTGCATAAATAAAGTTGAATTTTGTTGATACAGCGCTCAATTTCCTACTTCAAGGCGTGGGTGGTCGTGGGCTTGTTGACATACAGACAGACTTCAAAAAACTCCAAAGAAAAAAATCCAACGGCGGTAAATCGCATGCTCTGGGCGCCCAATTCGGGAAATTACACTACCAGGAAATGACTCATGCAGTAATTGAATTGTTTCTCGGGCTGTATGGCATGTGGCTCCGTTTTATTTAAACCACATACCGTCCACGTCTATATCTTGCATTTTTGCGCGCTAGCGAACACCATTAACCGTTATTGTCTAATTAACTGCATTTACGAAGAAGAATGGTCCGATGATGCCTCCAACCCAAAATCTGCACCAAACAGTTACACGTTGTGGATGGATTTGCTTCTCAACAATCACTTGTGGATTTTCTGAACGCCAAGTGCGACAATACTGTCGATTAACAAAGATGAAAATGACCCACATCGCTGAAAATGATTTTGTTCAAAAAATCGGCATCCACTTTTTGTTGTTCCATAATCCATTCCACGAACTATTCGCTGTGCGTTATCAGTAGGCCTCAGTTCTTGAGTCAATTGAACTTTATAAGCATGAAGATGCAAATCTTTCGTGGGAATACGCTGTGGAGAGATTCTCGAAATGTCCAAATCTTGACCACGGCGCCGAATTTATGTTCCTGGGTTCTCTGCAACACTCTCTCGAACTGCTTCAATGTTCTGTGTTGAACGACTTGTTGAAGAACGGCCAGACTGTTTAAGATAACTAATTGATCCGCTAATTTTTTTAATTAGTCTTTTTACAGTTGATGAAGTTAAAGCACCAGTCCGACCATATTTTGTACGAAAAACACTGAAAACTGTTGCTGCCAAACTTTCATTATTTGCAAAATATTGCTCAACAATAAAAATACGTTGTTCTTTTGTGTAGCGCTCCATTTTTAAGAACCCTGAACTGTCAGCTGTCACAAATAGCGCGAAAATTCTAATCTTGCGTGAATTTTGGGACACCTTTATATATAGTTTCATTTTTACTATTTATAATTCTTAATATAAATTTTGTGTTGAATGTTTAGTTTGTCCATCACCTAACCGTTTATTATTCTTATAACAGTTTCTTTTCGGCCTAAATGTTGTCTGGAAGTTTTTTATAACGTGTTTCGTACCTATTGTTTTTGTCAATTTAATGTGGTGCGCACATAAAGTAATAATAATAATGATCAACGGTTAGGACTTTTACCGTAAATGTTGGTAAATTTTAAGTTTTACTTGAAAAACTGCATATACCGTACCATAGACTTATTATTGACATTTAGCAAATTTTATTATATTATTTTAGAAATTATGTCAAGGTGTTTTTGGTGGAAGAATAAATGTTGTGCCTTGACTTTGTGTTTTTTTTATTCAGTTAGAGCCTGTTCTTTATTAAATAACAAAATGCAGCAACCTCTTCAGTGTGAGTGTCTTGCCACTAGCTTCTTGACGCTGAAAAAAGAACCTAGTGGCAAGACACTCACAGACATTGCGTATTGAGTGGTGATCTTCATTTGTCATACTTAAGAACGGAGAAATAAAAATAAGTGTGATACAATCATTCAACCGAGTGCGAATCGAATCCACAACCATCGTGTAGACGCTGCCACTAAAATTATTCAGGTACTAATTATAATCTAAAATAAATAAATAAATAGCCTCGTATTTTAAATTAAAAATATATATATATGTACTTTTCAAGTTAAATAAAATAAATTCCTATAAATAATTCTTTTAATATATAGCTTTGAATCGAATTATAAAAAATGTTCGGCTACGTCGAAATTCTTACACGATTATTGCAACATATTTTCAATTTTCCAAGTGTGTGAATAACACTTCTAAAATGTTAAAAATAACAAAATGAATACTTAAAGACACTCACAGACATTGCGTATTGAGTGGTGATCTTCATTTGTCATACTTAAGAACGGAGAAATAAAAATAAGTGTGATACAATCATTCAACCGAGTGCAAATCGAATCCACAACCATCGTGTAGACGCTGCCACACTGTTCATAATAATGACATTGTCACTAGTAACTGCAAGTTCAATAATGCTAGCAACTAGCACAATTTCCCTTTCCACCATGTAACTACCATACACAGAATGTATACAGTAAACAGAAACACAGGCAGTGTTTTAGTCAGACTGTCAAAAATCACAATAAAACAACAACTTTAATGTTTAAATTGGCGCCAATTGCAATTGGAACATAAAATAACATTTTTAAAATAATTTAACTTTAAAGAAGCATGTATAATGTTTTTAACCTTTTTAAAGTGTCATTCGGATATTTTGAGAGTGTGTGCCCTAGTATTGGTCAGTCCTTGAGTACTCTGGGTGCGTGTGCACTAGTATTGGTGCGTTCTTGAGTACTCTGGGTTCGAGTGCACAAGTATTGGTCAGTCCTTGAGTACTCTGGGTTCGAGTGCACTAGTATTGAGTACTCTGGGCGTATACGGCTATCGTGGCGCGTTACCATCATCTGAATGTAAATGTTTGGTTATGGGTCCGATTCCTTTTGGACTCGAAGGAATGATTATTTGAATAAACAGTTCCACCACTTAACTCAAAAGGCGGAAAACGGAGAACAGAATCATGACTAGTTTTTTCTCCTTTTGCTGGTCGGGCAAAAACTTAGGCTTTTTTTTTGTAGTCGCCTATTCGATAAAACAATATTTGAAGACAGAATAAAAAACAAGGAAATTTAATTTAATAAAAAAAAAATAATAATAATTTAATTAAGATAAGAGTTACAGACAGCCCTTGCCATTCCTCAAATCCCTAGGATAAAAAAAAACTACATATCACAATAAAAAATTTATTACAAGTACATTATACACAAATAATTATCACACATACAAAACAGACTAAATATTCAAGACATACATACAATAAATTGTGCACAAATAAGACATGTATTTGGTAAAATAATACTTTTAAATTATAAAACTACAACAGATTAAAGCAAAAAAATTAAAATGTCAGTACAAAAATAATCTTTGCCTGTTTTTATTTAAAAAAAAATCTGAAAATACTGTAATAACCCTTATTTAACATTATTATATTATAGACATCAAGCCATGGATGGAAATTAGGAATGTTTGTATTGAGCAAAGCACTTTTCATTTGCCTGGTAAATTTCTTTAACTATATGTTGTTTTTAAGAAGGCAGTTTTGTACTGACATCAATAAATAATTTCAATACAGATTAAATTTAATTATTGCATAAATAAAATTATTCAGGTACTAATTATAATCTAAAATAAATAAATAAATAGCCTCGTATTTTAAATTAAAAATATATATATATGTACTTTTCAAGTTAAATAAAATAAATTCCTATAAATAATTCTTTTAATATATAGCTTTGAATCGAATTATAAAAAATGTTCGGCTACGTCGAAATTCTTACACGATTATTGCAACATAAGCGTTTCGTGTTTTTCAATTTTCCAAGTGTGTGAATAACACTTCTAAAATGTTAAAAATAACAAAATGAATACTTATTTTTAATTTATTGAGGCTTTATACTATTAGTTCATAAACAAATACCAATTTACTTATAAAAAAGAATTTTAAAAACCGTACTTATTAACTAAACACTTTCTTCTTCAAGAGTTGTTTCTCAATAAAAACATAAAACATTAACTTAAACACTTGTGTATGTTTAAAAGAACTACAAAGAAAGGTATTCAAATGCGAATATGAATTATCTTGTTCTTTGGACCAACAATGTTATTGACAAATGAAAACAATACGACCAACAATTTTTGGTATAAATCTGTAAACGGCATTTACTTTTTGGCATTAAATAGTATATACTTGTCTGTACTAAAAAACAGCCGTCAAGCTTTATACAAAACTAATCTGTAATAAATTAATAAATTGCACATTTATCGCTATATTTATGATAAATAGGTATATTTAGTTTTTAAATATATATATATATATTTTAAATAATATTTCTAAATACTAGCGGCATCGGGCGGCGTTTTCCACTATGGGGCCGTTGGATATATCCTCTTGTTGATGTTCTTTCTTTTGTTCTATCTGTTAATATAGAAGTAAATATAAAAATATAAATTAAACAAAAAGAAACAGGTCATCACGTAAGTAATAGGTTCAATTCCCATTTGCGGAAATATTTACAAATATAACAAAAGTATCTAGTATATCTCGTCATACATAGTGATAATTACAAAAAACTACCAATATCACTAAATGGAACGTAGGTTTTTTTTAAAATTTTGACCTTCAAATTCATTTATTTCAACCGAAAATCGTTGTCCAGTGGGACTGGGTGTGACTGTCAACGTTATTGATGTGGGATTGGATCCCCTCACTCGAGGGTATGAAATATATTATGAAACTAATTATGTATATAAATTATGTTGCTTCGACCGCTCTGCTAAAACGAGGCGCAGCATTAAGTTCCGCATAGCAGGGTGTTTAATATAATAATAAACCGTGAAACTTCAAATCCTGCTTCATACATAATTTATATTAAAAAGAAAAACGAATGAATAAATCTAAAAAAAAATCCATCTTGTTTTAAATTTAATTCATTCAGCTTCACGTTATTTCCGCATAGCAGTGTAGTCAGCGAAAACTTAGTCTCAAGACACTACGTCATTCAAGCACCGCCCGAATCTTATACATTGCTTGTTAAGTGGCTAAACTCAACGCCACGCTTTATCTCGTCACCAGAGCGAAAATATGAAACAGTGGGAATCAAACCAACTATCGCTACCAATATACAATCAGACGCTGTCACAGTGTGACACGTCGCGATGGCATATAAAAAAAAACAGAAAAAAATAACCAAGCAATCGTTACTAACCTTAGGCTCGCCAAGCAAAGTGTTGGCGAGGTATGGGCATTTCAACCCACCACGCCAATACAACTTCTCCAGAGGTCGATTGACACTCCATCCAACACACCTAACCCCAACAGACTTCCAATACGAGACTTCGCTTCTGTAGAATGGAGAATGTGGAGTTTTCTTTTTAACATTTTTTAAAGGTTTTTTTACACACTTAGGGAACGAAAAAACATTTTTAATAAACGTATAATAAAATTGACTGTGTACAAAAGCTAACAATAAATAAATTTCGAAGTAGCCGCATGTAAAACGCATGGCTTAGCGGTCAGAGCACCTACATAGTAACATAAGGCGCGGGTACGAATCCTTTCAAATTATTATACGTTTTCTAAAAATGCTATGCAATGTGGATAAAGTTAACTTTTTATACAGTGACTTATGCAAGCTCGTGGTTTCTTATTCGTTTTTGTATTATATATATATAGCTTTCAAGTTAAATTCTTTTAAAAATGTACAAGGACGTATGTGTATATATATATATATAAACCGTTCGTGTACACCAGTCGACATACGTCCTCGTACATTTTTAAAAGAATTTAACTTTAAAGAAGCATGTATAATGTTTTTAACATTTCTTAAAATGTATTAATATTCGCACATTTTGGAAATTGAAAAAGACATATTTAGAAATCGAAAAATGTGTACCCTAGTACCTAGTATTGGTACGTCCTTGAGTACTCTAAGTGTGCGTCATTGATTATCGATGAAAGACTTTCCACACTAAATATTTTAAAAATGTTAAAAGAAAACAGAGAGTTACTTTAGCATTTATAATATTAGTATATATACATATATATAGGAAAAAAAAACAACACTCACGGACAAACAATATCCTTGTGTAACAACACAGCACTAACTGAACACCAATTGGCTGTATAACGCCATACTAAAGAGTGGACGAGATCAGCTGTCCGACACGCTATATGATACAGGAGGTTGTCAAATCTGAAATTATAAAAAATAATAATTTAAATACTACGACGATATGTAGTGAGTGCAAAAGTAGCTGGGAAAGTGTTTTTTGTAGCAGCTAAGTTTTAACATATTTGATTTAAGAATTATTAATAACAAGCAACTTCTTCAAAGCAACCTTGACACATAAGGAAATAGCAAATTAAGAATAGATAACAATGGTAAGAGCGGAGAAATAAAAACATTTTAAATATAATCATCACCCCCCACCCCCTCTCCCACACCCCCACGATCTCACCTAGGATGCCGGGGTCCATTTTCAGCATCATACTCTTTTGCGCTGAAACAATATGGCCGATAGCTGATGGCGCCAACAATTTCCGGATCCCTCTTGCGTATCTGTAAGACAATGTAGATTAAAAATATTGAAGTGACATATGACATAAAAAAATATATTGAACGTAGCGGAATACATGCAAATGGTATGGACAAGGCAAAGTGTGGCTTTTAGTTATTGTAAACTATGTATGAACCCCTATATCCATTTCACTTTCTCTTTTTTGTTCCTCAAGCGAATAATTCACAAATATTGTTAAATTAATGCCATTTTAATGTCCTTGTTATATTAATTTACTTAAAGACTATCAAATCCGGGGAAACTATGAACGCTGTATATGCCTGTAATTAGTAATACTAGGTCCGGAACCAGAAATATGAACATATTGTTTGTATTTTATAAAATGTTACTTTGTACTGTTGCCGTGTCGTATAAATAGAATAAATAAATAATTAAATATTAGAAAATGTTTTTTTTTAAACTCACCTGATAAAGAACGAAAGGATTAAAAGCTGTCACCGCAGCGTGTTTATATAGAATGGGCTTAGACGCGAATGTTTCTAATATGCCATTGATAACCTGATAATTAGAACAAAAATAAACATTTGTATCACGGTTTGTGGTTGCATGTTCGATTATCGCTTTATTGAAAATTTACATGCATTTAGATTTAGCCAAGTCTAAGTTACTAAAATGGATGTAAAATGGAAATCGCAGAAGTTTTGCCTGCATTGTTTGTGTTACCTAATTTATAATCAACAAAATGAATTTAAAATTAAAGTAGAACATTGAACAGTAACCTTTTTTAAAATGTTATCATTCACACACTTAGGTAATTTTTAGAAAATGTTTCAACGTATCGGGACTCGAACCCGCGTTTATCGTTTACCGACCAAGCGCTCCGACCATTATACGTTCATACGCTGGATATAGATATCCAGCTATGTCGTAATTCTTATACACTTGTTACAACTTATTATTATTGTATGGTATGGTAATTTTGAAATTATGAAAATATCATATATAAAGAAATAAATATAAATAATTTCAATTTAAGTTATTAAATTTTCAATAGACACTTCAATTAAATGATAAAAATATTTTAATAAACAATCACTCCCCCGATTGTTTATCGAACCCACACCTATCGCGTTTATACAGTCACTGCGCTACTACGGCCTTACCTGTTTATCCTGCCCTTTGACATCTATAATCATTTTGGCGTTTTTAGACAAAAGATATTCTATAGCATCGTCTAATAAACAAAGATGAACTTCTTTGAACCTGTGCCTGAAAAAAAAAATATATTAAACAATTAGCCTAGTGTTTTTTTTTTTATAAACAATGACCCACTGGCCTCCAGCGTAGCCGGAGTTTTTGTTTTAACTAAACATTTATGTATATTTCTTTTTTTTTACAGTTTTGAGCTTTTCCAAACCATCGTCTTATCCATATTTGTTTATTTGAAGACTAATTTATAAAATACATATTTTTGTATGCTTTCTATTCTATTTTCTTCTTTTTTTTTCTCTCTCTCTAATTTATACAACTTATTTACTATCTCAATTTACGTATGGTGAAATCCTATAATTGTATGTTATAGGCTTCCCATACTATTACACAGCTTAACTTATGTTCTGTTTTACTGAACATGGCTTTCTTTTTTGCCGTTTTTATATTTACAATTTTCATTTTTGTCGTGTGCTACCTTTTGTTTCAGGGAATAGTCAGTGATATTCATACAGTACTCTGTAAAATGTTTCTTGTCCATCGTACTTACATCGTACTCATCGTAATTTTCGGGATTTTACCTAAAGTAATTTCTTATCCGATAGTTTGTTCCACGTCTTCGCGGACCACGGAAAATAACGGACAATCTATCAATAAATGCGGAATGTTTTGTTCCTGTGATTAATCGTAGGAACGCCCTGAGGTTGTTTGGCCTAGTGGTTGACTCTGTAATCGCCTGACTGTCAAGGCAAAGATTATAGGCTCGATAATACGCGATGACTGTGGGTACGACCCCCACGCGTGGTAATGATTATATTCAAGACTAGATAAGACATAGGACAGGTGAGTTGAGATGAGTACCGCTACTTGAAATCTAACCGTTCAATTGGGTCGCCAATTGTAGAACGGAGTGTCTTGACACTAGATTCTATCTGCCTGACACTGTTAAATGGGAAAAAGAGTGAAGCTGAAGGAAAAATGCCATACACATACCTATTAACATGTAAAGCACCTATATCAATATTCTTTATACTGTCCCAGTCTGTTTGTCGAACATCTTTAATCTCGGAGCTCCAAGTTAGCCTTTCCAATCCTTCATCATGGAGAAGAATTAGCTGACCATCTTTCGTTGTCCTCACATCGAGCTCCACAAAATTGCATTCGCTTTCTACGCACTGTAATTTTAAACACAAAAAAGTTACGACTTGTTTTCAAAATGTGAAATGTGAATGTCTTGTAATTTCCGTAGTAGTGCCTCCAGGACTGTAAGA
Organism: Podotricha telesiphe; assembly: GCA_038994665.1. NCBI lineage: Eukaryota > Metazoa > Arthropoda > Insecta > Lepidoptera > Nymphalidae > Podotricha > Podotricha telesiphe. The sequence continues at coordinate 37,001 of JAOYRR010000451.1, forward strand.
AATCAAGACTGTAGAAGCGTTAAGGCATATAATTATAATAGCTTTCGAAACCGTAAAGGAAGAGATGATTTTCGACACTGCCACTATGGAAATTAGAAGACGGGCTTGTGCTTGTATTAGAAATTGCAGGTTGGATTTTGAAAATGAGCGATAATAGTTTTTGCATTGAAGCGTAAAAATAAATAATTTATCTAAATTTTATTGCTTGAATTTGTCAATCGTCAATTATAGAAAATGTCCTATTGTTCTCCACCTACCATCACTTTATACAACTCCAATACCCAAAGGTTGGCTGGACAGACATCACTTTAAGCGACAATACTGCCTTATTGTACATTTAGTTTTATTTCTTTGTTGATAATATTGTTTGTTTATACAATAAAGTATATTTGTATTTTTATTTGCATATGGTGCTGTATCAATCTATCTATATAAGAAAATCTTGCACTACAATTTTTACCCTTCGGATTTACCTAGAGACTAACAACTTTTCTGTATTATAGTTCAAATTCCAATTGAAGACAAAATTTACAAATGGGTATAAAAGATTTAAGCTAAGGGTGTACATACAACAAACAGTATTTATTTATATTACAAATGTACTCCAGTTAATATATTAAGTTCTAACAAATTAATGCAACTTATTATAAAATGCAATGTGATTGCAAAGTATGTATGTAGTTGGTTCTTTTTAATCTTTTCTTAACTTTTGGTTTGATGGTCTATTTTATATTTTCATATTTAGTGTTTTAGTAATCATATGTAAGTAAAAAGAATACAAAAACTGGTTTATAAGGCTTATAATTATAATTCTTAATGTAAGTTTATGCATGTATGTTTTCAAATGAAGCAATTTTTTTTAAATTTCCATTGAAAGTTATTTTTCAAATTTTTCTAATAAATTGTAGACAGAAACAAAACCCTATTGATATGTTCTAGATTCCCAACCATCTATCCTTTTCACAAATCTTACTGAACAGTCAAATTCAATGTCCTTCATTTATTCTATAAATTCACTAACTATTATGACCTTCAATATAGAACTCAGTACAATTGTATCTAAGGCAGAAAAATCTAAAAAATATATCCAAAAAATATATTTTGCAGTAAAATATTTGTATGGTAGCAATGTGTTTCAAATTCTTTGGTAAAAAGATATATTATAAGATATAATAATAATTATAGTAATTGCTTAGAATTGTGTGGAGGAAAATTACAGCTTAAGGCTTTTCACAGTAAAAGTTCTATTTGTAATGAAAAATAAAAAAGTTTCTATGCATCATATCGAAATTGAAAACTAAATAAAGAGCAATTACTAACATATTTAAAAGCTTCTAGAGTATTCTCCGGCGCATCCCATCCAGCACCTCTATGAGCTATCCCCTTGACCACTTTCTCTGGGTACGTTTCAGCCTCTTTAGACCCTATCTCCGGTCCGAAGATATGTTCCACATTGCTTCGATCTGGCTTCCTCAATCGTGTAAAATAATAGGCTGCGACGCCCAATAACCCAACATCGAGGCCCAAAGGTAGAACTGCATGTAACGTCGAAATAAACGTAAACAAAAGGGATATTAAATAGAATATACCACTGTACGTGTAAGATATTATATATAAAAACATATTTTCGTTCGATCGTCCGTTCGATTGGCTAATGTATGTTATGATTTTCGAAATTAACAAAACATTGGTCATGCAAAGGAGAGGTCTCCTTGACATTGACAGTTGGACATCGCAATTCCTAACGCGTTTAATTTCTGCTATAATCTTTTATCAATTAATGAAGTAATGTAAAATTGCAAATATAGATAATATTGAAAGTCATTTATAACCTCAAAATACTTGTTATTATTGATTCGATATATATATATGTAAGGTTGTAACTTACGCTTTCTTTTCATAAACATTTCATTGAAATTTAAGTGATTATTTATATTTTATTATAACTTTTAAAAATAATATGATTTGATTCAATAAACACTCAACAATAGGTCAGTGGCGTTATAAATAATCTACTGAACTAAAACTGTTTTATCTCCATCACTAATACAAGATTCATCAATATAATAAACTCAAAAGAAATGAAATATTTTATCTGTATGAAGTTACTTTTTTTTAGCTTCACTCTTTTTCCGCAAAGCATGGTAGGCGAAAGAACCTGGTGTCAAGACAGAGAAATGAAAGTAATTTTAATATTAACATTTCCACGATTAGGAATCGAACTCACGGTCATCGCATATATAGTCAGACCTATCACATTGCGCCACCATGACCTATGAACTACAGTTAATTAATTAAATTATATTTATTTATAATTATATTAATAATCTAACGTGTACACATATTGAAAAAAATTAAGAGGACAAACTATGAATTTAGAATAGTTAGTATGGAATGCAAAAAGTTCTTTGTCTATAAAGAATTACAAATACATTCAAATAATAAAATAAACATTACTATATACACTACTATATTGACATACACTTTTGTGAGTGACATGTACTTATGTTGCCAAGGCAACGCATATTTTACTCATTAACAATAACGGGTCTTCAATTTCTGTTAAGTGAACAATTTTCATATTTATTACTATTTTATATTTTACGCCATCCTAGCACACGTGTAGCGTGTCTTTGTCTTAATATACGCAATGGTTATTAACATTCACATAACATATATCCAAGTTGCTAAATATTTGGAAAAAGGGACAATTGAGTTGCAATACATGAAGATGAAAATAATATAATATATTAGTAGCTCGCGTACATCGCGTGCTGAGTGGCGGAACTCAACACCGGGTTTTGTCTAAACAGAGCATGTAATCAAAATACATACAGAGCATGTAATCAGCAAGTAATCAAAATACTTTAAATATAAAGGCCACCTTAAAGGCCGGCAACATCCCTGTAGCTCTTCTGGCGTTACACGGGGTCGTGTGCGGCGGTGATCACTTACCATCAGGTGACCCTAAGGCTCGTTTACCTTGTCTACAGAATAAAAAAAAATAAAGTCTCTCCCCGACTGTGGATCCAACCCACCATCGCGTTTAGTCAGACGCTGTGCTACTGCGCCACGATGGCCTCAATATGTTAAGTATATAAAAACAAAAAAGTATTTCGCTTAAAAGAAATCCATGTGCAAATATTAGTAAAATGATAACAATTTTTTTTATTAGTTAGAGAAAAAAAAAATGAAAATCACAAATAATATTTATATGCCAATAATATATTAAGTAAAATTAATACAAGACTACTTTTAAAAGTAATTTTACAGTTGTTTACACAAAAATATTTGACTAATTTACTCTACAAAAGTAACGCTTGATGCTTCTAGTATATAACTTTATATCACGGTCAAACTTTATGTCAGATCGATTTATTTAGTAAGGGAAAATTGTTAGAAAATCTATACATATATTAAAAATGTAACTTATCTGCTGTCTGTACATGGAAGAGATATAACAATAATTATTGTTGTGGGTATTTATTCATGTATTATACCCAAAACAATGATTTAATTTATTTTCTGTTTTTCTGTCCGAAATGTCTGTCTAATCTCATAAATGGATTAAGCGATTTAAATGCAGTTTTGATTGTGTTTCGGTTGGAAAATTAAGAACAAACTTTTTTATATAAATAGTAGCTGCGACTTCATCCGCACGTAATTCAAAAATAAAAGTAGCCTAGTTACTCCTTTTTAAAACCAGTTATCTTCCAATAAATGTCCCTTCAATATCGGTGGACCGATTCCATAGATTTGCCAGAACAAACAGACAGACAGACAGACCGCCAGACAGACACAAAAGTAAAAAATGTGATTTTGATTTTGATTTATACATGTAGTAAAGAGCGGGTATATTACCGTTACAATAAATATTAAGCATATTCCATTAATTAATTATTTATACTTTTAAAAAAGGGTTAAGGCCTATTTAAGGTTGAACTGACAACCGACTATTGTTATGCAGATGGATTATATAAGACACAATGCATCTGATGATGAAAAGGATCGTCTCAACGACAGTCAGAACGCTGGCGCCAACGAACAACGCTGTTGTACCGCCAAGAGAAGCTGATCCAATGGCATGTTTGAAAGAAAATAAAAAATTAAATCATTTCTTTTCACTGCAACAAGTCAGAGAGAATGTAGTGTCAAGGACACGTCGTTCTCTGTTTACCGCCCAGATTATTCAATTGGAATGACGGAAATCTACGCCGCGTTTAGTCCTATCAGAGAGGGAAAGTGAAAATAATCTAAATATAATCATTTCCCCAAGTGGGGACACACAACCATCCCGTTCACAGTCGGACGCTGGTCCACAGCCCCACGGTGGCCTCTATATATTAAAAAATATTAAAGCCAAAGCAATATATTAAAAACACTTGAAAAGACACGATATCAAAGGCACAAGGAAAGCTAATTATTGTCAATTAAATATAAGAATATTCAATACCCTACACGCTTTTTCTCACATAGCACATTGCATTGCACAGTGGGCAGAGACAAACTGGTGTCAAGACACTCCAGTTATCTACTTTATTTCATTAAATATATTTAAAAAATCTCAACCTAGTAGTATTTGTCAAATTCGGGCGGAATGCTAAGAAACAAAGCACATCCTAGTGTTTATCTTCCAATTTAACATGGTGTGAAAAATGCAGGAGGCAAAAAATAAAAAATAACGTGTTTAAAAAAGTCACAAAAAACCCAAAAAAAATCTATTTATCTAATATACATGGAATAAAACATACAGAACAAATCATCTAGACTGAATATGATGTCGCGATGCAGACGGAACTTGGGCGGCATCAGTTTAAACCTGACGACCGCCTCTACAGGAGCCTCGGTCGTGTCGTTCATGTTGGTAAAAAATTGGTTATATTTATTGTTATATTATAGAATATCAATAAAAAACAAAATAAAAATATTACTTATTAAAATAGGCTGTTACAAGCACTTAAATTCGTCAATTAACATAATAATGTCAATATTGACAATACAATTCCTACAGGAAGCTACTGCGAGCTCTGAAAGCAGTTCTGCTGAGCAGAGTCGGCGTGAAATTCAGCAGTTGTTCTTTACATATATAATTCTAAAGTAAGATCATAATTGTCATTTTAGATTCCCGAGTCAACAGTATTTCATTGCACACAATATAATGAAATTATAAATGGCATGAGTGTAGACTTTTTTACCTGTACTTTGTACTAAACTAAAGACTGTTTGAAATTGCAATTTTGATTGTTGATAATGCAATTTTTTATATTGTATTGTAGTAAACCCGTTTAACTCATAACAGGTTCATAAAAAAAAAAGTTATGACCGTTTACATTACAAATTGCAGCAGTTTAAAACAGACAAACAGAAGTGAATAATAATATATTTTTTTCATATATCTTCCATGTACAGACAGCGATCAGTTACATTTTTATTACATGTACAGATGTAAAATTTTTCTCAATACTAACTTTAATCGTTAACATTTTATACTCTACGAGTCTACATATATTAAATGCAAAATTTTCGTATAAAATTGTTGAAACATTGTCTTGTACTTAAATATAAAAAAATATACTTACTGATTAACGACCTTTTTTGTATGTGAATAATAATTGAGTTCTTCGCATTGTGGCATACAGGGGCATTTTGCAAGATTTTTTGGTAAATTAATAAGGATTTCGACGTTGCGACCGATGCACGCCATGCCGTGCGCGTCACACACGTCGCCATCTTGTTGACAAAATGGCGGGAAGTGAAAATTTACAATAAAGTATTATTTAACAATAAAAGCAGTTTAAGATATGTAAATTTGTACTATTATTTAAATAATTATAAAAAGAATATTGGAGTTTATGTTATTTGATAATTTTGAAGTTTTGTTATTTGATAACTAGACATATTGTATTATTGTTTTTTAAACAGTGCATTTTTGGTTCGTCTAAAGAGGTACGTTAATTTCGGAATTTATTAAATATTAAGAATAATTTTTACGTCATTATTTCTTATTTTGCGTAGAATTAATAGACAAGTGATTCGTTTTTTCCCGTGGTCTACGATGCACGTATGTAATTTCATAATAATTTGCTATGTGAATATTTTCATTACTTCTGACGATTTAGATAAAGTGTTGTGAAATTGAAAAGGAAAAATTAATTTAAATTCACAAAAAGTGGAGAGCGGAGTGTCTTGTCACTTCGTAAAGAACAATAGGTAAATATTTTTGGTATAAAATTTGACTTGTAAGTTAAAGAAAAAAATCTTACCGCCTTTTATATGGAAATAGGGGCGACATCCACAAAACATGAGAGCCAAACGAGTTCTACAGTGCATCTGACATAGACCAAAGCTATAAGCCTAAAAAAAATATATTTTTATTATTTTAATACTTAATATATTATTACAAATATTTCTTAAAACGTCTACCGCATTTTGCAGAAACTACTGCACTAGGCGGCTATAAATTAAATATGTTATGGTTACCGTAACCATAACCGAAACTATCCGATATCTGACACAAAAAAACTAGGCGTAACCGCATATAGGCAGAGTCTAAATGATATTTCAATAAGAACCAGTAAATTTTTTTTTACGTGACTGAGGGGAAGACCTATATTTGTATTCTAAAAGTTCTTGAGAGTAATGTTGGAGGTTACGATAGAATATAAAAATAACTAATACCACTTGTATTTTTCTTAATATTTAAGTTATAAATTGCTATAATGATGAAACGTGTTACCAAATAGTGGTCTATTTATATTAGTATTTTACATAAACTCTTTTAAATCCATTTGGGTTAATTCCACGATCATTTCGGTTTAGGATATTAATTTTTATATCCCTTACCGAAACTATCCAAAATTAACGGATAACCTGCTGCGCCGCGATGACATATACAAACTATTAGATAAGTGCATTTGGTCCTACGCTTACTCTTATAGAATTGCCGAGCCATTCATCTGGATATTTACAGCGGCGTTGTTCGGGTCTCAATCCTTCTATTCTGTTAGCGGCTTCGATTTCTACTACCTAAAATAGCACACGTTACTGTATATATAAATCTATCAATATCTATACATATAAATAAAATTAGTGTCTGTTTTTATATATTAAAATAACATGGTACATATACCAAAATATTTTTTTTACAATTATTGTCTGTCTATTGTATGTTTGTTCCGGCTAATCTCTGGAACGGTCGGACCGTTTTTAACGGGACTTTCACTTTTATATTAGAATACTACGCGGACGAAGTTTGGCTGACATACAACTCACAGCCGAAACTACTGCTCTTAGATGTATCCTACTATTTGATGTCGACACTAAATAAACCACTCATTAGTCCAACCTCTCATTGATTTCGCTACTGCACTGATGAATATATTAATATGTGAAAGAAACACTTTTGACCCTTTTTCGGACAATAATGCGGACGGAGGAGTATGAAACTTAGCATAGTTGAAGTGTATATGGAGAAGTGCAGTTAAAAGTTTAATATTTTTTGGCCAACGGAGACTTCTTACCTTATAATCTGTAATCAGTTCATCACCAGGAAAAATGTCTCCAGTGGGATTAGAAATTGCGGTTGCGATGTCGAACGGGGAATGAATGAAGTACTGCCAAACAAAAAAACCTTTTGTTAACTATTTTAAAACTCATTTCTTTAAATGATATTTTGCGTCAAATTTGGTTATAAAAGTGTTATTGGTACGGCCTACGTGTACCTCTGATATACGGACAGTTGTATAAAAATTTTGAGTTCCTATTTAAGACCTTAGATTTTCACTGAATGCAATCAGCACTTGCAATCAAATAAGTTTGAGTTCATATATGTATTACGCACAGATTTCCATATAGAATATAACAAAAAATACATTTAAAAAATCATAGAAAATGAGGCCATCATGTCGGAGTATCATAGCGTCTGACTGTATTCGAATTGATTGTGGGCTTGGTTCCCAATCGGGGGAATGATTATATTTAAATTATTTCCATTTCTCCGCTCTGGTGATAAGCCAAAAAGCGCGGCGTTAAGTCTCGGATTGGGGAGGAAAGTGGAGAACGGAGTGTTTTGACTCTAGGTGATCTCAGCCTACCCCGCTATATGAAAAAAACGTGTACATAAAAAAATTGCGCTGGCCTGTAATAGTTTAACTAACGTACTCTAACACCGTTGTCCATCGAACTAATCCGCACATGACAGGCTTCACTATGATAATGACATTTCATAAGATCTAACGTCTTCCATGTACTGTCTCCAATTTTCTGATGCTGTGCATATTTTGAATTAAAACTTTTACATAATCCCTCTTCTGTCATGACTTGAGTCCATTTTACCTGAAAGATAACTTATTTGGTTATCTTCTCGAATTTAAATTAAACGTTAGAGTCCTCCACTATTATTTCGTATTGATAGCTTGATTAACTGCTTTTAAAATGCAAAACACTATTAATAGAGTTGTTGTGGGTTCGATTCCTCGTGGAAAAATAATTATATTTAAAATATTTTCATCTCTCCGCTCTAGTAAGCCAAGAGCGGTGTTAAGTTCCGCCATTCAACACACAATATCCCAAATTTGGGTGGAAAATGGGAATGGAGTATCTTAACAACAGGTTCTCCCAGTCAAATAAACACGATTGCTGGCATTGTATTAAATTCGATGAGTTATTTTACTAACAAAAAGTCTGTAATTTTATGGTTTCTAAATATACCTAGATTGTTTTTTGTTTTACGAACAGAAACTTGAGAACCGACTGTTATACCATTAGGTTCTCTGTTTAGAGCTTAAGCTCAAGAATAGAGTAAAAACACCTAATATAACTTACATCCCTTTGATCCGACGTGACAGCTTCCAACGTATAATTAGGATGGACATCGAGTGCCAATTGCAACAAATCTATATCATTAAACGAATCGTCGCTTTGATATTTCCAAAAATTCTGTAAATTCCTCCTAAACGATACTTCAGCTATAAGCTCGATAAATTCGTAATAGTATTGGTATTTGTCTGGATCAGATTCTTCAGTAACATTCCATTTGCTGAAAAGCAGCTTTATATATAATTTTTTGCTAACATTTTTAGTTACCTTATTATATTTTTAATATAACACTTTTATTTATATACGTTACGTTGATAAAAAATTCAATATCCAAAAGTGTATTACAAGCTTTTATAGAGTCCAATAATAGTTTGTAATAACTTTGCAAAGTCTCATCATTGGGTCTTGCCTGAATACACTCGAGAGTGTAGGTTCAAATTTCACTCTAGAAATATTTTTTTAGGTATTTAAAAAAGAGGTGTTATTTATGAATTTATTACCACGCTTTTATAAGTATCACTTGAATGTATAAGTTAACCCCTATCTTGTATCTAATTTTATTAAAAAGCTAGACCCGCTCGCGACTTCATGTTTTGGGTTCTAGTATATTGATAAATGCCCCTAATAATATTTTTTTCCATAAATCTTCCATGTACAGATAGCGAACACATGTATAGATGTATAGATTTCATTCATTTCCAACGACAATATAATGTTGTTAGAGTTTGAACCCTATATCCTTGCCAGGATAACAAGAAAGTAATTCATTTTAGTTTTCCTTCAAAAAATTAAATAAATTTATTAAATACTTTTATTATTATTCTTATCTAGTATATTTAGTTTTAGACTAGCTTAGTATCTATATTTTAGTCAATTCTAATCTGTGTTATTTTTTAGCTTAGTGCACATCAGTCTCCATTTTAAACCCTAATTCGATGTTGCGTGTTAAACACGGTATGATTGCTTAAAAAAGTATATTGTTCATTAAAAAACCATAACGCGATATTTAGCATACCTTATTATAAATTTATTTGCTTTATCCGATTCAATTCTCTCTAAAAAACATACAGTGACAGCAGGGAACGATGTGGACCAACTTCTGTAGTCTCTTTGTAAAGAGACGACTACAGGTTCAGAGTTGTATCGGACAAGTTGATTCAGGGCGCAGTATACGGCGCCAACAAAAGCGGTTACAGTAAGGACAAACCATAAGAATCTGTGTGTAAATTGGAACATATATTCTTACAATCTAACATGAATGGATCAAAGATATGATAATATATATATTATATATAAGATATGGTGACCATGCAAAATGAATGAAATGCATCAAGTGTAACTTAAAATTATCTATTTTATTCCAAAAATATTCCTCATAATTAAAATATCCTAAAACTAAAATCTAGCTTTTACATACGGTATCTATCGCCTATCTTAGAAGACATGTGTCCCTTTCATCTTTCACACTTATTTCCGCAGAGAAGGTTAGCCAAAGAGAACCTAGTGTCAAGATATTCAGTTCTCACGCCAACGCTAAGCTTTGTCTTACCGCTAGAGTAGAGAAATGAAAATAGTTGAAATATACTGTCTCACGGTGACCTTTGCTAAACACGCAAAATACTGAAAATATCTACGTAAAAAAAGTTCCATTTTGTCTGAAAAGATTGTGTCAACTTTTTTAATCCACCAAAATAGCTGGCCACAATCAAAACTCAAAAATTCCTTATTTTCAATAAACTATTCTGTCAATCAAAATTATATACTCGCGTTCAAAAAAAATTGAGGTAAATGATAAATTTGTGAAATACCTTTCGAAGAAGTAAAAATTTGCTGCGACAGTATGCTTCAAGCCATGCAGTGAAGTCTGTTTACAGAATACAGAATAAATAGAGTAAATTTTCGATATGGCGACTATAATTGATTGGATGATAGAATTTTTGCGGGTCCGACAACTCAATATAGCGGTAGGTTCTTGTTTTACCTTGGCCATTATAATATATCTTTAAACCTGCTGAAATTGAGTAAAACTGGTGAGAGAAAAGGATCAAAAATATATATTTATATGTTTTGGTGTAATCTTAAGAGCAAATAAATTAGTCATGGGAATAACACTTTAAAAAAATGTTAACAAAATATACACCTTACTGTAGTCCGTGGTCACAAGTAGATTGAGATAGCATTCGTCTGTCAGTTGATACAATTATTATATCAAACTACCGCAAACTAGCTCTTAGTTGCTTCGCGTGAAAAATAGATGCATTTCAAAATGTGTACAAATCGCAAAAACCGAAGGTCTTATTATGTGTAAAAATTGATTCTTAAGGCCGTAGTGGTGCAGTAGGACAACGCTCACTATGGACGTGCTAGTTATGACTTCTATACCCGATCCTGGTGAAGATGATTATTTATTAATTCTTCTCAATTATTTGTCTGCTTCATTTCCCCCTCTGGTAAGACAAAGCGTTATCAACAATGTCGACAATATCCAAATTGTAGTTGGTCTGTGGGAAACGAACTGTCTTGACATAAGATTCTCAATTCTAACACCAGAATTGTAGTTTGTCTTTTTGACCACTACTACAAGTTTAAAAAAAAATTCTTTGTCCAAAATATATTTATAAGGATTTACTATTATAAAAGTACCTTTTATGTAAATTATTAGTTTACCAATTTGGAACAATTTATGGAGGCCCAATGAATTTCAGCTAAAAGCCTTATAATGTATTTCTTTCATTCAAGCTCTAATTACATCGTTTTATGCCATTATAACATTAGTTACAAATACATTTGCTGTAACCAATTAACCTTTCAAATGAAAGACACATGTATCTGATTTTCTTTTATAGTTTTATTGATTGCCTAAATTTTATAAATGTGTATAAAATTCTTGGATATATGCTTTGTTTTCAGTCTTTGCACATATATTGTGATTTAGGATAGGCCACGAGATCTTAGTAGTATTTCTTTTATTAGGCACCAGTCGTTTATTATGTTAGGCGTTTTTCTATAGTGTTTCCCCCTTTTATGTGAAAAAGGGGCAGTGGGACAGCGTCTGATTGTCATTATGATTGGACGTGGGTTCGATTTGGGGGGATGTTCATGCTTTAATTATTTGTATTTCTCTGCTCTGGTGAACAAGACAAAGCGCAGTGTTGATTTCTGCCACTCAATACGAAACGTCTGGAATTCGAGTGGAAAGTGGAGAGCGGAGTGTCTTGACATTAGGTTCTCTTTGATTCAGGCTAGTCTAAGCTGGTTAGAGCCTGAAGCTGAAATAAAAAATAAGAATTCGCCAACCAAAAGTATTGAATAAAATGCTGTCGCTGGTCAATTTTCGTAGCGGTGTTTTCTAAAAATCATCCTACAGTGATGCTAATGATAAAAATGTGAGAATTTGGACGCTAGGATATTTGGCTGTATTAATTGAATGGATTCTAAAAGACTAATGGGTTCAAATCCCGCTACGTTATTTTTTTTATACTTATTACCATAGCATATGTGATATAAAGCCTTAATATTTTTTAAAAATATTTTCTTCAGTTTGCAGCTCTGTTGACTCTAGGATACGTTGTGTACCAATACCGGAATGTTCTCTTTAAACTAAACGAAATAGAAGATGTCCCTCGTCGACGTGCCAGCAGATCTAGATCACGATCCAGGTTAGTTTTACATTTTGCACTTTTTTTTATAGTACTGACAAGGCAAACGAGCGTTCAGGTCACCTCACTGTATGGAAATACCATCACCCACGACCCCGTGTAACACCAGTTGGCATTTAAAGGTGGAGATAGACGCGTCTTTAAAAGGAACCTATGTCATATCGACCTGGAAACACTTTCACTGGCTGGCAATTCTAGTCGTGTGGCATGTGGAAGGAAATTCCTACAAAACGGTACAATACGAACAGTACGGTGGTGTCCAGATGGTGAGCACGATATTGAAGTCTGTTTTGTGCTATGCGAACTTCAGTGGCAGGAATCATCCAAACAGTTCCCCAGCGAGCACTCCAAATGATAAATGCGGTAGAATACTAACAGCGAGGAAACGTCTCTACGCACCATCATAGTATACATGGTAATTACAGGTTTGATGGCCGGAACAGACAGACAAAAATTGTAAAAGAATAGGTGTTTTTTTGTATATTTGCAGTGTATAATTAACTTTAATATTACTAACTGTACAGACACTACAATTTTATTTATTTGTGTAGCTTTATTGTATGTAAATGTTTATGATATATGATCTTTGATTTTTTTATTTGCTAAAGGCCTTCTCGCTCAAGATCCAGATCTAAGCAAACCACTCACGACTATAAAGTAGCTGATGCCAAGCACAGCCGGAGAGGTAGAAAACCTTCTAGACGGTGTCCCGATTGTAGCCTCTGTAACTATGAAGATTAATATCAACTTGGCCGTTATTTTCACATGTTTTCATTAAATTCAAATATCATTTATTTCTGATTATTAACTTGAATACTCACAATAATACATATTAAATTATATTTATATTTTCTTAATTATTAATTAATTATATAATGCATCAAATTTAACTACACATAATAAATAATTAAATTTATAAGATCCATATTGTTTAATTATATTTTTTTCATACTTGGCTACTACTACTTGGAGGGTATTTCATATTCAAACTAAAGGCAGTGGCTGTATAAATAGTTTTACAGGCTACTTGGCCAGTGTTTCATGACTTGAACTTTGAAAACAATTTTTCTTAAATTATTAAATTGAATATTTATATGTATGTATATTTTATTTGTATCTACTTAAATGAAATTTGACTTCTTTATCGTTGTAACGTATTTAATAAAAAATCTATTTCTTACTCAAATTATCTTTATTTCGTTTTTTTCATGATCTTTTTAGTAACTTTTTTTATTGATTTTTGATAAAAAACATATATTAATTTACTGTTGATTTGTATAAATGTGCTATGAACCGTTAGCTTTTTTTTAAAATTCTGTTTTAAATTAAATACAAAATTCAACAAATACAATTGTTTTATTATGAATAGAATATATATATAATGTAAAAGCGATTGGTAGAGGGTTCGATTCCCACGAGTGGGATTATTTTCATTTTGACGCTCTGGTATAAGACAAAGCGGGTAGCTTGGTTCTGCCACTCAACACGTAATGTCTCAATTTCTGGCGGAAAGTGGAGAATGGAGTGTCTTAAGTTCTCTTTGACTATCTTAGACTATGCGGGAAAATTGTAAAGGTGTAAAACGAAAATTAAGTATAATGAAAATTTTAATAGTGTATCCAGTAATAACTGAAAAACAGTTTTGATTTCATTTTAACACTTTTATTTTATCCCTTTGGATTCTACAAACATTTTTAATAAAATTTTAAGTTAAGTATTACAATAGTCAGCCAAAATATATTTTCATCAATTAAAAAGTTTTTTGGCCAAGTCATGTATAAGTCTGTTGCATTAGGAGCAGTTTTCTTTTGTTGACATTATAAATTAGAACCTAAATCTCTGATTAGCTGATCTTTTAAAACTATATTTTCTTTTAATTTTTTTTTGCATCGAATATGTTTGTATTTATTACACATTTAATCATCGTCGCTGAAAGTGAAATCGTCGTTTTCAACTTTTGGCTCTTGAATTTTCACTATATATTTTGGAGGACAGCACACATCTCGCACGTCACATATTCTGTAAAAAAAAACCAATTAATTTGCATTAAGATTATTTACTGATTTTGTGGTACAGGCTAACAATGCAATAATTCAGCATCCACTTGTTTTGATTATCCCCAGTACTCTTGCCGTGTAGTCTTTCCAGTAGATCTACTGAGAATTGCCTTTCGAATAATGTAGTAGTACTTCGCGGGTGGTGTTATTTTTTTATATTATTTTCGGGCATAATTTAATATCTATAACGAGTACCGATCATATAAATCAATAAAAATATTGGGTCTACTGGTTAATATTTTGTTAACATTTTTTTTTAAAGTGTTATTCCCACACTAAGGAAATTAAAAAACATATTTAGAAAACGTATAAAAATTTTAACGCAGCGGAATTTGAACCCGCGCCTCTTGAAAACCGTTCAAGCGCTCTGACCGCTAAGCCATGCGTTCTACTACGTTGAAATTCTTATACGCTTATTACAACTTATATTTGTTGTTAGCATCTTTGTGTAGAGGGATTTTTACAAATTTCTGCTACCCAAAGATTATTCTACGAATAATCGTCTGGCAAGAGAGAATGCTATTTATTAAATATATATTTTGTTAACATTTTTTTTAAAGTGTTATTCCCACACTACTTAAATTGAAAAAGACATATTTAGAACGTAACGTGAAGACAGCGGCAACCTTGGCGCGCCTCTTGCCCAATGTGAGTGGGCCGAGCGCCTCGAGTCGTCGGCTGTACACCGGAGTGGTAAGGTCCTATACGGTGCCCCTGTATGGGCGGACGCCCTGGACAGGCAAAACGTCACAACGTCTCAAGGTCAACGTCTTAAACGGCAGGGAGCCTGACGCTCGCTGCCACCACTGCGACGACTGCCTCGAGGAGACGGCCCAGCACACGCTGGAAGTGTGCCTAGCCTGGGCGTCTCAACGCCGCGCATTGCGCGACGTTATAGGGGACGACCTCTCCCTGCCGGCTGTGGTGAAAACCATGGTAGCTTGCGAGAGGTCGTGGGGCGCGGTCGGAACCTTCTGCGAGGCGGTATGCTCGAGAAGGAAGCGGCGGAACGGGCGAGGGAGGCCTCCGCCAACCTCGCCATTCGCCGCAAACGACCAGGTCGCTGGAGTGCGGCACAAGATCGCCACCTTCCGCCCTGATTCGGCCAGAGGGTGGTCAGCTTGGGGAAGCTGATCGCCTAGTCACCTGGCCCGAGTAGGTGCGCGCTGGTCGCTCCCGCGTGCTACTCTTTGTTGGCCGTCGAGGGTGCCCACCACCCTGGACTCTGCAACGTGCAATGCTAGCTCCCGCCGCCGGGGTTCACGAAAGACTGGGGTTCCCGTGGCCCGGGCTAGTGGCGGTCGAGAAGGAGCACCGTGAGGTTTTAGTGGGTATACAGACGGCCTATCTGACAGTCCGGAGTCCCACATAACCACTTCCGACTTCCCAATCGGGCTGGTATCCATAAAGGATTTCCTCACGAAAAAAAAAAATAAAAAAAAGCGGTTAGAGCGCTTGAACGGTTTTCAAGAGGCGCGGTTTCAAATCCCGCTGCGTTAAAATTTTTATACGTTTTCTAAATATGTCTTTTTCAATTTCCTTAGGGTGGGAATAACACTTTTATAAAAACAATTATAAAACCTATCTATACTAATAAATAAAATTGGGGTGTTTGTTTTTATTAGGAAACCAAGCTTAAGGGTACATTTTTACATAGTATATCTCAACACATCATGGTAATAAAATTTAATGCTACTTAAACAAAAAAGACTATTACAGATACGAAAAAGAGGTTATTAGTAAATAATAATAATTTTGAAACAATAAAACTAACTACTTAAAATAAGTAACAAAAACAGTGAAAATAATCAGCGTAAGACAGCATTTTCTTTGTATATCTAAGAATCATTCGGAAATTATTTCGCACTTACGGTTTTTACAATCTAAAAATTAATAAGCACACAATTTGCACGTTATCAAAATAAATAATAAATTGTAAGTTTATTTTTCCGATATACATAATCCACCTTCTTTCCTCGTTCTTTCCATATAGGAGAAAATTTAAGAAATCATATAACAATAAACAGTTTTATTATTATGTAATTGTATATATTATGTTTTATCTAAGTTATGAGCTGTGCATCTTTAAATATATCGGTATATCTTTAAAAAAGTATGTACTTGACACTTGACATTGACATTTGAATTTTCAACTTTCAACGTTCAACGTTCAATATGTTGTTTTGATACAAAAATATTACTTCATCTCATGTGTTTTTTCTATTATACTAATATACGTGACCCTGGCAGATTATTTTGGGCTTGTAATCGTAATATCAGGCCATTTAATTAAAAATAAAGTAGAATTATTCTGTTGAGTTAAAAATTAATATTAATAAACTATCTGTAATTCTAAAGATATATCATATTCAATGAAACATTATAGTTTGCAGCAAACGCATAACTTTTCGTAAAATGCGACCCATTTTGTGTTAAATAATATAGTTATTAAATAATTGGTATAAAGTTTATGTACAGTTTCAATAATGCTTTCTGAGGACAATTCCAGCGATATCGTGGCGATAAATTCTGATGATGAAGACGAATTTATGATAAATTCAGGTACACATATTATTTAATTTTGTTAATATATTTTGTATTGTATCATGCTATGACTATATAAAATTGTAAACATATTTAGTTAATAATGTTTCTTTTGTGGGCTATCCAAAATAAATAATAGGTACTTCCGAACCTTAGGTACATGATGCTTTAATCTTGAGTAGAACCTATTTAGCATTCTATGGATTCACTGTGGGTACCGGGTCCATCATCTTTCACAAACAGTAGTTCAAAGTGGAGCCTGGGAATTGCAACCAAGTGTAGACTCAAGGGCCTCTTTAAAATGCATTAAAGCCTCACCTCCACTATCGGAGTGCTTTACCTAACAGAGTGCTTTGAAAAGATGTTATACTTGCTATAAGTGGAGGGGAGCAGACAAGTGTGGGTGAAAAAAACAGAGTGTCTTGATACTAGGTTGGCCCGACAACCCTGCTGTGAGAGCAACTACTTATTTTTTATGCCATCACTCAATAAACACTGCCTTACTTTGTATGCATATATAACACTCGAGCAAATCTTATATTTGATTTTTTCCCCACAATGGTATTGAATTATTAAATTATGCTTATTGAAGAGTTTGTATGAAGATATATTGGAAAATTCGAATTTTTAAAAGAATGTAATAATTTTTTTGTCAATATTTTATAAAGGTGTTGTTATATGACTAAAGTTGTTAAATATTATTACAATGTGTGATGAATTATTGTATATTATATATTTGTGGAATTGTATAAAAAATATGACAATAACATACATTTTCACAAAACAAAATTAAATTAAAGATTTTAAATTAAATTTCTTAATCAAATTGTAACATATTGGCGGTCCTACAGTGAGAACCTAATGTCAAGACACTCTGGTCTCCACTTTCAGCAATTTGAGACATTGAATGTTGAGTGGCATCTCAGAATGGAGAAATGAGGATAATTAAGCTATGATAATTTCACCGAGTGGGTATCGAATCCACATCAACTTCATGGACATCTTAATTTATTATGTTAGATATTTAAAAAATATTTTATATTTTTTCAGACAAACCTATCATCCAGTTGTTTAAAAGGCTCATATCCAGCAACAACAAACATAGTACAATACTAACAAACGCAGAAATCGTTGTTATATTAAACAAAGAATTTGACACGCAAATATCAAAAATACCTGAACTAGAAGGTGATATATACCTGACTATTATGAAGAAATTCCTTAAAGACTGGCCGCAATGGGATCAATTTGACAAAGTTGTTAATAAATTAAAAAGAAAAAGAGATTATGCAGGTGTCAATAGATTGTTGGAAAGTAATTATGTTAATTTGAAGACATATTTGAGAGATATGCTAGAATGTGCACAGGATATAACACAGAAAACTATACAAAAAGTTGTTGCTGATGGCAATGGAGAGAAATGTCCAACTGACCAGTCTAACAGAAATGTTGTTTTAGAAATATGTGCTTCGAGAAATCAATTGAATCAATTGTTTTATAGGCAACCCCAACCTGATTCTAATAATACAGTCTTTAATTCAATATATAGTGTGCCAACCCAAATAACAATAAATATGCTTCCATTAGAGGCAATTCTGAACTGGTGGGGTGTTAATATATCAATAACATCAGAAATTAACGCAACTAACAAAATATTTCTCTACGAAAGAGAAACTAAACACAGAATTGAACATGTATTAGTGAATAAAAAAAATCGATCTGCACCTTGTCCAATTAAAGCCATACCGCAGGATATCCGAGTAAAAAATACAGTGCTCGCACCAAAAATTGATAAACTCCACTTTTTAGAATTCATAATGAACGTGTCAGCTGAGTTTGAAAATTGTAAGGAGATTTTTGAATTTATAAAGAAAGATATACTTCTTTTACCAGCTATGCTGCATCCAAGGCTCTCCTACAACCGTTACATGAACAAATATCCATATGTTAGATACTTGTATAAAGAGGCACCGTTTAAAGATGAATGTAAGTATGACCTACAATTAAAGGAAACAGTTTCACCACAGTATCTAACTTATGTCGGAAAAATACAAGTATTCAACAAAAAACTGACAGTGAAGTGTATAGCTTGTAACATAAACTTTTTTGGAGGCAGCTTGATTCAAGATCTGAGGTCCCATTTCACGGAGCATCATATGATGGAACCTGATTTTAAATGTACAAACTGTGGTCAAAGTTTTAGTATGAATAATTTAGCACATAATTGGTGGACGCATAGATGTTGAAACTTAAAGTATTGCATATGTTACTGCGTAAGCCTGAACTTTAGTAAATTCTAAGATTTTTGATTAAAATTTATTATTTTAATGGTGAATATTTGAACTCTTTCTAAACTAACCTAACCTAATCAATATTTACCAAGTCTCTTAGGAGTAAAATTTAAGTTTTACAGTGTTGTAATTTAAAAATAAATAATGATCAAAGACCAGTTTGGATATTTACCATTAAATTAAGTAAAATAATAATATACATAGTTTAATATATGGAGATTGAAAAATAAATATTTCTTCTAATTAAACATGACTTTTATATATTTTTTATTTTGTACCATTTGGTATCCAATCGAAATATTAAATACTAGTGGCTAATAGTAATTCGTCTGCGAGACTATAGCTGTTTTGTATTTTGGGTGACATTTTCGGAAAACAATGAAACTCCTGGATTTTTTTTTAAAAAATGGGAGAAAAAGTTCTTCCCAAGAGCCTGAAGAGTCATTATACAAAATTTCATCAGAATCGGTGCAGCGGTTTGGCGGTAATGACGTCACAGACAGACAGACAGTCACTTGCATTTATAATATGGAATAAAAGGCTAAGTTTTTAAATACCTATCTCTTATCTAACTAATAATTTTCAATTAAAAGAATTATCTGCTCAAATTGTATTAAAAACGACTATTGTATATGAAAAAAAAAAAAAATCTTTACTGCACTTGAATTATATAAATAAAAGATTTCCGCCCGAAATCGAGACGTAATGTGTTGATCGGTGGAACTCAACGCTGCTAACAGACCGAGACAGAAATAATATCAGAAATATAATCGTAGCCTCGAGTGGAAATCGAACCCACACAAGCCTTTACAGTCAGCCGCTATCACACTGAGCCACGATGGCCTCGTTAGTAATTTTATTAGTATATATATAGTATGTTGTGGCATGTTACATTGGTCAAACACAGACGAGCATCGGTATAAGGGTGAAGGAACAAATTGCCGATGTCAAGAATGGGCGTGTATTTAAGTCAGCTGTGTGTGAGCATACAACGGATAAACCCAACCATTACATAAGGTTTGAAAAACCTCATATTCTCGTTAGGGAAAACAGATATATCCCAAGGATGAACCGCGAGGCTATTGAAATACAAAAACACCGTAATTTCAATATAGAAGACGGTTGGAAACTTTCTACCACCTGGGACCCAAAAATGAAAACTTTGAAGTCTCAATTCGATCACACCAGAGAGCAAGATACAGTCAGCTCATTCTACAAGAATCCAGGGCAGTACGCGAGGCAACTAAGAAATCGTTGGCGGTAGTTTGATATAATAATTGTATCAACGGACAGACGAATGCCACCTCAGTCTACCCGCGAGTGTGACCACGGACTACTGTAAAGTGTTCCAAACGTCGGGTTCTTTAGTAAAAATAAAGTAATTTAGTAAAAACCGGTTATGTTATTTAATATTACAAAGAGACATTTCAATTTTATTTAGAATTGAAGAAGAATTGGCCGTAAAATTTCTAATTTTAATGTTTTGTGATTATGCAATATGTTTTTTACTTGCATTACTTAGTTAGTAGTAACTTTAATTCTAAGAGTGTGATATTACATTTTGAAGAACTTCAAAACAATTATTTGATATAAAGAAATTTTAAATATATCCTCGTGTGGTTACCCTGATAATGATAGCACCTTCATTCTATGACAATTTTGCATTATGACCAAATTCCGACACTTGTGAAAATTAGTCAAGACGGTCAAAATGGCGTTGGAATTTTTTTTATATATATTTATAGATGGATAGTATATGTTTAAATATTTGATATATTATTTTATTATATCTCTAGCTATAACCTGTTTCGTATTTCCAGCGGAAATTCGTAAAAAAAACAATGGGAAATTCCTGGGAAAAATAAACAGAAATGGGAGGAGAATGTAGTCTATGGTTATCTCAAGGTCTTCAAGTATCTCTGTGTATAATTTCATCACAATCGGCTTAGCGGTTTGGCCGTGATGACGTCACAGACTTAGAGTTACTTTCGCATTTCACGAAATCACGAAATTTGATACCTTTTGAAATTATAATTACGTTATTTAAATTTTAACCGTACATTGGAACGTCTATCTTAATTTCATTTGTACACATATTTATCTATTTATATAATTTATACTGTAATTTTAGTTCACACTACTGAAAGTATTGTAAAATCAAAATAATTTTAATTTCCCACATGAAACGCAGATGGCGCTGAACGTTTCTGAATCGCGCTATCGTCTGGTTCTGTCGTAAACTATATAAGAACGGGGTATAGGCGTTTTAATAAATCCGTTCAGTAGTTTTTGAGTATTTTTGACATGCTCTAGGTTCAACTCTGTTTGAACTGTAGCATTATAAGTCTGTATTAGTGGTGTGGTGTCAACTTACAATATATACTCGTATTAAAAATCGATGTTTTATGCAGCATTCGATATAAATATAGGTACGCGACATCGACGTTTAATCGATTGAATGATTAGAAAAAACATCGATATTTTCTTTAATATTGAATATTCTAGTGTTTTTCATAATATATTATCCACGTAGAGATACTAGTTACATTTTTATCATAGTAGATTTGGAATGCCATAAAACTTTTGGAATGTATTTATTTTCCCTAATAATAACTTAATAAAGCTTTACTTCTTTCTCTTTTAATGTAAAGCTTATTATATATTATATATTTTTATCTTCACTTGTTTAGAAACTTAAATTCAATTATTATAAAATTTGGTTTCATTTAAATCTTCAAAATGGTGTTAGTTTTATATTAAGGGTGCACTGATTTTAATTATTAACAAATGTGAATCAATCCTCCATCGACAACATTTTCTTAAAATGTTTTTCAATTTCCCTAGTGTGTAAATAAAACGTATAAAAATTGAACGCAGCGGAACGTCCGTCCAATCCTTGGACGGTTTCAAGATATACCTATATACATTGAGTAGAGTCATCAAATTTACCTTCTATTCTATTTTATAAATTCCAAAGTGACATATTATTAGTTCAACGCCTACGATTATATTATAATCTGTGCAAGTAAAATGGCGGGAAATTAAAACTAAGAATATTAAAAGGTATGTTAGTTAGTTGTTGTAAATAATGTGTGTAATAGAAAATTAGACTGTATTAAAATATTAAATATTATTTAATCATTTAAAAAATGTAAATAATATTTTCCTGGTCCTCCCAGGCAACCTACCTCGGTGATACGATCGACCGCCGAATGACTATGGCGATGCATGTGAAGAGTGCCACCCAGACCGCCAGGGTCCTTTTCCTTAGGGCCTTTCAACTGCTTCGCCCCCTAATGAGATTTAAACTTTCTCTCCGTACCAGAGTCGCGCTTTATAAGGCGTACGTTCGGCCACATCTGACGTAAGCAGCGCCGGCTTGGTACGCACTGACGACCAAAGCCCCAAGAGGAAAACTCAAGCTATTCCAGGACATCGCCCTCCGTCAGGCTGCACTGGGCCCTGGCACACACGTAATGCTGTATGATAGCATTACCTGAAGCATTACCTAAAGGTGGAGGACCTAGCAGAGCACATTGTACGATTATCAAGAACCATGTTCCACCGCGCTGATGTCTCGGTGTTCCCGCACATTTGAGACATCGCGCCGTGGCACGCTCGACCACCAGATGTAAGAAGACGATTCTCACAAGACGTCGTAAATCTGCTCTTTTAAAGGTGTTTGGAATGCGCATGGGTGCAGATGTGTGGTGCCAACCGTGAAGCACGGTGGAGGCAGTATAATGAGGCTGAGGCTGAGGCTGCATGGCTGCTGATGGATACGAAGTTATATATATATTCGTATCGTATAAATATATATACGAGTATAACTTCGAAAACTGGACGGCAAATGCGTTAATGCAGGAATGAGAAGTTATTTCTTCAGATGAATGTACTAAACTTGTACGTAGCTTGCGACAGATAATTGCTGGTGTGATCAATTGTAAGAGTGTTCCATGAAAATACTGATACTTTTTACTATTCTTATGTAAATAAAGTACAATTTATATTTGTTGTTAGCATCTCTGTAGAGAGATTTTTACAAATTTCTGCTACCCAAAGATTATTCTACGAACAATCGTTTGGCAAAAGAGAATGCTTTTCATTTTCCTCGCTGATCGAAATATGTATGAAATTGCAGGGTGCCTAATACTTTGGCCAAAGCATTTAAATGGACAAACTGTAGTATCCTCCGTTACAAGGCGCTCCGGGATTAAAGTTGGTATCGAAAAACCACGTTCTCCGATTGACAGGACAGAGACAAGATGAATTGCTCAATTAAGGATATCTTAACGTAACCTAATCTAAAAAGAGAAGAATGGATAGCATACAAATATATATTTTATAAATTAGTCTTCACATAGCGAAGAAACAAATACGGATAAGATTGTGTTGGAAAAATTACAAATTGTAAAAAAAATTGTTAAAACATAAACTCCGGTTACGGGGGGCCATTGAATCAAAAAAAAAAAAGAAATCTAAGTGGGTTCTCCGGCTGTGTAAGCGCAGTGCATAGAAAAAAAAACAGTGTTACCTTTTAAAACCACGCGGCCTGTATAGACTAAGGTCTATGTTTTGTGTTGAAAAATTGCAATCCGCTCTTCTGCTGCAAATGCCGTCGATACCTTTGCCCGTTTTACATAATACTGAAAAAAAATATATAATAAAAATATCGGTAAAAGATTATCGGGGCGTAATTGTCTATGATTTTAGGCTTGGACCACACATGAGGACATTGACATATCAATTAATAAATTTTCAATTACTAAATCATTATATTATTACGTAAAGCAATAGAGCTTATATAAATAGAAGCCAATATATTCAATATAGACGAGTTATATAAAGTTAATAAAAAAATATTACACACATTATACACCATATTTTTGACATACACTTTTGCATAAAGTGACATAAGTGTGTGTCTGTGTGACATAAGTGATATAAGTGAAGCAGTAAATAAAGCATATTTACGTGTCAAAGGGTCTAGTATGTACGTATTTATAAAAAAAACTAGCGGCCCGTTCGCGGATTCGCCTGCGTAAGCAACACGACTGTAGCTAATTATTTAGTTATTTCACCCGCCTATGTTCCCACTTGAATCCCAAACTTTGCTTAGATTTATAATTTAAAGTGTAATAATTTTTCTGTTCATGAACCGATTGAAGTGAAATAAACACTTAATGTTCAGAGAAGTTTACCAAAATACAATAGTGCAAACTGAATTTAAATAAGTTAAGCAGTTTCTGAGATGAGCGCTAACAAACGCACAGACAGACAAAAAAGAATTAAAAATGATTATTTTGGGTTCTTTTAAACTGATAAATGCTCCAAACAATATTTTTGCCATATATCTTCTATATACAGACAGCGATCGGTAACATTTTCATTATATGTTTAGATATTAATAATTAGTACTTTACATTCAGTTGTGACGTCGTCTTGTAGTCCTTGTGTCACCAAACCACACACAGCGAAGAAAATACTGTAATATAAAAAAATATATATGTTATTTTCCCGAATTTGCACGTAAAAGTACAGAAAAGTAGAGAGAGAGAGTAACCAAGTATTCTTTTCCTTATTATTAATTGTTTTTTTAGAAAACTAAACATCTAAAAATGTTTTTCAATTTCCCAAACGTGTGAATAACACTTTGAAAATGTTAAAATAATTGTTTTCTATTAATCGACTAACTTTATAACTTATATTAAAAGAAATGGTTACTCAGAACCAAATCTAGGTGATGTTTATTAATGAGAACCACTTTCTTTCTTATTATTATTAGTAGTTTTACATTCTTAGGTAACTTAAAATTTAAATGCAGCGGGATTCGAACCCGCACCTTTTCGAAACCGTCCAAGCGCTCTGACCGCTAAGCCATACGTTCAACTGTTGCTAAGCATTTATTTCATATCCTAAAATGTTAAATATTAGGTATTTGTTTTGTTTTTTTACTCATTAACTTACATTAATGTAAATGGTTGCTCTGTACTGAACTAGGTGATGTTTAATGAGAAACTTTCACGCTTTTTCCCGCATAGCAGGGTAGTCTTAGAACCTAGTGCCTAGACACTCCGTTCTCCACTATCCACCCGAGTTCAAGGCATATGTGTTTTGTGGCGGAACTCAGCGCCGTGCTTTGTTCTATTACAAAGATGTGACTGATCACTGTCTGCTCGTGGAAGATTTTTGAAAAACATATTATTGTTTATCAATATAATGGAACCCAAAACAATGATTTTAAATTTTATTTACTGTACTGTCATCGGAGAGGGACACGTGTGCAAAATTTTTACCAACTCAGACAGACAGAGAGAGAAATGAGCCAAAATAGCATCTCCAGATGTTCCTACATAGATAGTTTGAACGATAACTAAAAGTCAATATATACTTACATTATATTATATCCAAACACGTGCATCTTGCAAAAAAATATAAAACCTTATAATAGAAACTTCGACAAATATGTAAAATATAATTTAAAAGATATTAGTAAAATATTTAAAACCGCAAATGTGATGGTTCATTATTAATTATTATGAAACATGTTTTAAATTACTTGAAAAATATGGAACCATTGTGAAACTGTACGACTGTTCGTGAACAGATGGTCGTCAGTTCGATTCCCGTTCAGTGGATATTTTGGTGCAGGTTTGTGCCTTATTCTCTCTAAGTTAACCATTTTTATTATTTATTCATAAGAAAAAAATAAATGACGTAATAGAAATTATCTTTAATTACCTATTTACAAATGTTCCTAAACAGTTGTTTCAATAATACTCTCATATTATTACACATAGAAATACAACTCATGTGTGCTGAGTGCTGATTGGTGGAACTCAATTTAAATATAATTCTTTGACATGTTCTAAACCACAAGCACACTGGATGCTTGCAGTCAGACAGCTTCACGCTGTTTCCCGCATAGCGGGTTAGTGATCTATACTAACTTGTTCTCACTAACTAGGTTTTCTAGAACCTAGTTATAAGACACTCCGTTCTCCACGTTCCGTCCGAAATATAGAAATTAGGTGTTAAGTGGAGTGGCGGAGCTCAACGCCGCGCTTTGTCTTAAGTATCAGAGCCGACAAATGAAAATATTTCAAATATCATCATTTGCTTGTCTTAGATATCAGAACCGAGAAATGAAAATAGTCCAAGTGGAAATCGAACCGGCGACCAATCGCGTATACAGACGCAGCCACACTGCGCCATGATGGCCACTATACGAGTAATATGGCTATACAGTAAGACAATTGAAAAAGATAGGCGTGTTCTCAATATTTAAGGCCTGTTTGCTTGTCTTCCCTGTCTTTAAAATGCGGTAGACATTTGACGTGTAGAAACCAAAAACAATAAAAACAAATGATAGTATGTTTTTATTGAAAATTTCTTAGCCAAAAGCGTATGATGATTTGGTCTAGTTGACAACACACGTCAATCGGGGCGCAAAAGCTGAAAAAGAAAAAAAAAGAAGCAAGGAGCAGCATTTTGTATGTCGGACCTTAAAGCGGTGGTCCCATGTAGATCTAGTATTTAAAAATATTTTATCTAGCTAACCAGTCTGAAAGCAATATTTAAAATAAAAAGACACGTTCGGTTCTCTTGTCTTGTCTTGATATTAAACTCACTAATGTCGTAAAATCTAAATTATCCACACCATAAATACCTTAAAACATTTTTGTGAAATCGAAATTCCAGTTACGAAGTATTTACATTATAATATATTTTTAGTTTAGTTAGTGTTTTTCACTGTACAAGCCCTAGAATGGACATGGTTCATAATATTACATTTCAATTCCTGTAGGACTGACAATAATGACATTTGTATGTTAATTGTAAAAATTTCAAAGCGTATTCGAATAAAAATATATTTTGTGACGCATTGAGTCCATCGTGGCGCGGTGTCACAGAGAGACTGCAAGCACGATTGGTTGTGAGTTCAATCCCCACTCGAAGAAATGATTGTGCTTAAAATATTTTCATTTCTCCGCTCTGGACAAAGCGAGGCGTTAAAATCTGCCACGCAATGTCTCGATTTCAACAACACATCGCGTTTACATTCCGAAGCTGTCTATTGCACCAAGATGGCTTGACGATGATATGGCATGAAAATAAGACTTTTAAAACATTGGAAATCTTTAGGCATTAGCCGTAAGTTTTTATTCAATTCAAAAAATATATTGTATACAACAATAATTAACATTTTAAATGTTTATCTGTATTTATTTTTTTATTTATTTACTGCGTCGATTTTTTGTAGTATAGCAGGTTAGGTTAGAGAGTGCCGTGATCCCGGCTAGTGGCGGTCGAGGCCTACATCTGCCAGTCCGGAGGCCCAATCGGGGAGGTATCCGTAACAGAACAAAGGGAAGCCAGAGATAACTTAGTGTTCAGACACTCCGCTTTTCCACTTTCCGCACAGTTACTGGCATATTAGCGTAGAAATGATCAAAATTGTGAATTGTGAATTATCTAAATTGTGTGAAAAGTGGATTCAACACCGGGCTTTGTGTTACCAGAGTGGAAATGAAAATATTTCAAATACTAGCGACCCGCTCGCGGCTTCACCTGCGTAAACTACATGACTAAAGTATTTCGTTGTTTCGCCCGCCCGCGTTCCCCATTAAACTACAAACTAAACTATGCTTAAGTTTATAGTTTAAATGGTTGAAATTTTTTTGTTTATGAACCGTTTGAAATGAAAAAAAGCACAAAATGTTAAGAGAAGCTTACCACATTACAATAGTCAAAACTGCATTTAACTCGGTTAAGCCATTTCTGAGATTAGCGTGCACAAACAAACAGACAAACAAGGGAACAAACAAACAGAAAAAAATTAAAATCATTGTTTTGGGTTCTATTATATTAATAAATGCCCCTAATAATATTTTTTCTTATATATCTTTCATGTACAGACAGTGATCAGTTACATTTTTATTATATGTATAGATTCTGTCCCACTGCGGTATACTGGCCGCGAATTTGATTACTTACATTTTTCAATCGCTAAAGTATTTTTATATTGAATCTCAAAATAGAAATGACGATAACAATATTGTTACATTATTTATGGCGTATTAGAAATTAGACAAAAAGAGACTTTTATTGTTCAAAAACCCTCATATTGACGCTAGGGAAAACAGATATATCCCAAGGATGGTCGGCGAGGCCATCGAAATACAAAAACACCTTAATTACAACTTTAAAAACTCCGCTATGCGAGAAAAAGTCTAAAGATTATATTATTGTCGACTTTAGTGTAAGTTTAGACTTTAGACATAATATTTCTACAACTGCTAAAAAACTATTTTAGGGACTCTAACAACAGTAAAAGAACATGAATTTATGATTTTTAAATTTTTTCTCTGTTTGCACATTCATTTACATTTGTATTGTTTTTTTTTTATCTCCGGTATTAGAAAGATGTTGAATGTTGAGCCTAAAAAAGAGAAGTTTTAGCATTCAATACGCAACGTCTCGAATACGGGTGGAATGCTGAGGACGGAGTGTCATTAGAGTCGTTCTTGCCTAGAGTGAAAATCGTGAAGCTGTACCAAAAAAAAACAAAGTTAAATTTTTTTTTTTATTACATAATAATAGTCTGTATACTGATCATTTTCCCATTTTATGACTTCCTCTGAACTGCAGCAAGATACCATACCTGGAAGTTTATTATTTATTACGGTACCACAATTAAAACTTCAAACGAAGCCGTAGTGGCGCAGTGAGACAGCGACTGTAATCCCTATAGGTTTTGGGTTCGATTCCCATTCTGTATAATGACTATATTTAAATTATTTTCATTTCTCCACTCTGGTAACTAAGATAAAGCGAGGCGATGAGTTT
The DNA here is from genome assembly GCA_038994665.1 of Podotricha telesiphe. Taxonomy (NCBI): domain Eukaryota; kingdom Metazoa; phylum Arthropoda; class Insecta; order Lepidoptera; family Nymphalidae; genus Podotricha; species Podotricha telesiphe. Next base: position 66,218 of record JAOYRR010000451.1, read on the forward strand.
CATCATTCAACATGCAATACCTCAAATTTCAGTGGAAAGAGGAGAACGGAGGGTCTTGACACGTGGGGAAAAATAATTTGGAAATCTTTCATCCGAATGGGGATTGAACGCAGGAATTGAGTTTACAATCATGCGCTCGTCCACTGAGCCACGTTGGCCTCAAAGTTGAAGGAAAAGTAAAACCAATACCGTGGAATTTGTACTGCAGATATGGAAGAACTAGTTGCCCAGTCGCTTTTGCTGCACACATAACGAGGAAAGTGCTAAAAATTATAAGAAAAATTCAGCATAGCAGGGTAATCAGAAGAACTTGGTGTCAAGACACTGCGTTCTCCACTTTCCGCCCAAAATCAATATTTTACGGGTTTAGTGACGTGACTCAACCCCGCGTTTTCTTAAAATATTATCATTCCTTCTCTTGGGAATCGAACTGACAACCATCACCTTTACAATGAGGATGTGACACGACTTAATAATAAATTATGCGTATTAAATTTTCTTTAGACTTTTCTCTGGTGATCAAAACAAAGCGCGGCATGGAGGTGCGCCACGCATGGTCTCGAATTCGGGTGGACAGCGGAGAACGGAGTGCCTAGACACTAGATACTCTCTGACTGACACTCAACATGCAACTTGACAAGCAAACCCTGCTATGCGGGAAAGAGCGTGAAGCTGGTAAAAACAAGTAAAAACGCCATCGTCTCGTAATGGGACAGTAGGGCTATACAAGCGATGGTTCTGAATATATTTTGTTTACAAATTTACGAGCTTAATTATGTGTAATATGCCTTTAGTATGGGTGGAGTGTGCAGAGTGGTGTGAATTAACTATATAGGTTCTCTTTCCTTTACAGCACTCAAAGAGGGTTATGTGTAAAATTAAAAATGTTATACATAAAATTCGAACAGGATTCGAACCCGCGCCTCTTGTTTACGTCCGCGAGCTGTGGACAATTTAAACTATACATTGTTATATAGCTACGTCGAAACTCTTATACATTTGTTACATCTTTTTTTTTGTCGTTGGCATCTAACAATATCATATTTTATACGTTTCTATATATTTTTCCTTCCATAGTGTGTGTTCCAAGAGCAATTAAAAAAAGGTTGTTAACTTTAGGCTTTATCAGGCATAGTTGAATAGATACATAGGTAAAATCGGTATATTGCGTGATGGGTGGCAGAACTCAAACCCGCCCCCGTCTAACCAGAGCAGGGGTATGATTTTTTTTTAAATATACTCATTCCCCCGAATGTGTATCTAACCCACAACCATTGTTAGCAATCAGACGTTGTCAAACTGCGCCACAATGGCTTAGAGGAAATTAAAATATAAATACAAGTATTATAATAATATAGAAACTTGGTTACTTACATATATATGAAGAGCATATTGTAAATGATGAGACAAAAAAAACCTCTATATTTTTAAAGAACAGCGTTGATTTCGTCCAAAATTCAATTTCAAAACGATTCTTTGAATAAATACCGTGAAAATATCGATTATTTAAAGTGTTTATTTATAATTTAATACTGAAAATCGATTTATAGCTGAATACGACACGGTCTCAAGCCATTTTTGTTCAAACGTTGTAAGTCAACTTTAGTTATTATAATTTATTTTCAAAATATTTAGATGTAGAGTTTGTTTATATTAATATATTATTTATTTACATAGGCATTGCGTATTAATTTTAAATACAAATTTCGTCACAAGTAGAATTCAAACTCACTATCATTTCATAGCTATTTGCAGTCTACTAGTTATTAAGTTAATTTTAAATGATAGAAAGAAACAAAGAAAAAAATTTCAAATATTTTATTTACATGTTATTTAAGGCATTATCAATTATATAATACAATCATTTTAATATTTAATTTACACATTCAAAAAAAATCAGTAACAATTGACGTCGCAAAGTTTTCTTTGCGAAAAAGAGACTATATCGTCTTTCTCCTTATCTTAAAGATTTACAAAAAGTACTGATTGAAAGATTTGCAGATAAAATTATTAAATAATCAGTATTTTTTATATTACTCATTATTTAGCAATTATTTAAATAAAAAATAATATTAAAACAATTTTAATAATTTTTTGATGGTAATCGAATTGGTGATTACTAATATATTAAATATTGTTAAAAATCATACTCATGTGCCATTTTAGGTCATTTATCAGTTAAAGTCCATTTCTGTGATATAACTATACGAGTTGAGCGTATTTAAGTTGCCAATTATACATCAAGCGGAAATCAAATCATTAAATTACGCGGTTTGTATTGTAATTACTCACATTGTACGCTTAAAACTTAATATGTATCATTTCTTTTGTCAATGACAACTAATATAATTTCTATAATTTATATTAAAATTGTTCAAGCGTCTTCATCGTTACCACTATCCGTTGAAACCTCACCGTTGCCAACAAAAACTTCTTCTTGTATCATATTTGGCATTTTAGCTTTATTATTTACTTGTAAAACAGACGCCATTGCCAATCCCGTGCCAAAGCTATACTCCATTGGTTTCAGACTTTCATCTACGCCGTCCATAAGAGGTCGCTTAGGAAAATTCTTCTTTCTAACAGCTCTGTATTTTCTAACATCATTCAGTAATGCGACTTTGTTTAGATTCTCGAAATCACTTTCTGACGATGACGGAGAAAGTTCCAAATCCTTTTTGGAGAACTTGAAACTTTCTTTTCTTTTTGGTAGTTTTATCGATTTTGTTTCAATATCGCTCAGTGTGTCCGAAAAATCGCTTGACACAGATTTGGCTTTTGTATGTTTGACTGTTTTCTGCCATATTGTCACTAAATAGGAGTGTTTTAACTTTTTTAGTGTCAAAAATGTGCTTTTGACGTCGAGTTTTGCATTGGCCTCATAATATACACGAGGTAAATCTTTTACCGTTTCATATTTTTCAATTTTAAATTTTAAATTTCTAAATTTTCGCTTCCGTCGTTTACAAATTTTATATTTAAGAAATATCTTTTTAATTTTCATCTCATTTCTTTTTAATTTCGAAATAAAACCTTTTTTATCTAAATATTCTTCGTAATTAATCTGTCTCAGGAATTCAGGTACGTTTTTTAGTTCTGGCATAGTCCTTGCTAGCGCTTGCCTTTCTCTTTCTCGCATTACATCTTCTCTTTTCACCAATTTCCTCTTCAACTCTTTCAAAACAACTTTAGAAGCCTCTTTTTCTTTTTTACCTGGACCCGTTACTATATCACCAACTGGAGACACCACACTCTCGTCTTCAGTTTTAACAAAATAAAACACTTCATCTCTTATTTCTGGTTCTCTATCATCTATTTTCACTATCACCTTTTCCTCATATTCTCTATCACTATCATGCTTTATATCATCATCATTTTTGAACTTATTCTGCATTTTTTTCAAACGTATCTGTGAATTTTGAACTGTTGATAAACATTTGGTTATTTTATCTATTATTTCATCAATATCTTTGTCTAGAATTTCTAAATTTATTGGTTCTTTGTTGATTGCGCACGAGTCTAGAAACATGTCTAAATGGCTACATTTTTCTAACGCTACCCTCATTTCTAGACAAGACCGAGCAATATTTGTATGAACGTCTGAATATAGCCAAGTATCGTTAACTGCTGAACCAAGTTTCTTAACACCATTGGCATCTTTAGTACCAATATTCTTTAATAACCTGTACATTCTTTCTAGAGCCTCGAAATTTTCTTTGAATTCCACAATAAGATGAATTATAAGAACGTTGTGGATCCAAAAAATACGTTCGTTATGATTTTTGTATATCTTTAAAATGTGGACACTTGGTATGGAATGCGCTAGCGCAATATTTTTCAGCAGCGTCGATTGTACGACGAGGAAGGCGTGGTGTATCTTCTATAAGGAACAAATAGTTTGTTTTAATTAATCATTATTAATCTATGAATAAATAATATTAATATTAAGAAGGATGAATAAAATTTAGCCTTTTGTCTAGAAACAGACAAACAAACAACAATTAGAATCACATAATAACCATAATTGAAATATAATAAAAATTGTTACCTGTGTGATGGTTGTGGGTTCGATTACCACTTTGGGAATTATTAAATTTAAATTATTTTAATTTCTCCGGTCTGGTGACAAGAAAAAGGGCGGCGTTGCGGCGTTAAAAATGTATGACATATTTAAAAATCATTCAATCTGCCTATTTAGGGGTACTGTTAGTAGATTGACGGCACCCAACACTGTATATTATATATGTTCAACCAAATTAGGCAAACAGAAATATTTTAGAATTTTTGTTGTTATAGTCTTTTATATTTCTATTGCTAGTTGCATATAGGACCTTTAACATCAAAATAAAAAAAATAAAACAATCACTGACCATCAAATTGTCACTGTCAAAGTCACAAGCAACGTCCCCGCGCAGCCACGGCACGTTACCTAGTAGGGAGGAGCCCGCGCGCGACATCAACACCAATAAGGAGGTTTGTTGTTGTAATAACATCGCTTGAGTCGATTCTATGATTGTTGTTACTGATGCTCTATGGGAGAAAAATATATGAATCATATGAGCTATACCTAGTTTAGATAAGAAGAGACGTTAATGCAGATTCGAATCCACAAAATCCAAGAAGTCTAAGTAGTTAGCAGGTCTGTTGTAACGACATCGCTTCTGTCGATTCTATGATTGTTGTTACCGATGTTTCATTTGGCTAAACTGTACGTATCACACATTGTACCGTTTTACAACCCTGTCGTGAGTTCAAATTTAGAATAATCAAAATTTTAAATTGTCATTGTCAAATTCAGAAATGAATGAGGTTTCTTGTTGTAACAATATCGCTTGTGTCGATTCTATTTTTGTTACTGATGCTCTATGGGAGAACGTTGCCTTAACATTCTCATGATTCACAAATCATCCAATTACATATATTGCGAGTATTGTGCGTGAGTGCGATGACTGAATTATGAATTTAAGTGTACCAGAGAACCACTACGTATGGGTACTAGTGCAAGATTGCGCGAGCATGTGGATGAGTGTACAAGTACATAAGTGCGCCAGTACACAAGTATACTTGCGCACATATGCAGAAGTGTGTGAGTGAACGGAAGTGTACTTGTAAATCAATGAATCATAACTTAAGCGCGTTAGTATCAATACTAATATTATAAATTCGAAAGTAACTCTGCCTATCTGTCTGTGAAGTCATCAAGGAAAAACAGCTGAACCGATTCTAATGAAATTCTATACAGGGATACTTGACGGTCTATGAATGAACATAGGCTACTGTTTTCTCCCATTGCTTTTTGAATTTTTCTAGTAATATGATTGTTTCGAAACAGCTATATTTCACACGAGCAAAGACGCGAGCGTGTCGCTATTACTTTTATATATTCTTTATTGCACTTGAAAAGCTAATAAAGTTACTTAAAAGTAGCTGGCAACGGTAAACTTATCTCTAAAAGATATTTATTCCAGGCAACATTTAGATGTGAGTAAAGTGAAATGATTTTTCAATAAAGACTAAAAAATATACTATTGATGATGATTTTTCTGAACAGATTTCGGTTCGGATTTTCAGTTTCGGAGGTGGGAGGACGATAAAACGGTTTTTTTATTAAATTATTATTTTAATTATTTATGTATATAACAAAATATACAGAAATTAAGGTTAAAAAAATATGTGTACAAAAAATTACTCGTCTCCAACAAAAACCATTAAATGTGAGAAAGTTTGAGGTTAAAAACAAAAAATAGCAAACATATATAATCAGTACATAATATAAAAATTTAAATGACACAGACAGTGGGAGTCTGTACATGGAAGATATATGCAAAAAATATATTATTGGTGATATTTATATAATATAATAGAACCCAAAACAATAATTTCTGATTTTCTTTTCTGTTTGTCTGTTTGTAACCGATTTAAATGCAGTTTTGACTATTTTAATTTGGTGATTAAAAGTTACAACCATTTAAATTATAAATTTAAGCAATGTTTGTGATTTATGCGTCAAAGCGGGCGGGAGAAAAAAGTTAAATAGTTTCGTCATGCAGCTTACTAGGCGTAGCCACGAGCGTATCACTAGTTATATAATATAAACATATTTTTGTTAAGTATCTTAAGGAAATATATTGAAAAACCTTATAAGAAATCGTATAAAAATTCGAACGCAGCGGGATTCGAACCCGCGCCTCTTCTGCACCGTCCAAGCGTTCCCACCGCTAAGCCATATGTTCTACATCCGGCTACGTTGAAACTCTTATAGGCTTTGTTACAACTTATTATATTAGTGGTTAGCATCCCTGTAGAGAGGTTTTTCCAAATTTCTGCAAGCGATGAGAACTTGAGAACTTTATATTACATATAACCACATTTCATACTCACAATTTCGCGTGCAAAGTAGCATATTCCCGGCAACACGCTGTTGCACGCCGCACTAAGGCCATGTAATCACGCATTACACATAAAAGCGTGTTTAGAGAACCTTTACAATACATTCTATGCGTCACCCTTATTGCAATTGGTAAGAGGATGTATGAAGTTAGCTTTAAAAGAGAAGAGCGTTGTAAACTGGAATGAAAGAAAATTTTAAAGACTGTTAATTAAAAAAAAACAAAATCGTTTAAAAACCTAAAAAAAAAATTACCTTCGTTTTTCGAACGTAGAAGTTTTTAGACGTATACTAATTTGAACGCAGCGCAGCGTGTTCTACGAATAATCGTTTGACAAGAGAGAATGCTATTTATTAAATATTTTTTAACATTTCTTTTAAAATGTTATTCACACACTTAGGAAATTGTTAAATATTTTTAGAAAACGCATAACAATTTGAACGCAGCGGGAACCCGCGCCTCTTGGAAACCGTCCAAGCACTCCGACCGCTAAGCCATGCGATCTAAAATGTATAAATAAAGTATTTCCTTTATAAGAGCGATCTTTATGGATTATTGTTATTCATGTTATGTACGAGAATATCGTATTGTCATCGGGATCCGGAAACCTGTGCAATTTGAAAAGCGAAACAGCGCTTTCGTCAAAACTCTTATACGCTTGTAGACACGTATGGCTTAGCGGTCAGGGCGCTTGGAAAAATTACAAGTGGCGCAGGCTCGAGTGCCAATACGTTAAATTGTTTATACGCTTTGTAAAAATGTTTTGCAAATTGCACACGTGTTCGGATTTTTGTGTTTTTTTTTTTCAAATCCTAAGTGTGAGAGTAACACAAACAATGTGCAACTTTTTATATAGATTCATAGATATTCAGAGATACACAAGAAATATATTAAAATAAAAAAATAAACAATGTACTTAATTGCCACCTTGGTGCAGGACAGTGTTTGACTATGTAAGCGCGACGGTTGTGGGTTCAATACTCAGTCGGGCGATTTCATTTATTTACTTAACACCGTTGAGTTACGCTAATCAATGCTAAGTTCTCTCTGGAATTGTGTGAACCCAAAAAAAATACGAACTCAAAGCCACGTTTCGTTTTATTAGAACGATGAAAGGAAAAAAAATAAAAACAAATATTTCCACCTAGTGGGGATGAAACCATTACTTTAGCATATATACACTGTACCATTGCACCACTGTGGCTTTAAAAGTGCCACAGAAATTATTTGTTTTTACTTTTACAATAACAACTCTTTTTTAGCCTGGCGCATTTTCCCGCATAGAACCAGCCAGATAGAACTTAGTGTCAAGATACTCTGTTCTCCACTTTCAGCCCAAATTCGATACAATGCATGTTGAGTGGCGGAACTCAACGCCGCGCTTTGTCCTTGTCACCAGAGCTGAGAAATTAATATAATTTAAATACAGCCAATTCAGCGAGCGGGTATCGAACCCACAACTATTTCTGTCTGTGCTTCTATTACAGTTGTAATATTATAGTTATAATATAAAAAATAACAAAAATCCTCACTTTCTAGGCGGTGAAGCAACAACCAAAGCTAATGTAGCTGCAAGTGCCATGTTCCTCTCTCCATTTGTAAACCATCCTCCTCTACATCCACCAGCTCTGTTCCAGGTGAGTCCAGCATCAGGTGCCTCTTGCTCAACCTCCACACTGTCTTCACGAAACAACAGGCCGCTTTCTAATATAGCTACAATATTATCTCGACTATAAATGAGCTGCAACAAACAAATAGAATTATGCAAATACTAGCGACAATGGCGTATGGTATCGTATTTTCAGCGGCCTTTACCTAAAACAATGAAATTCCTGGAAAATAAAAAAAAAATGGCGAAAAAAGTAACTTCATTATTTGAAATATCTTCATTACCAAGACTCTTGAGTATCAAACGTTATCACAATCGGTTCAGCCGTGATGACTTCAAAAACAGACAAAATTACTTTCGTATTTACAATATTAGTATACTCGCTCTTTTCAAATATACAATATATAAGTAAAAATTTGGAGGCCATTGTAATGCAGCATGACAGCATTTGACTGTATACCCCAAGGTTGTGGGTTCGAATCCCACTCAGGGAACATATTATATTAACATTTCTCTTTACTGACATTATTTTCTACCTGGCTAACATATTATTAGAAAACGTATAAAAATTGACGCAGCGGGATTTGAAATCGCCGCTCATGGTAACCGTCCAAGAACGCTACGTTGAACGCATGGCTTAGCGGTCAGAGCGGCTTGGAAAACAATTTTATTATACATTTTCTAAAAATATATATAAATACATAGGTACTAAGTACAGTACGTGTTTAAATGAAAAGAAATATGTATAACTATTGGAGATCCACATAAGTAAATAAATATAACATATATTGGTGAACTCAGTGGTTTATTTTAGTAAAATGAGTATATTTATTAACAGCTAAACACTATTTCCCACATAGCACCGTAGCACAGATAACCTAGTGACGAGGCACTCCACTTTCCGCCTGAGACATTATGAGTGGCAGTAACTCTATGCTTTTGCCATACTAGAGAAGAGAAATGAAAATAATATTTCCCCTGAGGAACAATTGAACCCACGACCAATCACATTTTCTAGTGAGATGCTATCCCGCTGTTACACTATGGCTTAAGTGGTAATAGTTATATATTTATGTACTACCATATTAGGCCTAAATTTTACAGCTAACCATCGTCTGGAAAATATTGGTGGGGCAAAGTCTTGTTTCATAAACAGCGCCATCTGAAATAACAAATTGTATTCACAATTACTATTTCTTTACACCAGCATTTCTCTGAAAAGACAGAAACACCCTAATTGCATGTAATTCTGTCTACCAATTTATTGACGGATTCAATGTAGAGTGGTATAAGCGCAAAACCACAATTTTCCAGCAGAGTGATTTAAAGGTTCTTAAGGTTGTAATTTTATAATTATTCAAAAGAAATTAGTAAAATTAATGAGTCATAATGCTAGTAATAAATATTTACATATTATTATAAACATTTCTTATATCTGTTTTAATTATTATTATTAGTGAAAAATGTTAAATGCTGCTATCAAGTCATTTTTGGTTTCACCACATTGTGAACTATATATATATCAGCTGTAATTAATAAACAGCTTTTTCAAAATATTTTTTTTGCAAAGCTGTATTATTTTGCATAAAGAAACTCTTTAGGTATATAATAAATTGTGTTATTTCTCATAATATTTTTCAAATGCTATTGCATTGTTTGATTTTATTTTTTTCATTGAATATGCAATATAATTATCAAAAGAATTATATGATTTTCACAAGTTTTGATTAACAATATAAAGCATAAGATATGTTTTCTGAGGATTTTTGCAAAGTTATGACATACAAAACACAATAATTCCATTTTCTTTAAGCTATAATATTATTTAGAAACAATAATATAAATTAAAGAATTCCACCAGTACGTAAATCATCATTTAAAATCACTATATCATTTTAAATGCACTATATTACTTACAGTTTATGCTTAATTTTATTCTACTTATTCAACAATATTATATATTAGAAACATTTTTTTTTCTTAATTAACAATTTTAAAACAAAATTCCATTGGTATTTTTATAAATCAGCAACCAAGTGACAGTTTAATGTCAGTGTCATATAGTGATGGATGAACTATAGTTAGAAATGTTTTAATCGATTCTGTGTTCAATCGATTGCTTATATTGTATTATTTAAAAGACGTGAAGAAAAACTATTCCTTTTTACGAAAACTAAACTAGACTAGACTAGAAACTAGATATAGTCTGTATAAAGGATTGCAGAATGCTGATATTTTCAAAATAATGCATTAAAATATATATTTATAACAAGAACGAATGTATAAAGTGACATGTACGTTGTTAAGGCAACGTGTGTTTACCCGTCAGGAGCTATGAGGGGCTATTAGTTAAGTTGAAAGTAAAACATGTTGATTTTTAAAAAATGCATATTCGATATAAAAATATACTAAATTGAACGAACAATCGCGAAAACCAAAGATGCTGATTTAGGATCGTCGATTACCAGTCTTGTCAGTACAAGGTATTTAAATATAGTCATTATCTCGTTTAGGGATCGAATACACAACCATTGGGTTTACAATCAAACGATGACACTCTCATACGAACACACACACTCATATATATATATATATATTAAACAATACACGTGACTTCATTTTGTATTTCATTTGAAATAGTAATCCTTTTTTTAATATAACTAACGTATTAGTCCTTAAATTATTATATATGTCATTGATATAGCATTTAAAGCAATTGTAATTTTTATCTAGTGAGTGTGTATCATGCACTTAAGTTAATAAACGATTATTATTATTATTTTCAATCCTTTTTTCTACCACTTTCTTGAATATCCTTATACCACCATCCTGACATCTGACAAGTGACGTGCCCAGTGTCACTAATCAAGTAATCATATTAGAGTAATCTAAGATCTATAAAGGGCCATCCAATAATTACATCATATTAATTTGAAAATTTCATGACGCCTCCACCATATTTGTGCAACAAAACAGATTAAACTTTTGTCATGCAGACAAAGTTGCAACAATTTATATGTTATTACTTATTAGGTTTGTAGCTACATTAAATTTATTAGTCTCGTAATAATTAGATATAAAATATTATATTGTGAAAAAGTTATGTCAAAAACTTTGGGACCACTTGACACGCAATGTTACACTTCATTGACCCCCTCCCTCCCCCTCAAAGTGATGTAATACAAGTGTGTTGTTAAAAAAACCCCTGTAATTTAAGCATAATATAATAACAGTTTTTAAAAGTTTTCCAGCAATCGCAGCACTTATTTTACAAATATTTTACATTTATAACAAATCTGATTCAAATTGTACTTCTTTATTTAGTTAAAAATAAACCGATTAAATTGAATATAGTTAAAGTTTTTATGGAAAAGTGCTGCATCAATATCGATATAAAAATATTGTAATTACAATAAATATTATTGTACACACACTATCATATGTTTGCCATACACTATTGTGTTAATACACACGTTGCCAAGACAACACATACCCATCAACGACATTTAAGTTGTACTATTGTATTAACAAAAGTTATAACCACAGACTATTCTAAATTAAATAAGGGATGATTACATAAAATAATATAAAACAAATGATTTATTAAAAAATATATATAAAAAAACAAATTACACATAATTTTTTTTTTCAGTTTCACTCTGTATCCCGAATAGCGGGGTAGTCAGGGAGAACTAACCTAGTGTCAAGACACTCCGTTCTCCGCTTTTCGCCTGAATTCTCTTCTTAAAATTAAACTAATACCTTTATTATTACAAAATATATTCATAAAAGGAATTCATATTTTTGTTAATTGCATACAAATAAAAAAGTACAAAAAATCTAACAAATAAATGAACAATAATAAAAAAATGCAAAAAAAAACACAAATACAGTATATAAATTTACACCTTTAACCCAAATACGAGTACAAATCAAAGAGAAACTTTTTAAAGCTTCGCTTTAAATAAATTTAAACTCAACGGGATTTGAACCCGTGCCTCTTCTTTACCGTCCAAGCGTTCTGACCGCTAAGCCATGAGTTCTACATCCGGCTACGTTGAAATTATTATACGTCTTCTAAAAATATTTTTTTCAATGTCCTAAGTGTGTGAATTCCACTTCAAAAAATGTTAAGAAACAAATTCATTTTTTAACTTGAATGTACTTTTTTTAATTAACTAAAAAAATATATAAAAAATCTAATGTATATATGAAAAGAAAACGAAAAAAGTGAATACTGTCGTTATTATTTATAATATTATAAAATACTAGCGACCCGCACGCTGGTTCGCATGCGCGAACTATATTATATTTGTTTCGTATTTTCATTGGCTTTTTGGAAAACGAAAAACAATACTGGAAAACTAGAAAAAAGGGGGGAAATCTATATAAAATATCATTACAATCGGTTCAACGGTTTGGACGTGATGAAGGCACAGACAGATACGAGTTACTATCGCATTTATAATATTAGTATGAATTTAAAGCCACATCTCTAGGAACAAATTGAAACAAACGATAACAATTTCGCCGTTACTCAGCTGTGTACAGCGCGTGTACGTATAAAAGAGGTGCGAGTTGTAGTCCTGCCACGTTCGAGTTTTTAAACGTTTTACGCTTTTTACGCTGTTTTGTTTTAGAAAAACCTTGCAAAGGCGCATTTTTGCAAATAATATATAATCATAGTTAAAGGCAAATTTTTATTTATTTAAAAACAGTGTCCATATAAAAATAAACAAATTATTAAATAAATCCACATGTTTACATACAAATTTAAAATCGACATGTAAAACAATTATAGTTTTACTTCATATTATATATATATATATATATATATATAATTTTAATCAGGCCAAGTCATATTTTGTTCAGTCGCTATAATAGTCTAAAAAAATAACTTTACACAATAAAAACCATATCATCATAAAACAAATTACATTTTTAAGTCAATATTTAGAAAAGAAATACAACCAACCCAAAACCTATTATAATTTCGCTTTATTATCCAAACCGCTTACACCGTTGAGCAAAAACTGAGCGACATAAGAAGCTATTCTATCCGGATGTGTTATATGCAAATCGTGATTGCCTACTACTTCCCTAACTCTATAATTGGGCCAAGAGGAACTTTCGCTTAACAAAAATTCACATGTACGATATTTACCAGAATTTTTAGATTCACTCGCTATTATACTCAAAGTGGCAGTTTTAAGCGAAGTGAATAATAATTTTATATGATTCGACGAAAACGGCGGATATGTTATATGTAGGTATCTGTCGTCGTAGGTGAATCTGAAAGAAATATATATATATATACTATATTAATATAAACAAAAACAAGCTTCAGTGTCTTGTCGCAGTGCCGTTTGTTAAGACTCAAGGGAATGAATATTCTGATCACATTCGTTATTCCGTTATAAAGTGCCGCGTTTAGTTGCGGCCCCAAATTAAAAATAACAAAAAAGGTCTTATCCCTTGAAGAGATCTCTTCCAATCGACCCGAGGTGGTTGAGTTGTGACTGGCGAGACAGAAAGCCGTGCAATTATAAAATATAAAAGAAAGAGAAAAACTAAATAAACATATTGTATTGGATCCGGACACATGTGCTGATTTTCAAGCCAATTACACTTTACGAATAAATTCAAAATAACGTTGCAAGTTTTTGTTTTTAAATTGATTAATCGACAAAATCCTGTTAAAAATATGAAATAAACAAAAATTGATTTTTACTTTGAGAGCACCTAGTGTCGAGACACTCCGTACTTTATTTTGCGCCTGAAATTAAACACGTGTGTAGTGGCGGAACTCAACGCCGCAGAATGCCTCACCAGAGCGAGGAAATGGTAAAAGCTTAAACGAATAAGAAAATAATTAAAACACACACACACACACCTCACCAATCCATCGCTATACGTTTCAATCATTCTCTCCAATATGGGTTCCGCACTTTCCTTACTGAGCCCGCGTCGAGTCATAATTTTCGATAATGCCTAAAAAAATGTCCTGATATTAATATATAAAAGTGGGGATGGGGAGTAATTATATGAAAACAATGAAATTATTAGGCAACGTTAAATTTTATATGAACATTTGCAGATAGGCAATATTGCGTGTGCTACTTTTTCCGCGTTGAATTCTAAAATAAAAGTAGCCTAAGTTACTCTTTATTACATCAGCTTTCTGCCAGTGAAAGTCCCGTAAAAATCGGTCCAGACGTACCACCCGTGTAGGTATGGTAGGTACATTAGCCGGAACAAACAGACAAACAGATGAAAAAAATGCAAACAAAATTTAATTAATATTTTCATTTAATTACAAACAGACACTGTATTTTTATTTATTTGTATAGTTATTAGAAATAAACATAACACACACACACACATCACACACACAAGTGGTTAACATACAAGACTCATCTAAAAATTACTGTTACTTCAGATTTTGATAAAAAATCTATTTAAATTTAGTATTTATTTTTAAATCTTACAAAATAAATTGTAGACTTATGACGCATGTATTATGGCCAAATGTTGTAAAAAAAAAAAAAAAACTTGAGGAAAATATATGTGAGAGCTAGACTCTCTTTAAAATTGTAAATCAGATGGTATAAACTGTAAAATATTTTGATAATATGAGATAAATTAACTTATTGTAACGGTAACGCCAAAACATTGATTTTCAATTTTCTTATAAGTTTGTCTGTTCGTTTGTGCACGCTAATCTTAGAAACGGCTTAACCAATTATAATGCAATTTTAAATATTGTATTGTGGTAAACTATCCTCTTTACATTTAAGTGTTTATTTCATTACCATCGATCCATAAATAAAAAAGATACACCCATTTAAATTATAAACTTAAGCAAAATTTGTGATTTAAGTGAGAACGCGGGCGGGCTAAAAGAATGAAATAGTTTAGTCATGTAGTTTATGAAGGCGAAGCCGCGAGCGGGTCACTAGTATAAAATAAGTACAAATCTTATTTCACAATGTAAAACAGATTTTGAATTTTCAGGTTCTTATGAACTTTTAGAGAGAACCTAGAGTCAAGGCATTCCGTTCTTCATTTCCAGTTCGAATCTGAGATATCGTGTAACTCAACGCCGCGGCTTGTATTGTCACCAGAGCGGAGAAATGAAAACAAATAATATATATTGAAAAACAAATAATTAGCAAACGTATAAAAATTTGAACGCAGCGGGATTAAAACCCGCGCCTCTTGAAAACAGTTCTATCGCTCTGACCGATAAGCCATGCGTTCTATATTCAGTTACGTCGAAATTATTATACGCTTATTACAACTTATATTTGTTAGACTAAAATAATATAAATCCACAAAAAATCATCATTTACGTATATAACTTATCATATCTTCAAATATTAGATATAAAAAATTGAAAAAAAAAGAAGAAAAAAACTCAAACCTGTTCTTTAGTAATTTTTGGTTTTTGATTGGAACTAAACTTTTTATAATTATCAAAATAATCTATAAAAGAAGTTTTGTACCTGAAAACACAAATCAAGCTGAATAATTTTTCTCATTGTATGACGCTATAATAGCGCAGTAGAAAATGTAGCCCGACTGTGTAAGTAATAGGCTGTGAATTCGATTCCCATTCGGACATATATGTCTTAAAAAATCTCGTTTTACAAGTAAGCGCAAGGAAAATATATAATATTTTCAACTGAGTATCAAAACACTCCTTTCTTCACTTACCGCCTTAAATCAACACATTGCGCATCGCTTGGCGGTACTCTCAGCCTTACCAAAGCGGTGAAACGAGAACATTTTAAACAAAAAAAAATCCCCGAGCGTGTATAGAACTCGCTACCATCGTGTTCGCAGTCCCACAGTGCTTATTAGACACTAGCTATAACCCGCATCTACGTTTGCGTTGAACTATACAACGTAAAATATGGCTCGTCTTCGTTTTTTTCCGTTCTTGTGAGAATTATGGAAAATTATCTTTTAGAGCTCTGATACTCGAATTACTATAATATATTGCGTATATATAGATATATATAGGTTGTGGGTTCGATTCCCACACGGGGGAATAATCAGATTCAAATAATTGTTTTCGTTTCTTGGCTCTGGTATAAGACAACAGGGCGGCGGGAAGCCTGCATAGACAAAAAGATCACAAAAGGCCATCGTGACGCAGTACGTCTGACTGTAAGCGCGATAGGTTGTGGGTTCGATTCCCCCTCAGAGAAATTATTATACTTAAAATATTTTCATTTATCCGCTCTGGTACTCTAGGTACCAAAGTGCGGCGCTGAGTTCCGCTACTGCGTGTTGAGTGGAAATCTAGATTTCGGGCGGAGAGCGGAGTGTCTTGACACTAGGTTCTCTCTTACAATCATGCTAAATATATCAGAACTAAGGCTCACCATTGAGCAAATTTGTCCGCAGGTACGGTTATATTAAAAGTGACTGAATCCACTTCAATTAATTTATTCATTTTCCCCGGATACGATAAGTCGTAGAGTTTACCTGAAAAAATTGCTGTAGTAATTTAACTGTCAAAAAAAAGTATTTTTAAGACTTTTAACGTGTTATTCACACTTAGTATGTGTATGAAAAAAAAAAGAAACACTTCTAGGAAACGTTTTATTACTAACAAAACTGTATAGACTGAAATTGTCTGAATTAAACTAATGAATAAATAAGTATTTTGCACAGCGGGACTCGAATCCGCACCGCTTGGAACGTTTTCCGAACGGACGTATGGCTCTCAGAGCGCTAGAACCGTTTCCTGCGCGGTATAATGTTTATCGTCATTCCACACCAATATCTCGAATACGGGCTGGCGGAAACTGATCATAAGCCTACCCAGCTGAAAATTAAAATGTAAAAAAAATCAAACCTAATAAACATCCCATAGAATGCCCCATGAAAACGAAGGAGTCCCATCTAAAATGTTTGACCACAACTTGAAGGCTGTATAGCAAATCGTATACGCTTATCATAAGACCTGGCGGCATCGGATCTGATCGGCCGTTGCCTGGTAAATCTATGCCTGGAATAAAAAAAAAATTGATAACATATTTTATTTCATTAGCTCACTTAAAAGCTTCGCCTGTATGTATTAATGTAAGACAATATTTACCCACTATTACAACACTATACTTTGCGATTTGGATTTGCTCGAAAATTATTTGCGCACTTGTCCGAATCCGATGAAAATACAATACCTCATGGACCCTGATGCCATTGCAAAGAGGACCTGGTTAACATGTGAGAAAAGTGTATGCCATACACATTGGTGTGTGTGTAATATTTATTAAGTCATTTAATGTATGTATTATAAATCTTTAAAATTTCTTAGTTTTCTTTAAAACTTCAAATTTACATGTAAAAATTCAAAATTCATGTGAGAGCAAAATTTTTGTAAAAAGGAAGCTTGACAGCTCTCTACAGTCAACTCCGTTCTCCACTTGCCGTCTGCATTCGAGACAATACCGGAGCTCAACGCCGCGATTGATAATCGGAACGGTGACACAAAAATTATTTAAATATAATAACTGTTCTGAATGGGAATCGAACCCACAACCATTGCGTGCGTATACGGCTAAACGCTGCCCTTATCGTGTGATGCGAGTATCTATTATTAGTTCCGTGAAAGCAATATGATTCGAAACAAAAATATCCCCCCCAAGTTCTAATTGAACCCACAACATCGCATATCTCCTTATAAATAAATAACGCGTTACGTATTTTGCATATTTTAATCCGTATTTAATAAAAAAAAAACACGAAGACCTTTGGAAGCCATTTTACGATAATTATGCAGCTGTGAAGTATTAAACTTGGCATAGCTAAAGTTTTATATGAAGAGCATTTGCAGTACGCTAATATTTTTCATTCATTAAATGAAAAATAAATATACTAAATATATATATTCAGGCCATAGTGTAGTTGTGGTACAGCGTCTGAGTAGACACGCGATGGTTGTCAGTTCATTTTCCACTCGGGGATTACATCTAAATTATACTTCAATATTATGTGTAAGCACGGAGATAAAATATATATATATATTACACGCAGCACCGTGTGTGATCACACACTATAAAGTGACATACACGTCGCCATGGCAACACTTGTTTTACGTGATAACGGGACCACTAATTATTGTCACACCTTATCAGTGCGCTACGTTGACATCTTACATATTATTTACAATTAGGAACTTGTATTTATATAAATTAATAAGCAATTAGAAAAATGTATATTTAGAAAACGTATAAAAATTTTGAACGCAGCGGTATTTTAACCTGCGCCTCTTGAAAACCGTTCAAGCGCTCTGATCGCTAAGCCGCTTACGCTGCGTTCACCAGAACAACAGAATTACACACATATGTATATATATATTTAAATGCTATTCATAGCCTTAGAATTATAAAAATATTAAAAACATTAAGAGTCTCGACTGTACAAGTGATTGGTCGTGGGTTCGATCCCCAATGGCTATATTTTAATTGTTATTTTTTTGTCTGCTCTACTGAGAGAAAGCGCATTCGACTACAGGCGGAAAATCTTGATATTATATCATCATCATCAAATTTAAATATAAGCGTAGTAAATTAAATATTACTTCCAGGCATTACTACTTCTGTACATATAATAAAAACGTGACCGGCCGCTGTCTGCACATGGAACATATATGAAAAGAATATTATTGGGGGTATTTTCTAACCCAAAACAATGTGTGTGTGTGTTTGTGCACGCTAATCTCAGAAACGGCTTAACCGATTTAAATGCAGTTTTGACTATTGTATTCTGGTACACTTAACTTAACATTTAGTGTTTATTTTAATTCAAGCGGTTCATAAATAAAAAAGTTGCAGCATTTAAATTGTATCACATCACAGTTTATGCATTCAAATCCGCGAGCGGGTCGCTAATCGTGCATATATACATACCAATATAATAAAACTTTCTTGGCAGCAACTTGATCAAAGGTCGAAAAGATACAGCCGTATCGCATATTCCATGACACACAAGCACTGGTGGATCACAACAGTCACCCCACGCCATTACTGTAAAAAAAAAGAAATACATATATATTAAAAAAAATATTGAGCTCATCGCATCTCAGTGGGACAGCGTCGGACTGGTAGCCCTACGGTTGCGGGTTCGATACACACTCGGAGGAATATTTATATTTAAATTATCTCCATTTATCCGCTCTGATAAGGACAAAGCGAAGCGTTCAGTTCCACCACTGGAGTTCCACGCAATGTCTCGAATTTGGAGAATTGTGTCAGCGTGAAGTCTCGAATTCTAATTTAAGGTGTTATTCGCATGCATTTCATTCATCTCACAGACGGGTGAGGGCAGACGTCCTGATGATGGAGATGGTTGTGTCTGTTTTGCGAATTTTCAAGCATTAGCAATTTGTTAAAAAGCCATTGTACTTAAAGCTATATTGCTTTAGTTATTAGTTATTCGTCCAGGTTTAGTTATTGGCAGGTTTTTATTTGGTTAGGATTTACACGTACAATAAGAGTCTGTATTTTAATTATGTAGATAGGATATTTACCTGTTAATTATAACGAATGCGATTTGTTAAAAACGCATTGTACTAAAAGTAATTTAGGTTAGTTAGTGGCAGGTTTTTTTTTGGTTAGAAGTTACACGTAGAAACAAAAAGATACCTACTTCATTATAATTTTAATTATATAATTAGGTTAATTTACCTGTAAATTATTACGAATTTCTTCGATTTTATTTAAATTATAGGTTGTAGGTAGAAAAGAAATTGGTCCTTTTTTGGTTGTTTTGGTTCATTTATAATATAATAATGTGAATTACGTAACAGCAATAATAATGTAAAACTTATAATAAAAAATATTTATTGACTCACGGAAGCGTGATTTTGTTTTCTAATTATCAAGTATTGCATTTTTCAAGTATAAATAAGGAAGTTTAGAAAAAGCACGTACCTACTAACAATTATGCCGCTAAAGCGTAAGTCTAGTCTTTCCCAAAGCTCTAATAAGGCTCGAACTATGAAAGTAGCTAGACTTAACGAGACGTTTCCACAAGCCGAACTGCGAAGGCATGAACAGGCAGAGCGTGAGGCAACTCATAGAGCTGCCGAGACACCAGAGCAGTCCCTGGATCGACGTCCACAGCATGCTGAGTATCTAGCATCTCAACGGGCTTCTGAGACACCCGGACAGTCTCAAGCTCGGCGTCTACAGCAGGCTACTTACATGGAGTCCCAAAGAGCTACAGAAACCGTTGAAGCTGCTGAAGTTCGCAGACACGCTGTTGCTGATAGGGCACAACAGCGACGATTAATATTCACAAGGAACGCGTGGAGGGTATTCGATAAAGCTGCATTTGCGTACGACCAGACTCTTGATTACAAAAGCTTTGCACAAGCTTATACATATTGAAGCGATGAATTTAGAATGCAGATTTTCTGGTGCTCTCAAATGGAAAGAGGAAGCTGCAGGCATGTGTTGTTCGGGGGCAAAAGTAGCTCTTCCTTCAATAGACGAGCCTGTTGCACCTCTTATAGAACTTTTTTCAAATGAAACAGATGAAACTCGCCGTTTTCTTAAAAAACCTAAGGAAATACAATACATGCTTCCATATGACATCTTTTGGAGCTGATAAAATTGTGTCGAGTTTTACAATTCAAGGGCAAATATACCATACAATTGGCTCTTGCAAGTTTATTTCATGGGTGATGATGAGGAAGCACAACTTGATAGGCGTACTGAGTACGTACCAGGTGTGGAGAGAAACACAGTTAAAATAATACAAAAAGTTCTACATGATCACAACGTTTTAGTGCATGAATTTAAAATGGCTAAAGATAGAGTGACTAGCGATAATTACAAGGAAGTCGCGGGTATCAGCTTGTATATATATATATATATATATATATATATAATAAAAATATAACTGTACGCTGTCTGTACATAAAAGATATACGAAAAAAAATATTATTAGGGATATTTATCAATATAATAGAACCTAACACAACGATTTTTAATTTTCTTTTTGTTTGTCTGTTTATCGGTTTGTTTGTGCACGCTAATCTCAGAAACTGTTTAACCGATTTAAATGCAATTTTGACTATTATATTGTGGTAAGCTTACTTTAACATTTAGTGTTTCATTCATTTAAATTGGTTCATAAACAAAATGGCTACAACCGTTTAAATTATAAATTACTGCAAAGTTTGTGGCTTAAGTGAGAGCTCGGGCGGGCGAAAAGATGAAATATTATATCGTATCATGTAGATTATGCAGGCGAAGCCGCGACCGGGTCGCTAGTACTAAATAAAACTAAACTTACATGCTTACTTTTAACCAATAGTGTTATAGCCATTTCAGATATAACTACACAACCCCCACATTTATGCTAAGTATTTGTTTTCATAAGAGGTTACATAGGTCTGGAGCAGACCTCCCAAAATTATAAGTGATAATGCAGACCACAGGAAGGTTAATACCCCCAAAACCGATTCCTCCTCCCCCTTGAAGGAGAGCAAAAACATCTTTGTATATTATTGTAAACTATAAAACCGTATTCATAACTTATACTATACTCCGTCACCAAAATATTACATAAATTACAGGAAACCTCATATAATTGACACAAGCTGTCATGGGCAAAGCTTGTTTTCAAAAGATTATGTATGTATGTATAAATGATTATGTATATATACACAATGTTGTATGTGTCCAGTTGCTCAGAAGATGGGTGTGTACAAACATTCTTATTAACTGATTTATAATAGTGTAGTTAGATTAATAATTTGATTACACCAATGCCTTTTTATTCTATTGACATTTTAAATAATACAAGAAACTTTTTACATTAAGTATTATAATACATTAAGTATTATCATAAATATTACTTATTTACTTTTTCTAGCATAGCAAATGTAAGATCTATTTATAAAGCAATAAAACAACAGATTTATTATTTTGTTTATTTTTAAATTAGGTAAAATTTTATATACACATTGTAAAAATCTTCACTATTCACTTGAAAGGAATGAGAAGAAATATAAGCATAAGTAATATATTTCTTTTATTTTAGCTTTACACATTTTCCCATGTGGCAGGGTAGTGAGATAGAATGTAGTCAAGGACGTAATGTCAAGAATGTATAGTCAATACTGGAGTGTCAGTCCATTCACTACTTGTAGCTAGAATTCAAGACATTTTATGTTGAGTGGTCAAAAGTCAAAGTCAAATATAGTCATGATTCCTGTAATGTTATGCCACAACGGGCTCATAATACCATATGCTGTTTAAATATATTTTTGTGGTTAAGAATTTATTTAATTAGCATATAATATTTAATATATGTTTATATAATAAGGAAACTTAGAAATATATATGTATTCAAAAAGTAAACTATTACTATAAAATTATTAGGTAACTTAAACTTACAGGTCAAAGTGTAAAATGCTAATTTTGAATACTTAATATATACAAAAACGGATATATACTTACTGCATATTCTTCCCCAAGGTGCTTGAATATACCACTCTTTTTCTAATAAAGCCATTTTGGACATTCACTCAATGAATAAAATTATTTTATTTCAAATTTAAGAACTTTTTAAAACTTAAAAAAATATGAATATTAATTGCAAAATTTTATTTAATTATATATTTAATCTTAAGTTATGTGAATAACTTGTAAATTGAGTTAGAGACTTCTAATTAAAACATAAAAAAAAAATGAACACTGTTTTTGTTGATAACTAAAAAGAACTGTCATATCTTACAGGCCTTATCATTTTCATTAGTGAAGTGACAATGAAAATGTAATTGAACCGATTAAATGTTTTTACACAAATATATCAATTAAAAATTTGAACATTTGTCTTGTTACAACAGAGGGAAGAATGTATTTATAATTCTAATTTAATTTTTTTTTTATAGTCCAGTGATATAAAACCGTAGCTCGGCAATCTATCCTTTAATATATTGTATAAATAAATTGGGGAAGAGTGAATAAGCAATAAAGTGTAAAATGTGAAATATTATAGTATCACTAAAATATTAAATTTTATACTATAAAAAAGGAGAAATTTAGACATTGCGTGTCTAGTGCCGACGAGTCTTAGGTTAACTAGAGCGGAGAGATGAAAATATTTTAAATATTATAGTAAGAATCGAACCTACAAGAACCGCGCTTATCAGAGTTTTGTAATCTAATCGATATTTCATATTTTATCTTTTTATAATGTACATCTCTACGTTTGTTACATCAACGGTCAAAAGTTAGTATGGTGCTGCCCTTTAATAAATATTTTTTTGCATTATATAAAAATTTAATTAAGCAATAAATGAAAGATTAAGAAAAAAATTTAAATATTTTTTTAAACTACGCATGGCTTAACGGTCAGAGCGCTTGAGCGATTTTTAAAGTTTTGATACGTTTTCTAAATATATGTTTTTCAAGATTTACATAAGTGTAGATTTTTGTAAAAGATCTAAATTGTAAAGCATATTTATTACAGCAGTAACAAATACCTATATTTATTTTCAGATAAAAATATATCTATAGTCTTAAAGTAATTTGAATAACAATTTTATGATATGGGATAGCGATATGATTAAATTATCGTTTATTTATCGTATAGAATATTTTAATAATATGGAATATATAAAATTATACAATATATTGTATATACTTGTAATTTCAACGATATGGTAATTTGACAAAATGTTTAGCCTCATTACCGATTAGAAAATTAAATATAATTTAAAATTTGTAAAGCAACTTCGTTACTTTCATTGTTGAATATACACTTTTTGTAAATTAAATTTATTAAGGCTTATAATTTTAAATAAGGCTTTCGTGGATTAAACGCGAAGAATTGTATGAAAACACTTAAGTATGAGCGTCTGACGTCAAATGGCATATTATCGTTTTAATTGGGTTCCACTTTGAATAATTGTCAGTCGTCTAATTACACGATATGTGGCGTTGGCTTGCATCACTCAATATGCAATGATTGTAAGATTGGTAGCGAGCAAAATCTAAATAATTAAAAAATAAACAATTACATACGTAATAAGTTCTTTGATTTTCGCGATTACTATATACATTTTGAAATGAAACTATTTTTAACCGGATTAATCGTGTATATTATTGTCACAGGTAGACTAAAATGTTCTAAAATGTATTTTCGAATATCAATAGTATACGCGATTAATCCGGTTAAAAATTGTTATTAGCCGGATTAATCGCAAAACCGGTTAAGAAAAAGGTAAAAAACGGTTAAGGACACAAATAGGTAAAAAACGGTTAAGGACACGGTTGTAATATAATATAAAAAAAATACTTATATTATACTACAAAGTACAAACTAAGATAACTTGTTTTATGACGTCAGGCGATTAGATGAATTCCTGACATTTGTTTGATAACTGCTGTCTTTAAGGTAAAATATTATTATAACTTGATAAACTGCGAACGATCAACGTTTCACACATTCTATGTAGCTTTTTGCGCTAATTTCTTACATAAATATCAAGATTACAATGAAAATGAAGGTGTAAAAATATATTATCAAAGGTTGTTATTTATTCATTGTTGTGTAATTTTAATGTGGTGTTCAGTATAGTTTTATAGTAAAAGAAAACTCTTTGCACAAAACAGTCGTTTCTCCATGCGCACATATATATTTAAATTTTGTAAAAAATGTTTTTCACAAGGTATTTACTTACATTTAAAATACAAAGAGTGTTTAAAGTTTATTTGCTTCTTATCATGAATGTGGTTGTTATATAGTATAAAGGACTCATCACACTTTCCATTTTCTTGTTCTTTTAAGGCCCCTCGTTGATATGTAAAATAGGACTCGACTTAGCGACGTGTATGTCAAATACATGGTAGACTGTGGATTTTTTTTTGTTTAATTGAATGTAATTCTTATGTGCCATTGTGCTACTGTACTATTCTAATCTCTACAACATTCTTAGTTTTGGTATCTTTTTTTGTAGAATTATGATGTTTTTACGAAATACTGAAATGGAAGTCATTGTAAGAGCGCCGTGGGGAAATATCAAGGGTAAGATCATATAAAACTAAGTAGAATTTTAAAATAATTGAATTTTAGAATAATTAAATTTTAGAAAAATAGAACATTTAATTTTAGAATTTTTTTAAATATGTTGATTTGAAACTAATTTTAATTTTATTATTTATAAATTATTAAATGTTGTTTATTTCATAATTATTCTGGCAGGTTTCCCGGGTTAATATAAGCGTGTATCATTAATTTGAACAGTTTTAGATATTTTATGGGAATAGTGTACCAAATTTTATTGAAATGGTTTGCCAAGTTAAGCAACATTTGCTAGAAAGAAATTTCAGTAGAAAGTATTATTAAATGGAAATAACTGAGCTAACAATTTGTGTTGTTATCTATTTATATACGTTCTAATATAAATTTTATTTACATTTTCAGCAATAACGTGGGGCAATTCCAACAATCCACCGGTTGTATTGGGTTCGGGTCGTCAATCACCATGTTCTACAGTACGTCGTCTGGTCCTCAAATTACCACAGAACTTCTTCTACATTGCCTTTGATTTCCCTGGAAATGGGACCTCCGATCATCTACCCAAAGGGGTGAGGTATACAATATTCGATCTAATACCGTCTCTCTTGAAAATATCTGATCACTTTAAGTGCGAGAAGTTTATTTACATTGGACATTCTCTTGGGACTGCTGTTGGTATGTCATCTTACTTTTCTTTATCCAGATGGAGAACACATAGTAATTTATTATCTTTCGAAAAGAGACTAACTATCGATGTCATAAACGACATTTTTCAGGTAAATTTTTCAATATGGCATACCCAGGACGTATGACAAGAGTGGTGGAGATAGATCCTGTCCCGTCCTATGTCTCAGTGTTGCCAGAGAACATTGGGAAGTGGTACCAAGAAATATACGACGGCCATTATGACGATCATACATACAAAATACACACAAGCAGCGTAGATACAGCTCCCAAGTATAGTTATGAGGATGTAAGATATTAGATCAGCCAATATTTCTATAGATTTTATGGTAGTGCCAAGATACTTTGTTCTCCACTTTCCCCCTGAAGGCCGTAGGTGCTGAGGTGTTTTACCAGAGCGGACGACCACAACCAAACGCGTTTACATTCAGACTCTATCCCATTGTACCACAATGGTGAATAAGAAACATTTGTCTTATAGTAAAAAAAAATATTGCAATTTACGTGGAACTCAGAATACCCACAACTCGTCTAACCAAGATGCTACTTATAGACTTATGTAAAAAAAAATTGACAATAGCTAATTGAAAATTTCTCAAATTAGTCCAAAGAATGTCAGAAAAATAATTAAACGGTTGAACTAAATTTTGTTTGAGAAATTTTGTATTTATAATAAAGATACTTCTTTAGTCTCTTAGCAAAAGTGCAGTGTGACTAATTTTCATTTAAAGAACGTGCATTATTTCTACCTACGTTCTCGATTTCAGGTGAAAAAAATGTTGGTAAAAGCGCAGTATTTTGAAGTCTCAGATGAAAATGTAGACTACGTGAAAGAAGGATATGTTAGGCAGGATGAAGATGGATTTTACAGGTTATTATATTTTATATAAAGAAATGAAACTAAATCAAAACGTAAGCAGTAACACATGTAAGTCTTTGCCTTATGCAACCAGAATTAGTAAAAATAGAAAAAGTAAAAACATATCCAGTTGGAATGGTCTGTTTGCCTGATTGACACTTAGCCGAGAATACTAGCCTAGACTTGACTATATGAATCAGTTTGTGAACAGCAGCTTAAACCACAAACGCTTCCTCTAAGTAAAGTCTCACTAAACTTACATTTTGTTACAGATTCACACACGACCAAAGAATGAAAAGTTCTTTCAGACTGCCATTTCCTCCTGACCATTTAAGGCAACTGTACACCCGCAGCACAATACCCATATTTGGTATATTCGCTATGAATACTATAGAAAGTGGAGTTTACAAACGTACACCTTTCGTTTTTGACGAAAGTGCTTGGCCTCGTGGTAATTATAGGTTTAAAATAGTAAAAGGTAATCACAATGTGCATATTCTCGATCCTGACTGTATGGCTGACGATATATCCAAGTTTTTGTTAGAAGGACTCAACTTGGCGAAGTTATAATAAACCTCAAACTGCTAAGTTCCGATTGCGTTGCTATAGTGATTAGTGGATGTAAAATGTTTTATGGTATTTAAAAAGAGTGTTTTTTTGACGTTATATAGGTATCATAAATAAATATATATTTTTTCATTAAGCTTGAGGCTAATTTTTTAATTTATGGAACACATATTTTTGTGCCGCAAATATATATCATATGAAATATATTTAAGCGCTGCAACAAAATCGATATAAATATACATTTTTTTTATATCGATTTAATTAGATCTCATCAATGTTCACTTCACAAATAAAATAAAATAAATAACAACAACGACAACAACAACAACAAAAACATTTTCGAAAAAGACATATTTAGAAAACGTATAAAAATTTGAACGCAGCGGGATTTGAACCCGCGCCTCTTGAAAACCGTTCAAGCGCTCTGACCGCTAAGCCATGCGTTTCAAGAGGCGCGGGTTCAAATCCCGCTGTGTTCAAATTTTTATACGTTTTCTAAATATGTCTTTTTCAATTTCCTAAGTGTGGGAATAACACTTTAAAAAAAAATGTTAACAAAAAAACATTTTCGTTCTATTCATATAATAAAAATGTAACTACGTTCAACAAAATTGCTGCAAAATGACCGTTTTATTCAATTGACTGAAACTTAAATCAATTTACTATATATATTTATATATATATTGTATGCAAATGATAATATTCATCATTCGAGAAAATTATAAATAAAAGGCTCGGTCGCTAGCTATGAAAAAAAATCTCTCTAATTTAAAATAATTTAATAATTAAAAACATATGTAATATTTATATTGTAAATACGAGTATATGTAAGTGCTGAAAAAATCTGTGATATCGGTTCTCTTTTACGAGAGATAGTAAGAAGTGTGACGAGCCCCTATTATGGGGAGAGCTTGTATGAAGCGGTCGATGACAGGCTACTATTACTACGAGTAAGTCGAGTTTTGAATAATATTAAAATGAAAAAATAAAAGAAAAAACGGTAATAATAGAATATATACCAGAATATATATCAAAATATCCATGCCTCCGTATTGAACTAAATTGTTTTGGTTCTTTGTTTTGTTTACTTAGTGCCCATTATACAGTAAAGGTTCGTTTTCGTACGTCATTTGTTATTTGAGTTTGTTTTTGGCGTAATAAATAAGCAATTTAAAGTATAATTTATTTTAAAATTCTTCAAGTAAAATACATATTTAGAAAACGTATAAAAATTTGAACGCAGTGGGATTTGAACCAGCGCTTCATGAAAACCGTTTAAGCGCTCTGACCGTTAAGCCATGCCCTCTACGTCCAGCTACGTCGAAATTCTTATACGCTTATTACAACTTATATTTGTTGTTAGCATCTCTGTAGAGAGATTTTTACAAATTTCTGCTACCCAGAGATTATTCTACGAACAATTGTTTGGCGAGGGAGAATGCTATTTATTCAATATTTTTTTAACATTTTTTTAAGTATTATTCCCACACTTAGGAAATTGAAAAATACATATTTAGAAAACGTATAAAAATTTGAACGCAGATTTGAACCAGCGCTTCTTGAAAACCGTTCAAGCGCTCTGACTGTTAAGCCATTTGTAAAAAGAGATTTGAAATAAGAATTTCGACGTAGCTGGCCGTAGTATGCAACGCCAAAAATGTTAAAAAAAAAAACTTCAAATAGTTTTACCAAATTAATCAGCAACTTCAATGGTTAACATTTTTTATTTACTAAATAAGCACAACTGTGATTCCTGGTGGAACCATGCTTACCAAGGCACAAACAAGGAATCACCATGACACTCGTAACTGTACCTCTTTTTTCTTTTGTTTTTTACAAAATTAATAAAATCAGCAATCATAATAAGTTCTTTGACTTTCACGATTATTACACATTTTGAAATGAAACTATTTTTAACCGGATTAATCGCGTATAATATTGGTATTCGAAATATATTTTAGAACCGGACGTTTCGAACACTTTACAGTAGTCCGTGGTCCTGTGACCACTATTATACGCGATTAATCGGGTAAAAAAAAAAAAAAATAGGCTCATCAGGAATCATATTGATAAGTATATTTTTAATAAAGTTCGTCCATTGATTGTAGCAAATTTAGTCATAAAGCATCAAATTAACTCAACACAATTAATAAAAATAAATTTAAATAACGCAAAATATTAAAACATAACAATATAATACTTATTAAGCCTTCTTATGAATATATTATACAAAATCCAATGTTTTCGGCCATCTTATAATGTAATTGTTGCAATATTTTATAATTAAAAATAATGTTTATGCAATTATATAAATTAATATTATACAATTTAATACAGAATAGTTTATGATTATATTACACAATTTTAAATAATTATTAGATTCGTATGATTCAGATTTAAAGTCAGATTATTTTACTTAGTTTACAAGCAACTGGAAAAGTGAGTGTGCCAAGTGTTTGGAAATTCTCTAAGATCTGTATCGAATTTTCAATTGTGAGTTGGTATTTTTCTGGTGCCCTAAAAGTGAAGCTTTTATCTAAAGACCAAAGAATATTTACTGTCTTTCTTAAAATAGAACGCTTGGAAACTGTCCAAGTTTTGAACGATTTCCAAAGTTTTAATATCCTAATGTGATATACATTTTTAAGGCTTTAAGAATTCACTGTGCCCGTCGTCAACGGCAGCCGATTTTGTAAGCTGTCACAGTACGTTCTCGACGAGAACGTTATTAGATGTTACGAGCTGTTTTTACATTAATTATATTCGAAGGAGAGTTCTTCTAAAAACAGTAGTATCTTGAATGAGATTTCAGCTATTTTCAACTGCTCTCCTGAAAAAAACATTTTACATTAAGGTGGCGTTGCTCAAATTTCATATTAATGCCGGCGTACCTCAAGGTGTGGTGTGGTGTCCTTTACTCTTTTCCCTTTCTAATAACACTGACTTTGTATATATTTTATCATCTCTACGCTGATCTCGATATGGTTATCACGGCGCGTGTTACTGCCGCCGCGCC
The DNA here is from genome assembly GCA_038994665.1 of Podotricha telesiphe. NCBI lineage: Eukaryota > Metazoa > Arthropoda > Insecta > Lepidoptera > Nymphalidae > Podotricha > Podotricha telesiphe. Next base: position 96,391 of record JAOYRR010000451.1, read on the forward strand.
AATGAAGCTTGAGTGGAATGTTAGGTTGCACTCGATTTTTCTGTTCGATGCAGTCTGAATTAGACCGTGAATTGTGCCGGCAGGCTAAGCGCATACAACCGATACTGTTTTGTTTCGTTTTGAGTTAAAAAATTGATTGGCCTGAATTGGAAAACACTTTTGCAAGCTGAGCCAAGCAACGTATTTACTAAAATAATTCCACAATAAGGCATAGTTACTAATTTATAGGACGCCCCTTTTAATTAGTAATTGGAGTAAGTTGTTCGAAATGTCTATAAATCCAATCATGTCTAAAGTATGTATGCTTAGTGACTCAAAACAAGTATTATCCTCCTCCTCATCATTTTATTAGATCATGTTAGATCTGTTACTTATTTGTAATAGCCGTAAAATCTTTGGCGTCGTAGTTAGTTAGAGAAAATGGAATCAAGTCTTGCCTTTGGAAATTCAGCAATACTTAGCTGAAACTCTTCTTCTTTCTATATAGAAAGATGTACATGTGTGTGTAGTCTGTGCTAATAGTCTGTCTAATACTGTCGTTGTTTTACAGGATTTCGATGTCCATACAAAATATGGAAAGAGAGGTTATTGTTAAAGCACAGTGGGGGAATATTAAAGGTAAGTTAACATGTGATTGTAAAAAATTGAAATCAAGTTTCTTTATTTTCAAATTATTCAAGGATTTTAGTGAAATTTGGGCAGTCAAAATTAAATACTTATAGTATTAAAATATTATTAAGTCGGACTCTGAACTGTTTTGAAGTAATCTTCCTATTATCAATCATCTTGAGTATATCATTTACAGATATAGCTTTATAAAGATGGAAATTGACAGCGTCGATATGATAAGATGATGATATATACAGGATCAGAGTGTTAGAGAAAATGGAAAATAATAAAAAGGTCTGAATATAACATTGAGCAGGAGTCAAACTTTGGATCGTTCTTGTTTATTTTTAAATCATTCCAGTCAAAATAAATATTTATTATTTTAAATTATTTAGGTGTTATTTTTAAGTGATTGAAATTATATATTTCAATGTATTTATAGTAGCCTCATGTTAATATTCTGTACAAACATTTAATAGATAACACAAATTGAGGACATGCTTTCTCGGAAAAGAACTGCATTAGCTAAATAAATAAGCAACAAAGTACAGTTACGACAAAGCACAGTTAGAATTTTTGACGTTACCTGTAATGGTACATTTATATGTTTGGCAAGGCGCGACAAGTACTAGAAAGGAACTGTCTTGGTTCGTTTTGTTCGTTCGTTCAAAAATATATTGGCCCGGGTTGGCTAAAAGCTCTTGCGAGCTAAGAAAAGTACCCTGGTTACATGCTTGTGTATGTGGACGCTAGGCGAGTCTAGCACAGCGTGAATGCACAATAAAACAAATTATATTAATTTCAACAATTTCAGCATTAACATGGAATAATCCCAACAATCCACCAGTTATATTAGGTCTGGGTCGCCAAATGCCATGTTCAACAGTGCGGCCTCTCGTCCTCAAATTGCCGCAAAGTTTGTTCTACGTTGCCTTCGATTTTCCTGGAAATGGAACTTCCGACCATCTGCCCAAAGGGATCAGATTTACAATTTTTGATCTGATACCGTCACTTTTGAAAATATCTAATCATTTCAAGTGCGAGAATTTTATTTATATTGGACATTCTCTTGGGACTGTTATTGGTATGTCATATTACTTTTGTTTATCTGGATGGAGAACACGTAATGATTTATCATCTTAGGAAAAGAGACTAACTTTCGATGTCATAAACGACATTTTTCAGGTAAGTTTTTTAATATGGCATACCCAGGACGTATAACAAGAATGGTCGAGATAGATCCTATCCCGGCCTATCTCCCGGTGTCATCGGAGCAAATAGACGAATGGTACCAAGAAATATATGGAGGCCATTATGATGATCACCATTACAAAATACACACAAGCAGCATAGATACAGCTCCCAAGTATACTTATGAAAAGGTAAGTAACTAAATCAGCCTCAGTCTATATATTTTTTTTAGCTTTACGTTTTACCTGAAAACTTAGTATCATGATAGTGCAATCTTAATTTTTCACCAGAATTCGGCACATTGCGTATTGAGTAGCAGAATCACTGCGACACGATGACGATGGCGATGTGTCTGTATAATTATGAATATATACGTAACAATATATTAGGGATAAGAGAAACCGGTAAAAAAATTATATTTAAAAAAAATGTTTGTCTGTCTGTGTTTCTGTTTGTTAGCTTGTACGAAGTTTGTCCAATAACTAAAAAATGTGCGCATCTTTTTGGTTAATGGACGGACTTGAATGTATCTTTTTATACATATTAACGACCCGGCCGACTCAACATTGCGTGTTCCGTGGCGGAAAGCAACGCTGTGTTTTGTCCTTATTATCAGAGCGCATAAATGAAAAAAATAAATAAATACAAGGTGGGCCAAAAGAATTCATCCGATGATGGCGTAGGTTACACGCATTTGGCGGTCGTCAGGCAGCACCTGATGCACGGACTGGACTTTGTACGGGAACATGCGCAGGTCTTTGACTAAAATTCGCCTTAGGGACCACCGGCTGATGGCTAATTGGCGACAGCTCGACATCCTCGATAACAGCGGCGATATTCTCGGCAGAACGGGGGCTCCGGGGCCAGCCACTCTTGGCAGCGTCTCGTGTGATCCAATACTCTTCAAGGTTGGTGGCTGATCGGCGCAGTGTTTGCGCAGTCGGTGACTCTTGTATTTTCTCTTGTATTCTACTTCTGTCTAGTTCACAAATGTCCAAATAGATTTGACATTGGCCGCCATTTGCAATAATAAGAGCATTGTCCAATAGGGTGATTTCTTTTGGCCAGGTTTTACGAAAAAAAAAGATGGGAGTCTCTTTTTTTAGTCTCTAAAACAAAGTGTAGTGTGAATTGGGTTAATTTAAAGAGCGTGCAATATACATGAAGTGATTTAACCATAGATTTTTTTATTCAGGTGAAAAAAATGTTAGTACAAGCACAATACTTTAAGGACTCAGATGAAAATGTAGACTACGTTAAAGAAGGATATGTTAGGCAGGATGAAGACGGATTTTACAGGTAATAATGTTTTATACAAACATAATTCAGGTAAATAAATTATAAGTAAACCTTTGCTTTATATAACATGGACAAATGAAAATAAATAAAATATAATCATCCTCTTGAGCTTCAAATCAGACGTAGCAGCGATACTCTCACTCAACTTATAACATTTTGTTACAGATTCACACACGACCAAAGAATGAAAAGTTCTTTCAGACTGCCATTTTCTCCTGAACATTTAAAGCAACTGTACACCCGCAGTACAATACCTATATTTGGTATATTCGCTTCGAATACTATAGAAAGTGGAGTTTACAAACGTACACCTTTCGTTTTTGATGAAAGTGCTTGGCCTCGTGGTAATTATAAGTTTAAAATAGTAAAAGGTTATCACAATGTGCATATTTTCGATCCTGACTGCATGGCTGACGATATATCCAAGTTTTTGTTAGAAGGACTCAAGGCGAAGTTGTAAATACCCTCAAATAGGCCATTTTTGTATATAAAGTAGTGTTATTTTCCAGCTTCACACTTTTTACCGTATAGCAGGATAGTCCGAGATAATCTAGTGTCAAGTCACTCCGTTCTCCACTTTCCGCCCGAAATCGATTTTTTGTTGTTGATTGGCGGAGCTCAACGCCGCGCTTTGTATTAGGTACCAGAGCAGACAAAAGAAAATGATTTAAATGTAATCATTCCTACACCGCTGCGCAAAGATGGTTATTTATTTATTGTATATAACAAAAGCATTCTGTTTTACGTAATCTATGTATGTATGAAGTATTTATAGTTTTGATTTAATTTTAATTTAATTCCTTTATTTACTAATAATATACTTTTGTGTTGTTTAAAATAAATTATAATTTTTTTTTAAAATGTTGTTGGTTCTTATATTGGCTCTGATTTTTTTACTTTTGAACGCTACTGTAAGAAAAGGTCAACGTGGCGAAGTGTGACAGCGTTTAACTGTAAACCCGATTGGTTCTGAGTTCGATTCCCTCTCGGGGGAATGTTATATTTAAATTATTTTCGGTTTTCTGTTCTATTTATTTTTAACACGTATTAAAGTGTTATTCACACACTTAGGAAATTGAAAAACATATATTTAGAAAACATATTAAAAACGGTTTTCTAGAGGCGCGGGTTCAAATCCTGCTGCGTTCAAATTTTTATAACTTATATAAATAACACTTTAAAAACATTTTTGAATATATAATATTTCCTTCGAGTGGTGAATCGAACTCACGACCGTTGCGTACACAATAAAAGGTTTTTACATATTTAAAAACTATATATTCTCATTTAATGTTTCTTTTTCTTGTCCTTACTTATTTTCTTAGAAGATGATACAGTAAATACTAAATTGAATAATTTCTTAACAATTGTATGTAATAAATAAACTATTAATAGAACAAAAGCGAGTTGGTCCAACATCCATAGTTCGTACCACGCGTAGAATTGTGATTTAGATCTGAGGTGGTGTGCTCCTGGAAATAAAAAAAGTACAATTACTTCAACCGGGATGAACCTGCGAATATATGGTAATGTTAAAAAAGAAGGAAGGGAGAAAGAGCCTAGTGTTCCACTCTGTTACTCCGTTCTCCACTTTCCGCCCAATTTTGACCAATTTGTGTTGAGTGGCGGAACTCATCTCCGCATTTTTGCATTCCAGACCGGATCAAAGATTTCAATTGTTAATGAACATTTTGGTTGGAGTATAAAATTTAGCTTATGTTATTTAACAGTGTCAAAACATTCCGTTTTCCACTTTCTGCCCGACACTGAGGCCTTGCGAAAGATCTTGAGACATTGTGTGTTGGGTGGCGTCACTCAACGCCGCGCAATTTCTCACCAGAGTGTATAAATGAAAATGATTTAAATATAACCATTCCAACTAGTGAAAATCGAACTCACAATCAACCACGATAACAATTAGACGCTTTCCCTCAGCCTCAGTATGTTAGCAAACTCGTTGCTAGGGCAACGCGAGGTGTGATCAAAAAATAACTGTTATTTTAAAATTTTGTGAATTATGTTCGATTTTCGCGTTTTCTTTTCTGTTATGTTGGTACACATGTCTTTTCTATATGTTGACATGACAATATTAGCCATTTTTGATTTTCAGTATGTTTTTGACAGATGCTCTTCGTTTTTTTACAATTCGAAAAAATGGATCAAAGAAACTGTATTAAGTTTTGTGTACAAAATGAAATTAAATGTGCAAGGACATTTGAAATTTTGACTGTGGCGTTTGGCGAGTCTACTATGAGCAGAACACAAGTTCAATTGTGGTATAACCGTTTTTAGAAAGGCCGAGAAGATGTCAATGACGATGCTCGTCCTGATCGCCCGAGCACGTCAAAAAGTAATGAAAACATTGAAGGAGTGAAGAAAATGATTTTGAATAATCGTCGAATCACTATTAGAGAGGTTGCTGATGATGTTGGCATATCGTTCGGCCTCTGCCAAGCAATTTTTACGGATCACTGTATCAATCAATCACCGTATTCATTGGACTTGGCCCCCGCTGACTTTTTCCTCTTCCCAAAACTGAAGACACCGATGAAAGGAAAGCGTTTTGCTACGATTGAGGAGATAAAAGAGAAATCGAAACAGCGAGCTGTTGGCGATACCAAAAAAGCGCGTTTCAGAAGTGTTTCGAGGATTTAAAAAAACGCTGGCATAAGTGTGATATATCTGAGGGTGATTACTTTAAAGGGGACAAGATAGTTATTGATGAATAAATACTTTTTGAAAAAATTGATAAAAACGGTTAGTTTTTGGATCACACCTCGTATGTATATATCATTACCCCGAGTGAACATCGAACCCACAACTATAGTGTAAAAAGTTAGTTAGTAGTATATCATCAAATAATTTGATAGGCTTTTTATAGTCAGGTTTTAGTCAAATTATACGTCATTTTGTTCTAGGATTGTGACATGTTTGTGATTATGTCCTTTTTTTAAAGTAAAAACCCGCGTTGAGCCGGTTTTGGGTGAACAAAAATCATGGAGCTGGCCTCATGATTACCGAACGCCAAATCTATTCTATACATATAATAAAAATGTAACTGATCGCCGTCTGTTTATGGACGATATAAGAAAAAAATATGATAAAATGATTAAACAATGATTTTTAATTTAATTTTATTTTTTTTGCCTGTCTGTTTGTCTGTGTGTTTGTGCACGCTAATTTCAGAAACGGCTTAACTGCATTTCTAATGCAGTTTAGACCATTGTGTTATGGTAAACTTCCCTTAACACTTAGTGTTCATTTTATTTTAATCGGCTTATAAATATGGAACAATTTAAATTTAAGTAAATAAGCGGATGGGTGGGATCTAAGTTGTCTAGTTTACACAGGTAAAGCCGCGATCGGGTTGCTAGTTTCGAATATAATTTTATGTCAATAGTCGTATGTCCTACTATTTAATTTTATGTCAAAAGATGTAAAATCCGGATTGATGTTTAATTAAAAAAAAATCGCATTTTTAGAAAACGTATAAAATTTTTAAGGCAACAGAATTTGAACCCGCTCCTCTCGGCAACCGTACAAGCTCTCGCTAACTGTCAAATCATAACGCATGGCTTAGCGGTCAGAGCAAGAGGCGCGTGTAGTGTGTCACTTTACAAAACATAAAATTTCAAATTTTCATACTACAACTTCTATCGACAGTCCCTATGAGTGATTCTTTCAACCACGGCGTCGAGTTCCTCCAATCAACACGAAATATCTCGAATTTGGGCGGAAAGTGGAGAACGGAGAGGCTTGGCACTAAGTGCTCCCTGTTTTTTCTTCTTTCCCTTGCATTTCAATTGCTTACCTTTACTTTCTATAGCGAGCTCTACGTAATGTTGTATTAACTTCTTCGTAGATACAGGGCGATTGTTGAATAACTTCGATATATATTTGGCTTGGTTATAAAAACTGGAAAAATATATAAAATAATTGTAAAAAATGAATAAATATATAAGTAATATTAACACATTTAGGAAATTATAAATATAACAGTTTAAAAAATGTTAAAAATATTTAATAAATAGCATTCTCTCGCGCCATACGATTGTTCGTAGAATAATCTTTGTGTAGTAGAAATTTGTAAAAATGTCTACAGATATGCTAACAACAAAAATCGACGTAGTCGGATATAGAACGCATGGCTTAGCGGTCAGAGCGCTTGCACGCTTTCCAAGAGCCAAAGTTCAAATTCTGCTGCGTTAAAATTTTTATGTTTTTAAAAAAATATTCTTGAAATTATTTTCACATTATTCCAGTAGTCTTGGCAAGGCCATCAGGTCCATGCTATGAATTCACCTATTCCCAGTAGTCTTATCAGTATTATTACTGAAAATTTCCTAATTTTTCCTTTCCTAAACTTATCAGTGAAACAGACTATTAACATATTGACCTAATAATTTTATTGATATGATCGGTGCCTGTAATAGATATTTATTTATGCTGATTGTTATAGGTATTTATTATAAGTCTATTGGGTAGCATACTCCTAGCAATACTACTGATAACACTACACGGTAAGACTACTTAAAATAGGCGAAATTACTGTTAAAATTAAAATTTTCTATCAAATTTATCGATAAAAAGTAGGTCAAAATAACGATTTCAAAATTTTCTTATAAGAACCGGTGATGATAAAGGTGAAGCTAATAATGTGTTAATAGTTAAAAACCCTCTTCGAAAAACTTGCCTATCATTATTCAACATAATATTCAATTTCTCTTTTAAATCACTATCCATGTTTGGCCCCAATTTCACCACCAATGCATGTCCCGCTATCTCCGAACGTCTGGCGTTGCTCGGCTGGTCTCCAAACACCGGGATCGCGATTAGTGGAATGCCAAAATGTAGGGACTCCAACGTACTGAGAAGACCACCGTGTGTTATAAAGATTTTAACTTTTGGATGTGCTGTAATGAAAAATATTTTTGTACAAGATGTAGATACTGAGAAATGAAGAACTTCAGCTTTACGCTTTTTCCCGTATAGGCAGATTTAACTTAGTGTCAAGACACTCCATTCTCCACTATCCTCAGCTCAATTAAATGGAACTCAACGCCGCGTTTTGTCAGAATAAAGAGGTTAGTGATAAAACATTGGTTCTGTACCATTCTTATATTCATATTTTTGTGTGAACGTGTTTGGGTCAGTGCAGGTTAAACAGACACAGGAAAGACTTTTTATGCACTTATATTATTAGTTCGGGAAAACGAAAAATGTAATAAACATAATATATAAACAACAAAAAAATTAAGCGTTACCAGTTTAACGGGTCATTTTTTTCTGCATGATATTTCAGGCAGAGATAACCTAGTAAGATAAGATAAGATATTCCGTTCGCCGCTGCCAGTTTGAATTCAAGGCATTGTATGTTGAGTGGCGAAAATAAACACCGCGTTTATTCTTACCGAAGCGAAAACATTAAATAATTTAAAAGTGATAATTCTATCTAATAGGGTCGTTGATCCTGCCTCATTGCGACACAATGACCCTAAGAAAAGCTGAAGTGATGAGTGACTCCTTTCACCATTTAATTAAAAAATATCATAATACTAATTGTAAAAAGAAAATTGTACCTAAAATCCTAGATTGTGGCATCCACGACCTGATGTGGACGTTTTTGGGTAAATTATCTAATTTCCCATCGTATTTCCATAAAATTGTGTATTCTTCCAGTTCTTTGAAGATTTTAAGTATATTTCGGTTGGTAGATTCTGGTAATTCACTTGTCTTGAACACTGATCCCATGCTGAAGTAGATTATCCCTTGGGATGCTGAGTCTAAAATGTCTTGGAGGTCCTGGAGACAATGAGAGCGATTTATTAGTTTTATATATTCTGTATCATCCATACCATCGTGTCGCAGTGTGACAGCGTCTGTCTGAAAAGGCGATTGATTGAGGGTTCGATTTCACCACTCACCTACTCAAGGGAAAGATTATATTTAAAATCTTGCCCTATCTATAATCTTGTACTTAAAACAAAGCGCGCTCTAGAGTTCCGCTACTCGACACTCAATGTCTTGAATTCAAGTGAAAATAACGAAATATCTTGACACTAGGTTCTCTCTGACTACCCTGCTTTGTGGGAAAAATTCTGGAGTTATAAAAATAAAAAAAAATCTAAATCTGTAGTGTAGGTGTACCTTGTATTCATTTGTACCTTTTTTATAGTATTTTTTTAACGGCCACTACTTTTTAATGGTAAAGTCGTTAAATTTGAAATTTTGGTTATTGGTGGTTTTTGGTTAAAATTCAGAGGATGCTAAATTTATAGAAATTATACAGAATCTTTAGTATAGTTTTTAGATAGTGCTCCGAAATTTTTATTCTACTGCTGTTACTTAAATAGGCTCGGAACTAATGTATAATTATCTATATATAAATAATATCTATAAACAGTTCTTAGGAAATGCCAAAATATTGTAGTCCCCTTCACATCATAGTAATAATGCACATAGTTCATAGTATTTGATTGCAAATTTGTTTTGTGGCAAGTACGATAAATATTCTAATATCAGCTTCTTCATGTTCTTGACAGAACGATTTTTCAATAGTTCGAATACCTTGATTATTATCAAAAGATATATATATATATACAATTATATGTAAATTACTGACATACTAAATTAGTTGTAATTAAAAAAAAGCATCTGGCACATAATCTACAACTAAAAGCTTATTTTTAAAATAATTTAAAAATTTATATTTTTTGTATAGTTAGGTAACCAGCACGCTTCTTGAGAGTGTATTAAAATACTAAAGCACCAGCTTCTTAAAATTCTTCCTCGAAAACGCTGCTGGCTCTAAGACTATGAGGTATATGCTATAAAAAAAGATGTCTCAAATAATTTCTGGATCAGTTTCAGTTTTGGCAATAAGTGTAGAATTGTCCTAAATTGAATAATTGATTAATAGATTGATAGTTTATTTAGCAATAGGAACATCAAGCTTACCTTAGGTAATGGTGGAAAATTAGGGTCAATGTGGTAACCGGCAATGTCTACTACATTTGGAGGTAAACTTTGTGCGGGGGCAAAGGAAGGGTGGGAATTTAAAAATAAAATAGATATATTGTGTATTGATGATATTACAGGAGGTAAAGGCACCCCTCGGGACTGGGCTAGGGGGTGAAATTGGGATTCGTAGTCGGATTTGAGCAGCGGGTAATCATTCCTGGAAAGAAACAATAGGAATATTTTAACATCATGGAATTATTATCTATGTAACGTGTTTTCCGGGAACTTATAAAGTCCTCCTATACACTTAAGTTAGAAAAATTATATTCTGAACAATGAAATCGGCGCTCTATTGAAATTTATCTATTATTATTATTAGAGCTGCACGCTTTTGACCGCCTCGGTTAATCGGACAGAACCTAGTATCAAGACACTCCGTTCACCAGTTTCAGCCCAAATTCTATACAGAGCGAAGCAATGATAATAGCTTTAATAAAATTCCTCCGAATGGGGATCGAATCCACGACCAATTGCGTATGCAGTTAGACGTTGGCCCACTGCGCCACGATGATTTAGTCTAGCTCTCTAGTCGATGATCTAGGCTAATAATTTTTTTACGATATATATACATAGGTTATAAAATTCTAACCATTTCAAAAATCAACAAAATGAGTGAGTAGTGTGACCCGGTATATATAAATCAGTTTCCTAAAGTCACAGAGTGACTGACAGACAACGCACAGAAGACCCTACTTCACGAAGAGGTGTGACACTTGCCCGAAAGAGAAGAGAGCACGAAAAGGAGATTTTTGCAATTTAGCCGATATTTTACTTAAACAGGAACTAAGTTACGGGAACCAACTAGTATATAATGTAGTTATATGAAGTTAGAATATTTTGAATAACAATTTGTTTTTCGTACTTAAATAAAGCATTTGTTTAGAAAACGTATAAAAAAATAAGAACGTCAAGTTTGTTTAACGTATTTTTTGAACGTATGGCTTAGCTGTCAGAGCGTTTGGACGGTTTCTAAGAAGCGCGAATTTGAATTCCAAATTCAAGTTTGTATAAGTTTTTTAAAAATATTTTTCATATTCCAAGTGTGAGAATAACACTCTAGAAATGTTAAAAATTATTTAGTATTTGTAAAATATTATTTAGTAATAATATTTAAATACACATTTTGAAAATTTTAAAGCATTTCAACTTTGTTTCTAACTAATCAAAATTTTCATACTTCATTAAGTATAAAATAGTATAAAATTAAGTTCTTACCAAAACCCAGCCATAGAGAACAAATAGTCCTTTGTGTTAGACAATCGTTCAAAGAAGTCCATTGGGATAGACGCTTTGTTCTTAAGAGATGGGATGCTGGGCACAGTTCGGACTTGGTCAATTAAGAATTCTATATTAGTATGCATTACCATGCCACCTAGCATGATCCACGGTACTTGTTGTATTGCCGCGTATCTATAAAATAATAAATAACATAGTTTAAATAACTTTTTAACAAAAAAAAATAAGCCGGCAGTAACTCAGTGATATGAGTAAATGATATGAGTATGCGTATACAATCCCTAACTTTTTACTCTTAGTACAAGAATTTTTGTTTAAACCTTTTATGGGACCAACTTCGGAGTATACTCTAGCCGTTAAAAACGAATAATTAATAAAAAAATTAGGATTTTGAAAACGTATAAAAATTTGAACGCAGCGGGATTCGAACTTCTTAGCCAAACTATGATTCAAGTTTTAAACTATGATTCAAGCAAATCAGAAATTTGTAAAAATTTATCAACAGAGATGCTAACAACAGAAATAAAGTGTAATAAGCGTATAACAATTTCGACGTAGCCGGATTTAGAACGCATGGCTTAGCAGTCAAAACATTCTGACGGTTTCCAAGAGTTTGAATCCCGCTGTGAACGATTTTTTAAAGTATATATTCCTTAAAAAAACATTTATTATTAAGTGTGCAAATAACACTTTAAAATTTTTAATAATAATTAGAATAAATATATAATAATAATGTTACTGTTCTTAAAACGTGATTGATGTCAATTGGTTTGATTTTAAACTAATTTTATTTGAAAATGGCGAAACAGTCTTAAAAAAATTTGCGACTTCTCAGTAGTCTTACCGCTTTACCAGTGATACTATTGCATTACCTACTCAATAGACTTACTTCACCATTCCTCAAATGGAGAACAAATCGGTTTTGTTTTTTTGCTATGGCTTTGATAAATAATTACTATTAATATAAATATACTATTCATATAAGAAATTATTTATTTTTATAAAATATCTCCCACATACGAGTAACGGAGTGGGCAGGAAGTTTTTAGGGTTAAGGCATTTGCTCTCCACTTTCCGCCCAATCACGAGACATCAACATTGATTGGGGTTTAACGCTGCAATTTATGTTTAAAGCTGAGAATCGAACCCACGACCATTTCGTTTACAATCAGACACTTTGCCACTGTGACTTCTTTCTTTTAAGCCAGTTCTTCTCAGTTCTTGGCATTAACTTAAGTGAACCGATCGATATTAAATTATAATATTTGACGTTCAAAATGAAGCATGTAACTTCTTATTTTAAACTAGCTGTGCCTGCGACTTCGTCCAAGTGGAATTCTAAAATAAAAGTAACATGAGTTACTCTTTATTACATCAGCTATTTGCCAGGGCAAGTCCATTCAAAATCGGTCCAGCAGTTCCAGAGATAAACCGGAACAAACAGACAGATAAAAATTGTAAAAAATGTTATTTCGGCATATGTACCGTGTATACATACATATCCATTTAGTAAAAAAATATTTTAATATTAATTAAACGGTTATTTTAATATTACAAACAGATACTCCAATTTTATTTATTTGTAGACATTAATACATTTATTTGACCTCAATTTAAAAAAGTAATTATTTTTTTTTCTTACCCAGCTTCTATTTCTGAGAAGAACCACTCAGATATAACGGCATCGAACTGTTCTTTCACAAGAACGTGTCTCACCGCAGGAGTTTCTATAGCTAGTAAAGATATATTTCTAGCGAATTCCTTTACGAAGCCTATACCTTGTTTAGTTCGATCCTTGGAAGCCATTACTAAAATGTCAATAAATATTTACACACTTAAATAAAAAATATATATTAAATGTTAAAAATATTGAAAAAATAGCATTCTCTCTTGCCAAACGATTGTTCGTAGAATAATCTTTGGGTTGCCGCAATTTGTAAAAATCTCTCTACAGAAATGCTAACAAGAAATATAAGTTGTAATAAACGTATACGAGTAAGAATTTCAACGTAGCCGAATGTAGACGTATGGCTTAAAGGTCAGAGCGCTTGGAAGGTTTCCAAGAGGCGCGGTTTCGAATCCCTAAAAATGTTTTTTTTTATATATAAGCACTTACATAACGTACTGTCCAGACACTCCATCCTCCACTTTCCCCCCGAATTTAAAAGTGAATTTAAATTCGAAATGATTCTATAAATGCATAAACTTAACCAACTATAATAAACTTACTTTTATTAAGCTCCAATATATGACTTACATCAATTATTTTAACTTCTTTTGGTTGTTTTATTTCTGGGTAAGTTGTTACAAGCGTTATCTAAAAAAAAACGTAATAAAAACTCTAACTTCTTATTTTATAAACCAATTCTAAATTATGTTTCCTAATTCCAAATATAAGGGCATCGTGGCGCAGTGGGACAGGGTCTGTCTGTGTACGCGATTGAAAAGCATATTTAGAAAATGTATTATTTTTTTAACGCAGCGTGATTCGAACCCGCGCCTCTTGGAAACTTTCGAAGCGCTCTGACCGCTAAGCCATGCGTGCGTGCATGCGTTAAAAATTTTATACGTTTTCTAAATATGCTTTTTCAATTTCCTAAGTGTGTGATTACCACTAAAATGTAATGTATACGCGTTGCTTGTCGGTTCGAGTCCAACTCGTGGGAATGATAAGATTTAAATTATTTTCATTCCTCCGCCTTGGTGACAAGACAATGCGCGGCGTTGAGCTCCGTTCTTTGCTTTCCGCCCGAGTTCCAGATATCGTGTGTTTGAGTGGCCTAATTTAACGCCGAGTTTCGTTTTACCGAAAGCGAGAAACAAATATAATTTAAATAAACCCATTCCCCCCAGTGGGGATAGAACCCCCAATCACACTGTTTACAGGCGGACACTGTTTCATTGCGCCACGATGACCTCAATCCTTACAAGCGCTCTGTACAATTATCCCATCCTAAGTAATTGACAACGCTAGCGCGACGCGTCTTCAATCTGCGATGGGCGGTACAAAGAATGCCAGGAGACGAGCGAGTGAAAGGTATTAAAAAAATATTAAATCTCTCTACAGAGATGCTAACAACAAATATAAGTTGTAATAAGCGTATAAGAATTTCAACGTAGCTGGATGTAGAACGCATGGCGGTCAAGACGCTTGAACGGTTTTCAAGAGGCGCGGGTTCAAATCCCGCTACGTTAAAATTTTTTTTTATACATTTTCTAAATATGTATTTTTCAATTCCCTTAGTGTGGGAATAACACTTAAAAAAATGTTAACAAAAAAGGTATTAAAAAAATAAACTTAAAGTACCAAGTTGATTTATTTTGACTTCTCGTATTATTTTATGTTGTGATGTCAAGATTGATAATGTAAAATTAACCCTAGAAGTCTAACAAATTACTTTCTGAAGAATTAGACTTTTCTAGAGCTCTTTCGCGTCCGCCACAATCACTATAACATTTTTAAGTTATATACTTTTTGCTTTAACATAGAGATGATAGATGTGGTCCAATATCAGCAGAATTAAATCCAAAATCAGAATCAAAAATTATCATTTAAAGAGCAGAGAACGTATGACAAAAGACCGTCGAGTTCAAAAGGAAAATGATGAATTACAAAATAAATGAAAGCCATACTAAGCTATGTCTGATACAGTGGGTGCGAAAAGTTTGTATTGTTTTTTAATTTTATTTAATTGCTTTTTTTTCATATTCATAGAGTTTGGTGGTAGAACACTCCGTTCTCTACTTTAGAATTATTTTTGGAGACACTGCCTTGTCAACTCAGGGTATTGGGTTCCGACAAAAACCCACCCACAGTTTTGTTTTACCAGACTGAAGAAATCAAAATAATTTAAAAACTACATTGTTCAAGTTTGCTGCACTGGGCCACAATGACTTTTATAGTATACAATTATTTATTTCAAAATATTAACCTTAAAAGAATTTAAAACATACTAAATTATAAAAAAACGTGATTGTGTTTCTCCCCCCATCACACATACCTGGTGGCCTGCTTCCAGTAAAGGATTGATAAGTCCCCTCATGAGCAAAAAGTGACTCTTCGAAGGAACTGTCTGCAAGCATAGGATGTTAGAGCCGTATGCTGATGACACCAGCGCTAGTAGCAAGATGGCTGTCTTCATAGTTAATCTGTATCTAGAAAAAAAAATGTAATGTAAGTTATCTGCCACATTTGAGGTAAAAATAATTAGAGAATTTACTTGTTTCTCCCTTTTTCATCTGTAAAGTAGTAGAATCCAAACTTGAATTATCTAACTCGACCAGGGACAACTTAAAATAAAAAAAAAATTGCTTTATACACGATTTAAACCCGCAACCTATATGGATGAACCCGCAACCGCATACATAACACTATATGGAAGTCCATTTACTGCACCAACACTGCCTTCCTTCCTTCCCCCCACTAAGGAAGCCTACCAGAGTTGTTTTTATTTGCTCCAATTTTGGGCCAATTCGAAAATCAAACAGACGACCTTCTCTTTCTTAGCTCAATAAACTAATAGTTGTACTAAATAGTTGTACTGCACAAAATCGTGTCCCATTATTACTTGATTTTTAAAGCCATGGTGGTGAGTTTTACCTTCAACAAAAAGGCGTTAATTTTTACGGGAACGATTTAAATACGAAGGCGGTTCGGAAACTTCTTAGCCTAGCACAAAAAGCGCGGTATAAACAGAAAAAAGTTAAGTGTTTTGGAAACTTCCATCTCTGCTAGGAATACATGTTAAATTTTTGTTCGATCTGGTAACTCCTTCATATAGAAACAGGTGTTCACAAAAGACGCATCCGCGATTTTTTTACAATGGAAAAATTAGAAATGCGTGATGTCATTAAATATTTACATAAAAAAGGTTTATCGGGACAAGAAATTCATAATGATATTGTACAGAAACAGAAACAGAAATTGTAGCCAAAGTGCATGATATGGTATTAAATGATCGACGAATGAAAGTGCGTGAAATAGCTAATATCATGGGCATCTCAAATGATCGAGTCCATTTAATTTGGCATGAAGAACTACAAATGAAAAAACTTTCTGCAAGATGGGTGCCGCATTTGTTAACAGTCGACCAAAAACGCATAAGAATGAACATTTCTCAAGCTTGTTTGGATCGTTTTAGGCGAAATAAAATGGATTTTAAGCGTCGTTTCATAACTGTTGATGAGACATGGATCCACCACTATACCCCAGAGACAAAAGAACAATCCAAACAATGGACTGAAGCTGGAGGAAGTGCCCCAAAGAAGGCAAAAACAATTCAATCGGCTGGTAAGATTATGGCAACGGTTTTGTGGGACTTCAAAGGTATTTTATTGATTGACTATCTGCAAAAGGGTAAAACAATAAATTCAGAGTACTATTGCAACCTTTTGGATCAATTAAATGTACAAATTCGAGAAAAACGTCCTGGCTTACAACGCAAAAAAAATATTTTTCATCAATACAACGCACCAGCGCACAAGAGTGTTTTAACAATGGCTAAAATCACCGAATTAAAGTACGAGTTGCTTGACCACCCATCTTATTCTCCTGATTTAGCTCCCAGTGACTTTTACCTGTTCCCAAATCTAAAAAAAATCCTTGCTGGCAAGCGTTTTACCTCAAATGAAGATGCAATTACAGTTGTAAACCACTATTTTGAAGACCTTGAGGAAAACTATTTTAATCAAAGGATAGAATTGTTAGAAAAGCGTTGGACTAAGTGTATTGAAGTTTCAGGAGATTATATTGAAAAATAAAAATATTTTTGAAAAACTAACTACTCTTTCTTTCACTTTCATTGATAGCCTAAGAAGTTTCCGAACCGCCCTCGTATACTGGGATTCTTTAGAAAACGAAACCCAAGAGAGCGGCCTCGGATATATTGTATAAAGTAAAAAAAAAAAAAAAAAATTACCGAGACATCGCGTGTTCATAGTAAAGAAGCAATATGGTACTCTACCATAAAAAATTTGTAAAATGTGTAAAATATTATACTAATTTATGATAAGTACTGGCGTTTCACACTTATTACCCATACCAACTTGAGCCGCATGAGTTTCGTAAAAAGGGGCCCAAATTGAACCAGAACCTTTTACGTTTAAATATATGGCTTACATAAAAAGGCTTCTTGATCGTTATATAGTATATATATTTACTAGTTGTGCCCGCGAGTAAACCTAAAATAAAAGTAGCCTAAGTTATTATATTAGCCTTATTATATATATATATATAAGCAATTAGATATAAAAAATAATATATATATATATATAATAGCTACCTGCCAGTGCAAATCTCGTCAAAATCAAACTAAGCTTTTCAGAGATTTTCCGCAACACACAGACAGAAATAAATTATAAAAAATAATAATATACCGTGTATACATTTAGTACAAAACGATTATTTTAATATTACAAACGTCTGTTTGTAATATTAAAATATAGAGTGTCTACTCTAATTTATTGTTTATTTGTATAGATATTTATACCCATGTGAGGTTTGTAACAATGCACGTTGCAATCAAAAAGCTAGTCACGGAGGTGGTATATGTAATAAATATTAATGAAATAAGTGGATAAGGGCTTTACGAGTAGGTCCATTAGATAACCGATTTTATTGAAACTTTCTGTAGAAATAGTTTTTTTTATTCAAAATAAGAAGTTATATGCGTCATTTTTTTAACGTCAAACAATTTTCCACCGTTTCACTAAAGTTAATGCCTCAGACCGGAGAAGAACCGGCGCAAGAAACTCAGCGGGACTTTTTTTTTTCAGTACAATAATTATAATTTATACAGATAGAGAGTGACAATGGATTTAATATATCTATATATATATATATATATGTATATATATATATATGTATATATATATATATGTATATATATAGATATGTATGTATATTTCGTCTCTTATTGCCCTCCTTATGAGTGTGGCGATAGAGTTGTTTTCTCCGCCATTCCTCTATATTGAGACACTTGGCTGGGAACCGGTAGTATGAACATGGACTCTCGAAGCACTAGCACACACCAATAGTAGTGTACACACTTAGAATGCATTAGCACTTGTCTGTACTAGTGCACACATGCTAAGGGCTCACTAGCATCGAGCTATTGTATTGCACACACAGAGTGCACTGATCACACACCAGTTCTAATGCACATGTTTTAATGCGAGATTGTATATTATATGATGTTCTTAAATTAGCGAAAAGACGATAACGGAGTGATTTATCCCTAGACTATCAAATTGAGACAATGCGTCTTGAGTGGCCGAACTCAATCGGAGATATGATAGGAAATTAAATATAATAATTATCTCGAGTGGGAATCGAACGCTAAATTTACAATCAGACTCTTTTCCGCTGCGCCACAATGGCTTCATATTTAATTTTCATTACATATTGTACTTTTATTATTTCTAACAATAGCTTTAAAATGAATATCTTAATGTTTTTGTTATTATCCTTTTAACTGTCTAATGGTTAAGTGATTAGTGACTGGGTGTAAAACCGGTAGTCCCGAATTCAAATATATTCGCATCAATAAAAATATTTTTATATATCTTTTTGGGTATTCTCAAATTAGATATCTTGAATCTTCAATATCTTGAATGTATAAATATGCCGTTACTTTTTGTAATAAATTCGCTAATACTTCTGTGGCAACATGTTGTAAAATGAGTGGTCTAGTTGTAAAACGAGGTGACAACGTACAATATACAATACGAAAACGATCGAGAAATTAAATAAATAATCTATCTATCTATCAATCTATCTATATCTATCAATCTATCTATATCTATCAATCTATCAGATTATATTATCAAAACACTCCGTTCCGAATTTGAGTCATTGCGTGTTGAGTGCAAGCGGATCATAACCCACAACGCAAACTGACTTGTGACGTCACAATTTTGATTCTTTAAATAACTTCAGAGTGAGATTCTCAATTGTAACTATGGTTGAGTGGCGGAAGTCGACACCGCGCTTTGTCTTTGGTAACAGAGAGGGGAAATAGAAACATTTTAAATATAATAATTTCCACGAGTATGTATCAACTCCCCACCATTGCTTCTGTAATAATTATTATTATTAAATATTTTAACAAATTCAAAAGCGTTGTTCTCACACTTCGGATATGGAAAACATTTTTAGAAAACGTAATAATAAAATTTTTAACGTACCAATATTCGAACCCACGCTTCTTGGAAACTGTTCAAGCGCTTGACCGCTAAGCCGTTTAACGTATGGCTTCGAAATGTCAAAACGTTTACCAAAAAGTTATTCATATGCCGTCATTTACAATCAATGTACAGAGTTGGAACAATGTTGATTTATTGAATAAAAGAACAAACGAATTTAAAAAGCGTTTCCCACGCCATCTTATTAATATTCAAGTAAATTTAAATCAATTATATTTATAATTAAGATGTTTGCAATTTTATGTTAAACTAGTTTTTTTTGTATTTGTAATATATACTAGATGTGACATTGACTTCGTCCGCGTGGAATTCTAAACCAAAAGTAGCCTAAGTTACTCCTTAGTACATCAGCTGTCTGCCAGTGAAAGTCGGTCCAGCCGTTCCAGAACAACAAACAGTCAGGCAGACAGACAAAAATTGTAAAAAAACAAATGTTACTTTGGTGTATGTACCGTGTATACATATGGATTTAATGAAACGCGTTTATATGAATATTACAAACGGACACTACAATTTTGTTTATTTGTATAGATATATAAAAAAATATTATAGCTAAGGCAGAAATTTTACAAGTTACATTTATAAAATTAGTAACTAAAAAATATTATACAAAATACATTCAAAATTATCAAACAACAAATTTGCTATGTAATTGTTAATTGACGCCAGCAACTTATTCTATACAGCTTTACGCTTGTTCACGGTAGTCAGAGAGAGAGCCTAGTGTCAAGACACTACGTTCTCCACTTTTCACCGGAACTCGAGGCATTGTGTGATGAGTGGCGGAACTCTACGCCGCGCTTTGCCTTAAGCACCAGAGCGGAGAAATGAAAATACAAAATCTATCTAAACATATAATTAAAAATGTAACTGATCGCTGTCTGTACATGGAAGATGTATGAAAACAAATATTAATGGGGGCATTTATCAGTATAATAGAACCCAAGACTTGAAAATGATTTTTAATTTTCCTTTCTATTTATCTGTTTGTCTATGCGTTTGTGTGACACTAATTTCAGAAACGGCTTAACCGATTCTAATGCAATTTTGACTGTTGTGTTTTGGTAAACTTCGAATTTGAATCGGTACATAAAAAAAGAATTACAACCATTTAAATTATAAATTTGAGCATAGTTTACGCTGGCGAAACTGCGAGCGGGTCGCTAGTTTTAAATTATATTTGAATAATATTTATTACACCGACTAGGCATTGAACCACATTCGATAACAGTCAGATTCCGCCCCACTGCCCCACGATGGCCCCTAACAGTGGCATTTTTGTTATAAATAACCGATAAATTTATATAAAATATTTTAAAATTTGCACACATTCCCATTTTACCGTCCAAGGTTGGTATAAATTAAGAATGTGATTAAAAAAAGGCAGGTTTTCAAAATTTTCGTTCTGTTTTTATTTTACATAACAGGCTTCGTCCACAGTTTCTTATAGAGTTCGACAAACGTGTGAAAAGGATACAAGATATTATTGCATGCTCTCCATGCACCGCCCGAATCTGATACATTCCGTTTTGAGTAGCGGAACTCAATGCCGTTCTTTGTATTTGGTACCAGAGCGGAGAAATGAAAATATTTTAAATAGAATCTTCCCCCAAATGGGAATTAAACCCACAACTACTCGCATATACAGTCAAACGCTATCCTGCGCTTAAGAACTCAAGCGATGACATTATAGTATTGTTATCAGTTCCGGACACGGGTGCAAATTTTAGATAATAGTTTCGATCGATTTTCGGTAATAATAATATTATTAGATTTAAATACGAATTTTAAAATATTAAAGGTACAGTATTAATTAAAACATTTTTAAGAAACCGTATAAAAATTTCAACGTGGCGAGACTCGAACCCGCGACTCATGTTATTAGCAAGCCATACGTTTAACTTGTTATGTTTCTAAAAATGATTGTCTATTCTATACTAAGTTTGTGAAACACATTAAAAATATTAAAAATGCCTTTTATTCATTTATATTTCTCTTATGATTATGATTCAAGATATATTGTTTACTAGCGACCCGCTCGCGGCTTCGCCTGCGTAAACTACAGGACTAAACTATTTAGTTTTTTCCCCCGACCGCGTTCGTGCCTTAATTACAAACTTTGCTTAAATTTATAATTTAAATGGTTGTAACTTTTTTGTTCATGAACAAACAATAAACACAAGAACAGATAACCAGAAAAGAAAATTAAAATTAAATGTTTTGAGAAAGACATTTAGAAAACGTAGAAAAATTTGAACGGTTTTCAAGAGGCGCGGGTTCAAATCCCGCTGCGTTAAAATTTTTATACGTTTTATAAATATGTATTTTTCAATTTCCTAAGTGTGCGAATAACACTTAAAAAAATGTTAAAAACATTTAATTGTTTTGGGTTCTATTATATAGCTGAATGCCCCTAATTTCTTTCCTATATTTCTTTATATATCTTCCATGTACAGACAGCGATCAGTTACATTTTTATTATATGTATAGATAATACAAAAGGTAGCGATAATAAAGAGAAAGAAACACCTTGGTTGACCTTTGAGAAAAGTGTCGATGATGATGTTTGTTTTGTCTGTTTGTACACATCTTTGCATCTACTAGACGCGTCTGAATGCAATTTTTTTTTTAGAAATACTCTTTGGGCAGCTGAAATTTGTAAAAGATTCTACAGATTCCAGATTCTCTTCGAGATTCTACAGAGAAACTCACAACAATAATAAGTTGCCACACGCTTTTGAGAATTTAGACGTAGCTGCACTTAACGTATAACATAGCGTTCAGAGGGCTTGGACGGAAAAAAGAGGCGCGGGTTCAATTTTTAAAATATTTTCCAATACTCCTAAATTCAGAATACAAATCACATCATTCAAGTCACGAAATCCGTGATACTTTTATTGGTTTTTTTATCACTACGAAGTGGTGGTAGCTTGTTTTATTGTATATCAAAATAGACAGAGACCTTATAACTTATAAGTTATAAGAGATTATAAAAAACACGCTGTATAATACTTACGGACTACGACCAAACATATTAAGTAAAAAATGATAGGTCATTGATCCTTCAATGTATATTTGTTTTAGAAATTTATAACTTGTTTTGGGTACTCTATCTTTATACTACTACTATATTTTTTGTTCTCGCTTCACGCTTTTTCCCGCATAGCAGGATAGCCGGAGAGTCTGAGATCCGTGACTGCTATACGGGCAAAGCATTGAGACTGTTTTTTCTTTCATTTTCAGAACAAATATTTACTGTATACTAATTATTAAATGCTTAATCATATTCTACCAACTGCGTAATACAAGTGTTATATAAAAAGCCATATTGTCTTTTTGTTTGATTACCAATCAATTGGAAATGTTATATTATATCTTTAAATATTTACATTTGCTGCTATAAGGTTATAGCGCGACGTTAAGTGCAGCTACCTCAGTACAATACACAATGTCTCTAAGGAGGATGGTCGGTAGTACTCAGATTCACTTTGCCATTTTGCAATAACATTAGTTAAATATATATTTAGAAAACGTATAAAAATTTGAACGCTGCGGGATTTGAACCCGCGCCTCTTGAAACCCTTTCAAATTCAAGAGGTGCGGCAAATATATGTTTTTCAATTTCCTAAGTGTGTCAATAACACTATAAATAAAAAAAAACATTGTTTTCGACTAAGACAATCACTTTATTACATTAATAAAAATATACGTCTTATAAATGCGAAAGTAACTCTGTCTGTTTGTGACCTCATCACGGTGACACTGCTGAACCGATTTTGATGAAATTTCACATATAGATACTTGAGGGTAAACATAATTGTTTTCCCAGTTCTTTAAAGATTTTCCAGAAATTTAATTGTTTTACGAAAAGGCTGCTGTAAAAATTAATTTACACTAAAACTAACTTTTAGAAAGTGCTATTTTAATACTGATCTAATATATATGAAAAACATTGTTTAGAAAACGTATAAAAACGTTTTTAAAGTTTTTCAAACGAAGCTGATATTAGAACCTGTTCTTCTTCGCTTGCAAACCGACCAAGAGAGAGTGGGTTCGAATTTTAAACGCATTATTATAAAAAAATATTAGCTATACCCGCACCCCTCCGCTCCGACACTCCGCTCTCTACTCTGTGTCAATATTTTTAGATAGCACGTGTTAAGTGATGGTGTTGAGGAAACCAATTATAGTCATATAAAATATATTTTTAAAAACTAATAAAGTCTAGCAATCTCGAATAAATACTAGCTTTTTTTTTAATTGAATGTTTCTAGTAAACTTATAGCTTGAGTTTCACCATTTACGCATAGCAGGGTAGTCAGAGAGAACCTAGTGTCTAAACACGCCGATCTCCACTCTCCGTCCAAATTCGGAACATTGCATGTCGAGCGGCGGAACTTAACACCTTGTTTTATCTGTATATGATATAATATGTCAATTATATTGTCAATATAATAATTAGTTATTAAAATACAATAAATTCAAATAAATACTTACTTTAAATTTCACAATAAAAAAGAAAATCCCCACACAATAGCGTTTTAATAACAAAAGTCAAACATCATCTGCCCCGTTCAGATGACAACTGACTCGAGCGTTCTTCGATACTGAAAAGAACAAAATAAATATTCGTATCTAAATTAATATAAAGAAAAATCACTAGTATCTGTTTCGTAATAAAGACTATAATCGTTTAAAGTAATAAATACATACAAATAACAGGATTAGCTTACTTTATAATAGAGCTTTGTCCTTTTGTCTGTAAACTGCCATTTCAAGCCGTATGCTAATGCTGTTTAATGTCAAAATGCTGTCAGCAGGTACTTTATGAGACAACAGTTCGAAGTTAGACCGTTTTGCTTTAAAAATAGGTCTTAAATTAAATTTTTAAAAAAATAACTGAAATAGAACCTTATAGCTGATATGTACGGTGTAACGGTGATTGTTATAAGAGTTGCTTAAGCGTAAATTAAATACTACTTTTTGTTACCTTCCATTATTCTGTTGGAACTTCAATCAACCGGCTCTAACCATATGTGTCAAGTAACCGTCTGAGTGTGTGTCTGTCTGTGACGTCATCACGGCCAAACGGCCGCTTAATCGATTGTGACGCAACTTTATATATATAGATAGGTAGAGATGCTTAATTTCCTCCCGTATTTTTTAGTTTTTCCAGGAATTTCTTTGTTTTACGAAAATCCCGCCGATAATACGAAAGAGCGAAATATTTTTTGTCTGCCTGTTTATTTGTTCCGGCTAATCTCTGAACCGGCTGGACTGATTTTGATGGGACCTTCACTATTAAATAGATGATGTAATAAAGAGTAACTTAGGCTTCTTTTATTGTACAATTTCACGTGGACGAAGTCGCAGGCACTGCTAGTAGGCTTATATAAATATTAACATAAAGTAAAACTAAATGTAATAATACAATGCCATATGTATTTGTTTTCTAAGTACATAAGTATATCTTCAGTAAAAACAAATTAGTTTCAGAACGAAAATAAAACGAACACATTTAACTATTGAAAATATTTTTTGCCGTACAAATTCTGTGTATATGGTCGCGATGGTTGTGGGTTCGATTCCCACTCCGATTAACGATTATATTTATAATATTTTCATTTTTCCGCTTTAGTATAGAGCAATGCGCGGTGTTGAGATCCGCCATGCAACGTCTCGGAAGCTGGTGGAAGGTTCCACTTGTGTGCTTGAATGAAAGAATGGTCTCGACTTGAATTCCTTAGACACAGTCAAACAGGCTAAACCTTTATATTTAAAAAAAATTATATGATGAAAATTATATACGTTTTATAAATATGTCTTTATAAGCCTTTTGAAGAAGGCTAAAAGTTTATTATTTCACACTAAGTATACGAGTAGATGTTTGTACATATTTTGTTTATGTGTACTTTAATATACCTACATGTATATGCTATATACTTAGTTTGGCCATAAATACTGTTATAATTAAAAATAAACCAAATATTACTTTTGAATTTGGAATCTGTCATTTTTATATTCCAAATTTCAATTCAAAAAATATTTTGTACTGTTAAAATGGAGTGAGATGATAGAGAGAACCGAATCACTGTGATTGAATTACATAACGTCAAGTATGGTGATGGACAAAATTTAGTTTTTTACCATTGAG
Source organism: Podotricha telesiphe (assembly GCA_038994665.1). Lineage (NCBI taxonomy): Eukaryota > Metazoa > Arthropoda > Insecta > Lepidoptera > Nymphalidae > Podotricha > Podotricha telesiphe. The sequence goes on from JAOYRR010000451.1 coordinate 122,102, forward strand.
TTAGAGATATTTTAACAAATACAATGACCGTATTTATACTAAAAACTCTAAAGGAGCTTCCCAATTAGTTAGAGTACAATGTGGGCATTATCCGACGTCAGTGATGGTTTGGTGGTATGTCAGCTATGAAGGGGTGACTGATTCACATTTTTGAGAGAAAGATATCAAAACACCGGCTCAAGTGTGTCAAGATACCATTCTTATGAATTTAATTAAGCCCCTTAACAAACACCATGTTGAATAACCAGGAATGGTTCTTTTAGCAAGACTCGTGTATATATATATATACTAATATTGTATTTTAACGTTACTTAGTATGGACTTAAATTATTATCACGTTGTGGAGGTACATATAGCTTAATTGTAGGTCTTAATTTTAGGTCTTAATTGTAGGTCTTAATTTTAGGTCTTAATTGTAGGTAAAAAAAAAATTTTAGGTCTTAATTGTAGGTCTTAATTTTAGGTCTTAATTGTAGGTTGTGTCTTTTGACTTCTTGTATGGTTTCCTTGATACGTTCAATATTTTCTATGAAATTTTAATCAACATATAAAATACCAGCAACACGCTCATACACACGCTTTACCGCGTGAACCACAGCTAAAAAAATGGGAGAATAAGTAGCCTAAAAGCCTATGTTCGAATGAACATAGAAATACTAGAGGGTATTGGATATTCTCTAGTCTCTAGTAATTCTATATAAAATTTAATCACAATCGGTTTTGCGGTTTGCCCAAGATTACGTCACAAACATACAGACAAACAGATAGTTACTTTTGCATTTATAATATTAGCAGGGATTAGTCACTACTGCGCGGAGAGCTAGTGTAAAGTAAAGCAGGAGTAGAGCTGTTTCCCGCATAGTAGGATAGTCTCTACTTTCCGCTTTGTCGAGTGAACTTGAACCAGAACTTGTGTTAGGTACCAGAGCGACAAATGAAAATAATTTAAATATATTCAATCCCCGAGTGGAAATGAACCCACAATCAATCACGTTTACAGACAGACGACGTGCCACTGCGGCAAGATGGCCAAATGTGAAACTAACTTATTTCCTCATCATATATCCTTTTCGAATATAACAATTAATATGTATATAAGGAAAAAACAACTCGAGCATCTATAGCAATAAGAATTTATTCATACAAGTACATACAGAACCTTAAGGTTATAATAATAAAAGCCTTTATCAAGCCTTTTTCACTGAATGAAATTAAAAAAAAATTAGTTTATTTCGCTTTTAAACCATAAACCTTCTTTCCTCCTCTTTTTATTTCTTGAGTACCAAAATATGATAGTCTAATTAAATTTCCCAACACCTCTTATAATACGCCGAGTCTATTTACACTTAAGCTTTTTTATCTGTGTCGGTTACATCTGCTGAAATTAGTTCGTTATCAATGCATCCTATATTAATTTTATTTTTGTACATTTTATTTATATATTTTGTTTGTTACTGTTAGCTCTGGGTCACTGTACTTTCGCCTTGCCATAGGACAATTGATTTTCTTTGTATTACAAAAAAGTGTCAGAGTTTCGAAATGAAAGTAACTTATGATAAAAATGCTGATCTGATCGCTGATCTGACTGATCGCTGTCTGTACATGGAAGATATATGAAAAAAAATATTATTAGAGGCATTTATCAATGTCTTTTTGTCTGTTTGTTTGTGCACGCTATCGCTATCTCACCCGTTCATCATGACGTTTGGCTTAACCGATTCAAATGCAACTTGCAATTTTCAATTGCAAATGCATTTTACTATTGTATTGTGGTAAGCTTTCCTTAATATTTAGTGATTATAAATTTTAAAACGGTTCATAAACAAAAAAGTTACAACCATTTAAATTATAAATTTATGCAAAGTTTGTGATTAAAAAGAGAACTCAAGTAGGCGAAAGAACGAAATAGTTTAGTAATGTAGTTTACGTAGGTAAAGACGCCAGTCGGTCGCTAGTTTATAATATAATATAAGTGTTTTTTCCACACTTCGTATATGAAACCCGCGCCTCTCGGAAACCGTTCAAGTGCTCTGACCGCTAAGCCATACATTAAATATTTTGGTAATTTGGCTAGCTGTATGGATTCTGGATTCAAACCCCATCAGATTAAATTTTTTTATATACGTTTTCTAGAAAAGTAATTTACATATAATCATTATCTTGAGCTGGAATTGAACCCACAACCATCACTTATACAGTCATCTATAAGCCAAAAGCTACTGAGCGAAGAAATCTGAAACTTTACATGCAGGTTCTCGAAGAGTGTATTATGATCTCGAAGACTAATTCTCACGGTAACAAAACGCTATTTTGTCCATCAGGTACGAGTATACCTACAGCTGTTCCTTCGAATCCTCCGAGCTGAGATGGCAACCATAGTTCCTAAGCCAGCTAGTCTCTAGCGTAGAAAAATTTCAATGCTGGGTGCATGATCAGGAGGCTGTTAGCGAAATCTGCATGTGAGCAGTATCAACACCCACCATCACTATTCCCACTCTATTTGCGTGCGCGCTGATTTACGGGACGTTTGTCAGCTCGTTCCGTTTTGTTAGTTTCTAGTTTAAATAACCTTTATTTAAAAATAACGATTTGATTAGTTTTTATGTGATTTCGTGATAATAGTTAAATAAAGAGGAATATTGTCAATTCAGGTTAAGTTCGTAATAAATAAGTTTTTTTTTAAATTGTCTTTTGTTTTAAATTATTAAGATTTTTTTAATTATGATTTAAATAATCAATAATTTATATATCTATACATACCAAATAAATAAAATTTGAGTGTCTGTGTGTAATATGAAAGTGCTTGCTTTTTACTAAATGCATATGTACACTGTACATATACCAATATATATATATAAATATATATTAATATATTTTACAAGTTTTTTCCGTCTGTCAGTCTGTTGTTCTAATCCCTGGAACAGCTGGACAGAATTTGACAAAAAAGCTTTCACTGGCATATAACTGATGTAATAAGGTAACATAGGCTACTTTTCCTTTAGAATTCCTTCCGACAAAGTCGCGGGGACAGCTAATAAACCATGAAACCAAAGTGGGTTAAAAGGCTATAACTCTAGTTATATATACAAAGGCTATAACTTCAATTACAAGCCTGGTCTAGAAGTCATTTAAATTTACATAGTACACAAAAGATTTAAAAAGGAGAGCGCAGGGTTCAGTCAATTACTTTTTGTATGAAGTAGCTGCAACTTTACACTTTTTACCGCATAGTCTGAGAGAACCTCAGAAAATCATATACTTTGAAAACGTATTCAAATTTTAACGCAGCGGATGCAGAATGCATGGCTGGATGCAGAATGCAGGCTTACCGGTCAGAGCGTTTAAACGATTTTCAAGAGGGGCGGGTTCAAATCCCGCTGCGTTAAATTTTTTATACTTTTTCTAAATGTCTTTTTCAATTTCCTAAGTGTATTTTTCAATTTCCTAAGTGTGCAAATAACACTTTAAAATGTTAAAAATGTATAAATATATAAGAACCGTATACCAGAACGGAGAAATGAAACTATCATTTCTCCGTTCTGGTACCTACCTAGCCACGGCGTTTAGTTCTGCCACTCAGCACAGTTAACACAATATCTCGATTATCTCGATACTATATGCAGGGAAAAGTGTAAAGCTGTGTATTAGCTTATGTAAATAAATACATAAATATATGATGTATATTTGTTTTGTTATGATATAAAAAGTAGATAGATATACAATTCAATATAGAACACCTTTTTCTTTTTTTTTTTTTTTAACGTGAGGAAATCCTTTACGGATACCTGCCCGATTGAGATCGGACGCGGTTTAGTGGGACTTCCGACCGGCAGATATGGGCCGTCCGTTTACCCACTACAACCTCACGGTGCTCCTCCTCCACCGCCACTGGCCAGGGCCACAGGGACTACAATGTTCCGTGAACCCTGGCGGCGGGTCAATATAGAACACCTAAAAAACCAGAGTGGTTTGAGCCGATGTACAAAATTAAAATTTGTTTCTTTAAGAAATATAATTTCAATATTGTTTTATATTAATTTAAGAAATGTTATTACAGAGATTTGGGGGTAATTGCTTAATTAGTCTTGGAATAAGATAAGCTGCTGTGATTTCGCCGTAGCTATTATTAGCTCGTATCTTGTACAACTGGTTACGAACGACGGATCGCGTGTTCATAGGCTGTTCTACGTTAATTTTAAATTCATCTCAAACAAAGTATAATTTTAATAAATTTAAATTTAATTAACACTTACAGACGTACATACGTACACACTATTTTTTATTTATTAATATTTACATATATTTGTTGCTTCATTATTATCTGAAAGTCTGCTTGCCAGCTGGCAAAGGCCTCCTCGAACCTGTTCCATTCTAGTATCACTCTAGTACAGTACTCCACGTTGTGCTTGCAAAGGCAAAGGAAGGTTTTCCTGATATCATCATCCCATCTTCTTTGTGGTCTACCTCGTATCCTTTTACTTGCCCTCGGATACAATTGTGCTACTATTTTGCTTCACTTGTCCTTTTCTCCGTACATATGGCCCGACCATTTCCATTTTAGCCTTTTTATTTTTAAGGTTACGTCGTGTGCCTTGGTCTTTTCCCTTATGTCCTATCCCCTCTTTTATACTCCAAGCATACTGCCACTAAACAAACGTAAATAAAAGTACAAAAATGGGATAAGCAATTTAATGTCAGTTAAACACTAACTGACATCTGTGAGTGCGACTCAACATAAAAAAACATATAGATGTTAGCTTTCTTACAGACTTATTGGGGTCAGATTTAAATAATGAAATTCTTGAAATCTTTATTTAAAAAAACACATTACAATAAAACTACATGTTTTTTATTTGTATATAAAATGAAATGTTTACATATAATATTTAGTGAAAGATGCTAGAATTATTGATGGAAAAAAAATTACGCCTAAAGATTCTTGCGTGCGGCGATTGGTGAGTGAAGCAAACATGGCAAGGAGCCGCCTAGTTTCCAATAAAACAAATGGAAACTCTAAAGCTGCTTTGTTCAAAGTGTTCAAAGTTTTGTCAGCTTGCCATGTCCCCCGAAACTTTGAACAAATTAGAACAAAGAAAACATATGTATTACATAAAATTTACTACTAAATAGCATTTTGTACTGATTCTCTACAATATTGCTCTAAAATAAAATTTATTTCATTGATCCTCTCTTCGTAAGGCACGCTGTTTGTTTTTACCTGTGAAATAAAAATTACATGTTCGTCAAAGTAAGTCGTTCAATTCCGTAGTAGTGTTCTATTTATTTTTCAGTTCACGCTTTTTCACGCAGAATAGCCAGAGAGACCCAAGTGTTCAGACACTCTGTTCTCCGCTTTCTGTCTGATATTGAGACATTGTGTGTTAACAAGCGTAATATAACGCTGCACTTTGTGTTGCAAAAGCGAGGAAATATATATAACCATAAGTTAAATATAATAATTTCTCCCAGAAGTTTGAACGCACAATTATCACGTGTAGAGTCTGGTCGAAATCAAACGTTTATTTACCATAACTGTTTCTGGACGTCGATCATGAATGACTTTTTCCACCAAGAAGTAGGCTATCTCCACGAAACTGATGAAACTTGCGCCCAAGAACAGTCCAGCAGCACCTCCAAATGAAACTGCAATATATACTATTGTTAAGAAAATCTGTAAAGCAGTTTCGTTATCCACCATAACTATGCCCACTCTATAAAAGCGAACGCCGAGTTATGTGCGTGCTTTAAGTAGGTCGGACTGACCGAAGCAAACCACTACGAACGGTGTCACAAGACAAGGTCCGTGAATCACCTGAGGCGCCCATACGACACTGTCGTTCTAATTTGATTATTTCCTCTCAAGGTATAAGCTCAGCCTCCCACAAAACCTGGTGAGACACTGTACAGGCCACTAGGGCCAACAACATTCTACACAATCAAAATAAAAAAAAAGGGTGCATGTTGATTTGCAGGGTGACAACCGGTCGGACAATTGGTTGGCGCTGATATTTATTGTAAGGGAAATATACAGCTTTATAAATTTTGTAACAAATTACGTAATACAAAAAAAAACAATTAAGTTTCCACTGATATTGTAAGCTGCTCTATTTTCCAGGTACAGGTATATATTGTTATTTCAGGGTAATTTTGTAATACGTTAATTTTAGTTTATACTAGATTGTCTATTAAATTGATCGCTTCTGATTTCTATTATATTAAAATTATAACTATATTATATATGAAGGAAACATTTCGACCTGTTTTTCCGCAAATAATGCGGACGCAGGTGTATGAAAGGTACGTGTTTATAGGGTAGGTACGTGTGTAAGGTGCATGTTTATATAGAGGAGGAGTACAGAATATTAATATTTTTGCATTAGAAATACACATTCACACTTTTGACTGCATAGCGGGATAATCAGAGAGAACCTAGGAACCTAATCAAAACAATCCGTCCACTTTCCACCCAAATTTAACTCTTAGGTATAAAAACCATACCGCACTTTGTCTTAGGTACCAGAGCGAAGAAATGAAAATATTTTGAATATAATCATGTCTGGGTGGGAATCGAACCCACAACCATTCGCGTTTACAGTCAGACGCTAGTGTCACGGTGGCCCCATTTCTGGTACATACAAGAATAAAGACATACGATTAATAAAATAAATATTATGTTTGACATTGCAAATTCTTCCCTATTGGGATAAAAAGGGGGTTAAGGTTTTGTATGAAACTTTTTTATTTCATCGATGAATTGACTTAAAACTTTTTTAATAGGATACAAGTGATATAAGATATTCGGAAAAGTTAAACGGTGGTCAAAACTTGTATGAAATTTAAATACACTTATTTAAATTGCACTTATAAGATTTTAAACTAACAAGCCCTTCGCGATATAAAACTATTTTAACTGGATCACGGGAAAATACATAAAAAAAACCCGACGTTACGCCGTTAGTTTTATTTCAAAATATGTAAAAATCACAATAAACAAAACAAAACTGATTATTGAAAAACCGTCTTAGTGCCCCTCTACACGTTTTGGGCCTAGTACTTTCAGCTGTACGTTTTCTATCTATCAGTCAACGCAAAAATGTTATATATGTATAATACGAGAGTTATTTGTTAATAAAAATATAGCCAATTTAGCAATATTGTTGACAAAGTTGAACTTATCTTTATTAGAGGTTTCTTTAAGCTAATCGTTTGTATATGAAACAAAATACCATGTAAATAGGTGGTACTAGTCTTGTAATTAATTCTCCAATTATATACATAAGTTTACCTTAAAGGTATATCAAAGAGTAGAGAGTATCAAAACACAGAGTAAAATCAAGATAAGAAATATATTATTGAGGAAAGTGTATTATTTTCTGGGCAGGAATACTATTCTGATATTAATGTGTGGAATTAAATGTAAAACTATATTTGAAAATAGCAACTGTTGAGTTTTTCGCCGGCTCATCTCAGCAGAATTGCCAGCCGGTGGTAGCTTCCGCTAGGACTGACAACACTGACATTTCATGTTCATTGACGATTCGAAAGTGTTTGTAATATTGTGCCTAATTGAATTAATAATAATTTGATTTTTATTACAAAGAACGGAGAGATGGTCTACTTTCATTTTTTGTTTTTATTTAATTTTTTAATTAAGTAAGTTCTGTGTTCGCGAAATTAATTTGTCTGATACTGTAAACAGTTAGTAATTTTCTGGAGGGCGGGTTGATTATTACAACACACAAGTTTTCAAGTTACAATAAAGATATTTCCTTTTCTTTCTTCACTACATTTTATATATTACATACCCACAAGATCTTGAAGATGAAAGACGATGTGTCTAGTGTATCGTGTATGAGGAGCTTGTACTGTGAAGCGTACTGCGCCGTGAGTTTGGAATGGTCCTTTATCCCTGTGTCAATAAAATGATATTACGTAAAACATTGAACATCAAGTTTAAATTATATTTTACCTCCGTAAGAGAAATGCTCCAAAGTTTTAACACATATCTTGTAAGTCCGAAAGAACCTGGTGTCAAGACTATCTGTTCTCCGTAAGTGATGAGTGTTGGAACTCAATACCGCGCTTTACGTTACGAAAAAACAGTAAATATATATATATATATATATATATATTATAACAATCGATCCTACAGCCGCCACCGACACTGACTGATGCTGACAATGAAAAAAATATATTTAAAATCTTAATCTATTCTTAGGACTAACCAGATCTGATCATCGTTAGAAACTTCTCTGTATACAGAATCCAAGCATTGTTGCTTGCAAGCACACTTGATGCCATTGAAGTTGGCCAGGGTCTGGTTGTACGCGGCCAAACACCACATGCCCGCTGGTGTACATAATGGACCACCTGATACAATATAATTTAGATTAAGCCAACAGATAGATGGATAAAAGACGACGACAGGGTCGCCGAGGTGGTCAAGGACACCGGAAGCCGCTAGATGCGGGAAGCGCAGGACTGATCGTCGTGGTCGTCGTGTCATAGCATAAACCTGATGTAGTTGTCAGGACAACCAGATGTATAAGAAAATACTTGAAAGCGTCTATTTTTTCTAGTTGAATAAATTTATTTTAATAAAAATTAGCAAATAAACGCAATTACTAGCGAATTATAATAATTTACCATTGTAGAAATAATAAAATGGCTTGCATCCACAAAGTTTATACGCCAATCGACTTCTGCAATCTTGGCGACACGTGTTAGTGCTGTATACCTGATAAATAAAACAGTACACATCAGATGACATGCCTGACCTGATACTACGTAACGAATTTAAATCTAGTTCTTTTTATTTTTTTTCCGCTTGACGTTTCTTCTTAAATAAGGAGAAACTAATGTCATGATATTCGGTTCTTAATTTTCAAAACTACAGTCTCTACCTATATTAAATGTATATGTTGTCGATTTCTCCATAAACGGTCTTCTCTTGATACAGTAACCTTTGTACGTGACCTTGCTCAAATAAGACCAACACTGTGACCTTTAGGGTTAATTGAGGTAGCTTCACTCTTTTTACTGTTACAACTGGTCTCTTAGGAGTTCCACATCAAATTCAATATTCCAGACTACTTACTTTTCTAGACGGCATTCTAGGTTCATCAGTATAAAAACAATGCCTAGTTCTTGGAGAAAGCGATTGAACTCCAACTCCTGTGCGTGTTTCCATGGAACTCAATTCTGTATATCGATTGAGGGAAGGAAACACTGTGCTTGGTTGGGCCATGACGTTGACTGTATCGTATGGGGAATGGACATAGTACTGTAAAAGTAAATTCTCATTAGTTCTCAGCCTCATGATATATATAGATAACACTTAGTGATAAAACACTTCGTACTCCACTTTCCGCCGGAAGTGACATTCATAGAAAACAAGAAAATAGTTTAAAATATATACTCATTTAAAATATATATCGACTCACACGTCAGACGCTATCCCACTGCGCCGCATAAAGACGTTCATTGCAAAAATAAACACTATCCGCTGTATCTGTGCCGAGCCTGGACTTAAATCTTTTTTCTAAAATTCTAGAAGGGCTATTTCATTTTCCACCTATACCATAGAGAGAGAACAAGCAATGATATTTAATTTTATTTTCTGTTTGTCTGTTTGCTTGTGCACGGTAATCTTAGAAGTGGCTCAACCTATTTATTTACAATTTTGACTATTCTATTTGATTGGTACACTTCCCTTAGCATTTAGTGTTTATTTTTTTTCAGTCTATTAATACATAAAAAAATTACAACCATTTAAATTATAAATTTGAGTTTGTGATTTAAGTGAGAACGCGAGCGTGCAAAAATAAGAAGATAGTCTAGTCATGTAGTTTAACGAGGGTCGCTCATTTAGAATATGTATAACAAAGTCTTACATGATAGGTAGAAGAGCTCTCGAACATGATGTAGCAGCTTTGCGAAGAGTACTTACACGTGATGGGAACATCCACCGTGTTATTTTCATCAAGATTCCTATAGAAATATACGATATTATAAAAATAATATTGAAAAACAAACCATTTTACATATTTTGTATAGTAAAATAACTATTGAAGCCTCTTAGATGCAGTCCAAATGCTATTTCAACCAATAAAACAATAAGTTCTGGTATCAGCTCGATGCCAGACAAAAAACCTTTTAGCTATATCTTGTATACTAAATAACACGTGAGAATTTAATTTAGTGTTTTTAGGGAACTTATACAAATTTGACTTATAACATTTTAAGAAAACTTATAAAAAATTGAACGCAGCGGGATTAGAATACGCATACGCATACTCTTATTTACCGTCTAAGTGCTCTGACCGCTACGTTGAAATTCTTATACGCTTATTATAACTTATTTTTGTTATTAGCATCTCTGTAGAGAGATTTTTACAAATATCTACTACCAAAATATTATTTCTATGCACAATCGTTTGGTAAGAGAGAATGCAATGCTATTAAATATTAGAGACGCGAGTTCGAATCCTGCTGCGTTCATATTTTTATACGTTTTCTTAAACACTTTAAAAATATAATAAATATACATATATGTTGCTATTATAAATCCTAATGAGTTACTCTTAGATATTCTACCATCTTTTGTGATCAAATCAGATCTTTGGGACTTTGGGCAAGGCATTATAATAACAATTGTGCCTTTTGCAAGAATTATGCTCCAAAGATTCAGTACCAACGTACTAACCGTATATAGAGAGTTAATTAATTCTTACACCAAAGAAACATCAGCAACAGCTATAGAGTTGATAGTGTAACAGCCACCACCTTCCGTCATAACAGGGATCCATTTCTGATTTATATCTTCCGAAGACCTCATCTTAATACGATGGTCTGGTAAAACCTAATTAAAAAGTAATAGTAAAAATCAAGTCCATAGACCATATGGCGCATTGATACACTATTTGAATGTACACGCAACGGTTGCGGGTTCAATGATCGCTCGGCAAGTTGATTATATTTTGAAATTAAAATAGTTTTAACCGGATTAATCGCGTATATTATTGGTATTCGAAAATATATTTTAGAAACTCGACGTTTCGAATACTACAGTAGTCCGTGGTCACAGGTAGGCTGTGGTGGCATTCGTCTGTCAGTTGATACAATTATCATATCAAACTACCGCCAACGATTTCTTAGTTACCTCGCGTACTGCCCTGGATTCTTGCAGAGTGAGCTGACTGTATCTCTGGTGTGATAGGTATGAGACTTCAAAGTTTCAAGCATTTCAAAATGTGTAAAAATCGCGAAAACCAAAGATCTTTTTAAAATTATTATATTTTCTTTTTTATATCCTTGTTCTTGTAGAGTTCCGCCATTGAATATGCAAAGTATCAGATTTGGGCAGGAAGAAGAGAACGGTAAAAATAAACTTAAAAAAACGTTATATCTACGTCAGCTGGCGTAGATATAACGTTATTGTTTGATTTCCCTCGAGTTGGTATCGAATCCACAACCAGTCGCGTTAGTGGTGGATGCTGCAACAAATAATAAGTTATTACTAATACCTCTAAAACAAGTTCGTACAAATCAACCTCTAATGTTGGATCGTCTTTAAATTCTTCATAGTTATTCAAACGAAATAAATCTGAATTAGCAACAGTCTGCACAAATCTCTCATAATATTTGTATTTTCGATCGTTTTTTTGTATGTTCCAGCGAGATTCTATTGCATCAGGCAATTTCTCCACACTGACACGATTCTGAAAAGAAATATTAGATGAAAGTAAAACGTAAATGTAAAACGTAAAACGTGAATGTTTTAAGGCCAGTATAAAATCAATTTTCCTATTTATAACACATTTATTAGCAACACTGTACCTACCAGATGACAGTAGAATATTTTCATGTCATGAACATAATTTCTTTGGATGGATTTTCAAAATGATCAAGTTAACGAAAAAAAAAGATAAAAAAAAAAATTATATATAAGATAAAAACGTATAATATCAAAGTTCATTTCCTCTAAATATTTTCTCAACATATACAATACGTACAGTAAATTCATTGAAAGATTCTAATGTCAATATTACTAACTTGGGTTTAGTAACTCAACATGTAGTGAAAAACAATTTTTTTTCCCCTAGGATTAGAAAGAGGTCAGACAGTGCAATCATTAATATATATTTATTTATTTATTTTTTATAATATATATTTTAAAGCACTGCTCCAAGCTCCTCTGTCTACAAGTTTCTTTTGTATTTCTTATAATATCGATATACATACATTTTCACAAGCAGTAACAGACGGTATGTTAAATCTCCAGGTCCTGAAGTCCTTTTCAAGAGTTACAACTGTGGGGTTCTCCTTATAACGTTGCCACTGTCCGAACGATACGTTAATCACTCCCCAAACTGCCACACCAGTTACTATTATCCAAAGTAGTCTAGAATTTGTCATAATGCCATAATAATGTTCCTTGTAATAATAAACTCTTCATGTTATTTCTTACATGGCGGGATAGCGGAAGGAACCTAGTGTCACACTCTAGTACCCCACTTACAAAGCTTCAGGTAGAAAATAATTAATATATTTTCGATTTTCTGCCTGAATACCAGACATTGCGCAGAACTTACCACCGCATTTAATCGTACCAGAGCGGAAACATGAAACTAATTGTAGTGTAATTATTCCCCCGAGTGAGAATCGAACCCACAACCATCGCGCTTACAGTCAGACTCTGTGCTACTGCTCTATAATGATATAATTTATCAATACATCTATACATATAATAGAAATATAACTGATCGCTGTCTGTACATGGAAGATATTATTTGAAAAAAATATAATTAGGAACATTTATCAATATAATAGAACCCAAAACAATAATTTTTAACTTTCTATTCTGTTTATTTTTTGTTTGCGAACGCTAATGTCAGAAACGGCTTAACTGATTTAAATTTAATTTAGACTATTGTGGTGTGATAAAATTCCCTTAACATTTATTTAATTTTAATCAGTTCATAAACAAAAAATATACAACCATTTTAATTGAAAATTTAAGCAGTTTGTAAAAAAAATATCAGTTTGTAAATAGTTTAGTCATGTAATTTGACGCAGGCAAAGCCGCAAGCGGATCGCTAGTTCATAATAAATTTAAGTAAATCTTGTAAAGCTATTTTGACCCACTTCACGTCATCCAATTTACTTAAAACTTTGCTATAAATATTAAGCGTGTTGGGTTTTTTTTCTAATTTGTGCTTATTATTATTACCTCTCTATCCAGTGTCTTCCAGAAGCAGCTATGTGGTTAAATCCATGAATACTGGTTTGCATACAATATTCTTTAAAACAATTAAGTATATTCTTCATTAATCTTCGAAATATTCCTTCTTTGTAGGATTTTCCACTCTCAATTTCATGTACTGTCATTATCACGCTGGATACCTTAACAACTTTATTTAAAAAACGTTTTTAGAAAACGTATAAAATTTTAACGCATCAGACTTCAAAGTCGCCTCTTGGAAACCTTTAATTAGTTATATTTTACTCCGTTCTTCACTTTTTGTGGATCTTAGTTCTAATGCGAGTTTAACGGCAGAACGGAACGGCAGAACAGAAGTTTTTTATATTTTATTTTTCTTGCAAGTAAAGTTTTCCAAAAATATTTCTGTTTCTGTTTATTTCTAGTCCTGGAGGACGGACGGAGGCAGGTATAAAAGATAAAGATTTTACTGACATAAACCTCTGTGTCAAAAGAACTTCAATTCTATTCATTTTACTTAAAAAAATAGAAGTCATTGAAGGTAGTAACAGATATATTTCCTAAAATTGGTAGAAACTGAAGAATAGAGTGTTTAAGAATCCGTTTAAATAAAGATGGATTAAATAAAATGGATCGAATATTACGGGCATCCCGCCCGTAATATTCGATCACCATTTAGTATTCAGTAAGCCAAATACGTAACGGTGCACGAATATTTTCTTACCATTTTATACCAAGTGCGACATCTTTAAATAGTTCCAAGAACTGTTGTATATTCAAATTTTATCAGATTCAAAATATATTTTGATTTTTGTTCGATATAATTCTAGAAAGCTAGCTTAAAACGCAAGTGGTCAAGAAATGAGACAATCAGATATTTTTAATTTTCATAGAGTTAGCTCTTATTTTTTGCCGAACATTGATTCGCTGAATATTGGGCACATTGGCCTAGAGCAGAATTTCTCAAAGTAGAGTACGCAAACCTGCCTGTAACGTGTAAATTGGTCGAGCTCGAGACCCCTTATTCTACAGTCGCACATCCTCTATGAAAAACGCAATAAAATACCGTATTTGTTATATTTGTCAATAAAATACTCACCTATCAAAGGAAAGTCTTTTTAAGGCTTTGTTGTGGTCTTGACGGTCCAAGATCCAAGTCCCAGGTACGTGGAACAACAAGTTTGAGAACCTCTTACGTAGAGCATCTAGCAGCTTCTTCTTGCTGAAGCCGAAGCCGTGGCGGATGTAATAAACTCTACTTTCGAATATTTACAAAGTAATTTCTATACTAAACTAATAACAGCATGTTAATACTATTTTAATTTGACTGTTACAGAAAATTATTGTAAATAACAAGAAAAATCCATTAAAATTAACATTAGATATCATGTATTTTAGCACGAAACCACGAATAGTAATTAAGCTTAAGTGCTACTATAGAGAAGTTCAAATAATTGAATGTGATTGCGATTGATGTGGGTTCACATTAAGGATGGAATAAATTTATCCCACCAAAAATTATGACTGATTGTGGTCGCCGATTAAATAATTGAGGTATAAATGGCTGACAAGTTCAATGGGTTGTCAAATTGTAAAGTCAAAATGAAACAATTTCTCATTTATTTTACTACAACAATTTTTAACTATTTAAAAATACGACTTCTTATATCTGCTAAATTATTTACACAAAGCAGATCGCTTTCGATGAATTGAAGCTCAAGGTTTTTGGCTAGTTTTCAAATTGGCTTATTTTCACTAGCAAGCCAAATTTCTCCTATACTTCATATTGAACTTGGCTGTCATTTTCTATATATTTTTTTTTATATATTTTTATTATATGTTTTATATATTTTAGTTTATTTTTTTAATAACGGCTTGTCGTGCTGAGGCCGTCGTGGCGCGTCGGAAGAACCTCTGACTGCAAACGTGATTGGTTGTTGGTTCGATTTCCACTCTGATAATGATTATATCTCAACACGTAATGTCAAAATTGAGAACGGAGTGTATTGACACTAGTCACTAACCCTATTTTTGTACGTTTTCTAAACAGGTTTTTGTAAAAAGTTTTCTGGTATATGTATTTACTAAAAAGCGGTTCTTTTAATAATACAAACAAACACTCCTATTTTATTTATTTGTATTTTTTGAGTTTCTTACCGGCTCTTCTGCAACTATCTTCTGAGCCGGTGATAACTTGAGGCTTACAATACTGACATTGGGGCTGACAATACTGACACATAAATGTTGCCTGACATTGGGGCTGACAATACTGACACATAAATGTTGCCTGACAATTTGAAAAATAGTTAATTTGAATAAACAATATTTTGATTTTAGATTTTTAGTATGAGACACTACTTTATTATCTATTTAGTAAGATAACAACAACTTTATCTTCAAAGTTAAATTCTCAAAACATGTGTCATATACATACATACATACATACTTATATATGCAATTACCACGAAAATAACATTTTATATTAGAAATGATTCAAGATAAATTGATTCACGTCCTTTACAACCGGATATTGATTTTTTTTTATTATCTTTACCTAATTTCCTACATTTTCAGAGTGACGCGTCACTTCTAACTAATCAATGTGTTACTGGCATTGTACAACTTTCGTAAAGGTATGCCGGCGTTAAAAGAAAACAGTTAAAAATCTAGAAATATTTGTAAACAGCTTATAATTGACATCTAGTCTATAAGTGTACAGATTCTTGTACAAAATAATATACTTATTCAATAATGTGATTTTAACCTTGATTAGCTTAGCAGTTTAGATTTTTCAGGTTCCTTCTATTTCCCGTAAAGCAGGTAAATTTGAAAGTTCAATTAAACGAAAATGTTGCAAGTTACTGCAATAACCGCAACTGCTAACAAATTAACTAAATATTACATCGCCATTATAGCGCAGTGGTACATCGTCTGACTGTAAACGGCCGTTGAGTTCCAAGTCAATCGTATCGAATTCTC
Organism: Podotricha telesiphe; assembly: GCA_038994665.1. Classification (NCBI taxonomy): domain Eukaryota; kingdom Metazoa; phylum Arthropoda; class Insecta; order Lepidoptera; family Nymphalidae; genus Podotricha; species Podotricha telesiphe. The sequence goes on from JAOYRR010000451.1 coordinate 138,303, forward strand.
CGAAAAGTGGAGAACGGAGTGTTTTGACACTAGTTTCTCTCTGCGATTTTGCTATGCGAGAGGGAAACAAATATATTTTTCATGTAAGCCATATCTGGTTACAAATTACAAGCTAAGACGATAAAATACTGGTACAAAATAGAGTTCTGTGAAGCCTTATCTCGATAACGGTGGGTACTTCTAATAATATGTGTGATATAATGTTGTATTTTCAGTGTATGATACATACATATATTTATGTCCGTCCATTAGAGGTTATTCTATATATATTTTTATGTATGTATATATATATATATATACGTTTGTTTGTCCAATTTTAAACTACTGCTGAGTTTTTTATGGCTTTATGCTTTTTCGCCCGAATATATTGCTTTTTAATTAATTGCTTGAGAACTCAACGCCGCGCTTTGACTAATCAAAGTGGAGAAATGAAAATGGTTTAAATATAATTATTATGCACAATCGTATCACAATGTGATAGCGTTTGACTGCAAACGTAATGTGTTGTGGGTTCGATTCCCACTCGGTGGAACGATCATAAACTACTATTTTCATTTCTCCGCTCTGCTGAATAAAAAAAGTTCGAATTTGGTTAGTTAAAAAGTTCAGAACGGAGTGTCTTGACACAAGGTTCAAATAATTGAGAACCACCCCCTTTTTTTTTTGTCGGTTATAAAATTTAAGCCAACGCAAGACGCCAATACTAGCTTTCACATAAACGTTCAGGCTAACTGAAAATCCAATGACTATTGCCCTTAGGGCTTATCTCTTATCAGTTATCAGTTGAATTTGAAAATTGATAAGAATATAACATACTGATTACACAACACTATAACGAGTCATTCAGGTAGTGAACGTTGGATGTAGTGACCGTTTTTTAGTGTCAATTTAGTGATATTCAGTGACATTTTAATATGAGTTTTAAATTATTTTTATTAGCCCTTTTAGTGGCGAATGCGCAAGCGCAATCGTGTAAGTAAAATGTTTATCATAATATTATTATGTAATAGTCCTTCGAGTGATAGCAAATCGATGTTTTTGGTTTGGTTTATCGATTTTATAAAATCGATAAACCAATTCCAAATTTCACAAATTCCGATTTTATGGAATGTAACAAAATTAGATTTATTTTGGTTAATAAATATGAATGTTGTTAATGTTAATTAATGATGTATATATTACTTTAAATGCAACTATTTTTTGTAACCTTCCTTTCTTGGACGATTTCCAAGAGGCGCGGGTTCGAATCCCGCTGCGTTGAGATTTTTATACGCTTTCTAAAAATATGTTTTCAATTTCCTAAGTGTGTGATTAACACTTGAAAATGTTAAAAAATATTTAAATTCAACTATTTTGTTAGAAACTTTAGACATTCCACTCTCTGTTTTCCGCCCAAATTCCGGACATTCCATGTTGGGTGGCGTAACTTAAAGCCACCACTAATATCTATGGTACATAAACATTCCCTCATATTAATTTAAACAATACTGTTTAATAAATAGTATAAGTTATAGTATAAGTTTTATATAGCGTTTCTATAGTATCGTAATAAATAATACCGATTAATTCTTGATTTCCTCTCAATGAAATTATATATTAAAAAAGTCATTTTCCCGGTCTGGTTATGCAAGGTGCGGCATTGAAACTCAATTCAATGTCTAGAAATAGGTCTTCCCTGATATGCGGGAAAAAGCGTGAAGCGTGAAACGTATATTAGTAAAATATGCAAGTTTATAATGTTGTATAAAAAAACGATTTCGTAATAAGGCGGTGCCTATATTTAGATAAGATTGACATTATCAGTCCTGCAGTAAAATACATATCACATTCTCGTAACGCAACTGAGGTAACTCAAAAAATTACGATTTATGGCAAAACGTTATAAAATTTTAGGATGGTAGGTTTTTATAGAAATATTGATATATTTATATATTTATATAGAAATCATCAGTTCTCATCTTTTCGGCTGATATCGGAACCATTGCGTGTTGAACTCAACGCCGCGCTTTGTCTTAGTTACCAGAGCAGAGAATCACAAATAGTTTTAAATATATCCTAAAATACGTGCGGTAAAGTGATACTAACCAAAAAAAAATACAGCGTGACAGCTGACAGTTCAGGGTTATTAAAAATGGAGAGATACACAAAAGACCAATGTATTTTTATTGTTGAGCAATATTTTGCAAATAATAAAAGTTTGGCAGCAACAGTTCGAAGTTTTCGAACAAAATATGGTCGGAATAGTGATTTAACTTCATCAACTGTAAATAGACTAATTAAAAAATTTAGAGAGACTGGACCAATTAGTGATCTTAAACAGACTGGCCGTCCTTCAAGAAGTCGTTCAAAACAAAACATTGAAGCAGTTCGAGAGAGTGTTCCTGAGAGTCCAGGAACATCAATTGGGCGCCGTGGTTAAGAATTGGACATTTCGAGAAGCTCTCTGCAGTGAATTTTGGGACACCTTTATTTCCCCGAGTGGAAATCGAACCCACAACCAATCGCGATTACGGACAGACGCAGTCACACAACGCCACGGTTGCCTTGAGTGCGAGATATATTTAAGGAAATTTATTATTAGGTTCATGCTATGAAAATATTGTATACTTATGGAATCCGGGCACATGAACAAATTTCTAAGCAAATCCAACGATAACAAGTGGGTAGAAACAACGTCAACAGATTGACGTTGATATATAGACAAGTGTAAATAATTACCGCGATTGAGGGAGTCTTAACATTAAAACCCCTAAACCCCTGTATTATATTGGGATTTCTGTTTTCACATAAGTTTGTTACTAAGTTGGTTTAAATTTAGTAGTGGTTTCGATTATATTTGGGTGAATCTTGTATCTCAACCCCTTATAATGTATAGGGGTTTCTAAGGTCTTGGTAGGCGAAGTTTAGCATTGAAATTTGCAAACCGGTATGTAATATCCAAATGAGTGGAACGTAGAGTAGTGCATATTTTAATATGGAGAGAATTCTCCACTTAACCTGCAAAATCTATGGAAAATGTGTAGATATAATTAAAAGTTTAATTTTAAAATGTAAATAACCACTGACCTACAAACATACTTTAATGCATACATACTCATATATAGGTGTATCTAATGGGAAAAAAGAGCACCTACAAAATTAGGTGGAAATAATGTATGTGTGCATAGTCCAGCCATAAATACTGTTATAATTAAAAATGAACAAAATATTACTCTTGAATTTGGATTCTTTCATTTTTTTTTTATTGTTCAATGTGTTTCTTATTTTCGCGCTAATATATTGTAAAATATTGTGTGATATTAAAATGGAGTGGGGTGATTACATACTGTATATAGTATAAAGGTATGATGCCAAATACAAATTTTAACATCCTCAAGGTACAATAAAACCTCCTCTGTGTGTGACTGAGAGAGATCTGGCTATCCATGTAATGTTCGTATTAAAAAGGTGATCAAAGCAGTAAGGGAAAGAATTCGAAGAAATCCTGCCCGATTGCAAAAGATTTTATCTCGGGAGATGAACATAGTACCTAGAACCATGTCGCGTATTTTAAAAGATGACTTGGGACTTGCAGCCTATAAGAGACGCACTGGTAATTTTTTTACTGATATTTTAACAAAGAATGCTGTGGTAAAATCAAGGCACCTACTTAAGCGGTAAGCGAAGGGAGGTTACAGCAAAAAAACATTAATGGATGAGAAATTTTTACAATTGAACAATATTTTAACAAATAAAATGACCATATTTATGCTGAAAGCTCTAAAAGGCTTCCCAAAGCTCTAAAAATTTTGACTTCAACAGATTACAACGTGAGCATTATCCGACTTTTCGATGGATTAGTGGAATGTTTGCTATGAAGGAGCGTCTGAACACAATTTTTGTGAAAAAGGTAGCATAATTGTATCATGATACCATTCTTGAGAAGGTAGTCAAGCTCCTTAATAACATGATGTTAGTAACCAAGAATGGTCCTTTCAGAAACACTCGGCGCCGGGTCATAAAGCTTAATCCACCCAATCTCTGTTAGAAACGAACGTTCTGGACTTCACCGGAGCTGAAGACTGGCCGTTATCTAGTCCTCATCTTAATCCAATGGATTATGATTGATGGTCAGTTTCAGAGAGAAATGCTTGCTTTAAACGCCATAATAATTTGGAGTCCCTAAAACAATCCATACGATTGGATTGAGAATTTTTCCATACAAATAGTGTGTGCTGCTATTGATAACTGGCCTCAACGTTTAAAAGACTGTACTGCAGCCAATGGAAGCCTCTTCGAATAAGCTTTATATATTTTTAATGGTTTTATATTAATATATTAAACTAACACACTGTAATAATAAATAATGTTCCGAAAAATTCAAAAAAGTTGTTACCTCTTCACCGTTTCTAAACAAATCAATTTAAAGTTTAATTTAACAAATTTGAAACTGAAGAACATGAATTTGATGTGTAAAAGTATGAATTTGAAGTTTAAACCTATATTTGCATTAATATATTAATATGTTGAAAATATTGCTATTTAAACACGGTTATATTGTGAATCACCGGCCCACCCTTTAGTGCTGTTATCACTGATAAGGATACAACCGTTGTAAGATAACTTAGATAAACTATTTATGATACTTGGTTTTAGCAAGCATTATAATATATTGACCGGAAAATTTAAAAAACATATATAATACAAAAAAATCGCACTGTCCCCAGACCGAACAAATTACTAGATTTTTTCAGTTTCTTGTTTTTTCTCACATGGAAGACAACTCTCGTTTTTTCTCACATGGATGTCAACAGGAACTTAGTGCCAAATCACTCCGTTCTCAATTTTTCACCGGAATTTGAGACTTCCTATTGAGTGGTGGGTTAAAATATGTCTCCCCCAAGTCGAAATCGAACCCACATCCATCGTGCTTACAATTACTGTATTATGTACGAATATCACCTATTACAAAATATATATATATCTTTCTTTTTAAATTGTATCATTTTGATTTTTCCAGATCGCGTGTGTATACCTTCAACCAGCCCAGTGTTATGTCAGAGTCTAGATAGAGATGGAAGCCAAGCTATTTGCGAACCTGTCGAATCAAAGTAAGTTAAAATTTTCATGATTTTGACAAATTTCAAACAGAAGAGCTAATTTAGGCATTGTGCAGCTTGTAAATAATTAGCTATAAGTAATGTTTTCTTATTCAGCGCAATTCTCATATTTTCATTGACCCTGTTAGCCAAAATGTTACACTGAGTTACGCAACTCAACATGCTATATAAAATTTTCGGAAATTAAAATTAAAATAATCCAATCCAATTTAAAGAATCTAGTGTCAAGACACTCCGTTCTCACACTTCGAATTTGAGACATTATGTGATGAGCAGAACTCATCGTCGTATTTTGTCTCACTAGAGCGGAGCAATAAAAATAAATTAAATATAACCACACCCCCAAGTGGGGTCGATACCACAAGCATCGCTTTGATAGTCAGGTAAACAAGCAAGCATTGGAGCTGCGACACTATGCTCGATCGTAACAGATTTGCGAACATAGAAGACTAGAAATAGCTTGTATTGAATCTTTTAAACCAACTGGTCTAATTTTGATTATTATTTTCTACCTTAGAATCGATTGCGCCATCAAATTGGCCCGTGGATCGGCTGATATTGGTGTATTTTCTGAAGAAGAAATGGTTTTGCTTGGACAACATCAACCAGAGATAAATCGAGTGGTAGCGTCTATTAGGGACGTATCTAGAACTGGTAAGTAATATCCATTTAACAAATGAGTATGTATAAGTGTCATCATCATCAAAGGCCTCAAGGATATTTCTTCAAAATTGCCCTATTCCTGACTTTCTTATGAAGTTTGTTTGCCTTAGTTCCTCTGACCATACCGTCTACCATTGAGCAAGAATTTGGGTCTTTGTTTACATACGTATATAAGTATATATTATATTTGTAATTTAAAAAACTATAGATCATACAGCATCACGCTTTTTCTACATATGAATGTAAATGAAATATGTACTCACAGAAAACATAATGACAATACACACCGTTCTCCACTTTTCCCCTGATTTCTAATATTGAATAGCGGAACTCAACGCCACGTTTTGAAAGATAGAAACAAAAAATGGATATATTAAGAATGTTAAAATATAATCCTTCTCCCCAGTGACGCTTGTCTGCTTAATTAAAAAATACAGTATTACTTGACTCTAATTTTCGTTTTCTGGTTTTGGATCTCGACAGACAAAATACTTCGTTCGGTCCCACCGTCCATGAGGCAATGTTGCAAACTAAATAAAAGAGAAACGTCAAAAAAAAATCGCCCACTCATTTACTTGCTGTGTCTTTTTAAAATCGCTAAGCCTAAAGATCGAGATCGAGAGACCTAAGTGCTTCTGAAATCCGGCCGAGGAAAAGATTTCTTCAGCATATCTATAAAATATAAGTATACAATATTTATTGCTTTTTTTCTTAATTTCCAGAACCTTACGCATTTGAAGCAGTTGCTGTAGTCCCTGCAAGCCACACAAATGGACTCGAGGGCCTAAGAGGTGGAAGGTACTGTCACCCTGGCTTCGACCAATCAGATCTCCGTTGGTCTCCTCGTGTGTTAAAAACTTTAGAAAAAGCTGTAAGTATTCATTTGTGACAGAATTTATATGTTTATTTATATGTCTATATATATAACATATATATATTTACATTAGTTATCAAAATTATAGAACCCAAAACAATGTATTTTAATGTATTTTCTGTGTGTCTGTGCATTTCTTCTAGCTAATCTCAAAAACGGCTTAACTAATTTAAATGCAGTTTTGATTATTGTTATATTATTTTGGTAAACTTTTAGTGTTTATTTTATTTCCAACATAAAAAAGTTACTACCATTTAAATAAGTAATGTTGTTTACGCAGGCGAAGCCGCGAGCGGGTCGCTAGTTTATTAATATAACTTATTAACAGGCCGCAAGAACAGACCAGTGCCCTGATGCGGATAGAAGTGGGAAGTCTGCTGAGGAGTTGGAGGTGGATTCTCTGAGCAAGTTTTTCAGTAGCGCCTGTCGTCCTGGACCTTGGAGCGCCAATGCTAATGTTGATGCCGATCTTAGTAAGTTTTGGTTTTTATATAAATTTACCACGACAGGTTTTTTTTTTCACTGCAAGTTGTGAAATAAAAGCTTTTATTATCATATAATATTTTTACCTTGGGCACTCTCTGTTTTTTTTTTATTTTAGATAACGTCTGTTTTCAGTGCTTTCGTGCTATTGTAACATTGGCACAAACCATTTCTGTTATTCTATGTGTGTGTGCATTTATATATATCATAAATAAAAAAAGGCTTTTGGCTTTCACTATATTCACAATCAAAATATTCAGGAAAGAAACCTCATAATATATCACTTAACTAATAAATGTTCTATTTTCAACAGGAAACCGATACTCATCTCTCTGCTCTCTGTGTGGAGAGAACGCAAACTGCTCGCGATATTCTATCGACATGGGAGTGAGTGTGGCTGGAGTCCAAAGTGACAATAGACATATCCAAGCCCTGGAATGTATGAGGTCTAATAATTTTAATAATGAGACTAGCAAAGTAGTCGCGTACGCTGCTTGGCAACACGTTAGGGAGTTCTTCAATGTAAGCATTTTATTTTCAACTTCACGTTATTTCTTTTATAGCAGGTTAAGTTAAGATTAGCTAGCGTCAAGATATTCTGTTTTTTTAATTTCTGATCTCCCTTATCCTCTTTTTAAACCTTTTTATACCCCTGTATAACCCATCATGTTGCAATCATAGAAAGAGCATATTCAACTAATTTTCATTTCTCCGCTCTTATAAGACAAGGTGCGACGACCTGTACTTACCGCTGCTTTAAACGGATCTGGTCTTGTGGATATTGGAAAAAGTGCAAAACATATTATCTTGGCTCTAAATTTTCCCTTTCTACTCTGCCATGCGAAAAAAAACATTAAGCTTTATATAGATTACCGGTTTTTTTCTTTTCTAAATTACGTTCATTTTTCAGCTACGCAATCCACAAGAAGCTACGTCATATGCATTACTATGTGAGGATGGTTCATTGCGAGTATTGACAGCTGAGACCTTAGCAGCTCCATTAGCTCCTTGTTCCTTCGTCAGACAACCCTGGCCGGCTATTGTGGCTAGCACGTGAGTTCTTATTTCTTTTACAATTATTCTTTTCAGCTTTACTCTTTATCACGCTATGCAGGATGGACAGAGAGAACATTATGTCCAGACACTCTGTTCTTCCCTTACCACACAATTTCGAGACATTGCCTGTTGAGGACTCAACGCCACGTTATGCCTTATCAGACTCGGAATCGGCGGATCTAGTCCACAACTATCGTGAGTTCAGAATTATTTTCATTTCTTCATTTGGTGAGGCGTTGAGTTGCCTTTCGGAGACGGGGGTATATTGATATGAAGTTCATTCTAGTTAGCGTCTTCACGTTTTTTATAACTACCCAGCTACCCTGCGGTAAAAAGCGTGAAACTGTAAAAAAAACTTAAACATTAAATCGATTTCAGCGCTGAACACTCGCTAAATTGAACTCCAGACCCATTTAAGTTATTTCTCATCATAATTTAACTTTATTAACATTATAGATCCAGAGCGTCGGATGTCTCCAATTCTTTACAACAATGGTGGCCCAATGGAGCAAGCCCAGGAGGTAATTCTTGGCAAGCGTCTTTATTCCTTGGCGTTGTAGGAGGAAATAACGCGAGGGTTGCATTTGGATTATTAGAATCACCTCAGAACTATACACAAGGAGGTGAGTCCTAAGATTGTTGGGTCTAGAATGGTTGCTTTTTTTTTTACATATATATACCTTCTATGAACATAATTAAAGTAATGGCAGCATTTTTTGTTAGACAACAAGTTTTTTAATTTGAAATAATACACCACAATACAATAGGAGAAAATTTATACAGAAATTAGCTCTTCGTAAACAAAGTGGTAGTTGATAGTACATTTTATCTATGACAGTCGTTAAAATTTTTATAAACAATAAAATTCATAAATAGACACAAATTATAATATTTCTTCATTAGATTGACCTTTATCTATGTAATAGCCATACCTATTTAAGAAAACCTTGCAACGCTATTTTGATTCACTTCTTGTAATCCCAATTATTTGAAATTACCACACGTGTCCGATACGATAACAATACGATATTCTCAGAGAACGAACCTGATACTAACCAAGACGATCTGGATAACAAGAAAATAATATAAGTCTTGTTCCTTTTACTTATTTTAACCATTTTAAACTGTTATTTACACACTTTGTATATGAGAAACATCTTTCGATAACGTATAAAATTTTGAACGTAGTGGGATTCCAACCGGCGCCTCTTAGGAACCATTTCAGCGCTCTGATCGCTAAACCATACGTTCTATATCGGTCTACGGTGAAATTTTCATACGTTTTCTAAAAAAGTATTCTGTTTTATTTCTTTTTTAAGCTAATTTGTTATTATTATGTCCCTCAGTTCGCAACTTCACCAATGTCGACGCATCCTCCTCCTGTTTTTCACCACTTCGTTGGTGCACGATCAGCACTGAGGAGTACAACAAATGCTCCTGGCTTAGAAGTGCAGCTCACACCCTGGGAATCGAACCTGCTATATCCTGCCAATCTCGGAACAACATCTTTAACTGTTTCTCCGATATACGCAACAACACTGCTGATTTTATAGCCGCTCCTGCCAATTACGGATATCTTACACGGCAGTATGTATTTTTGGATATTAAATATGCCGTCCTGGTACAGTGGGACAGTGTCTGGCTGCAAACGTAATTGGTTGTAGGTTCGATCCCTACTCGAACGAATGAGCATATTTATATTATTTTAATTTCCTCGCTCTGCTAAAGCTGTAGCTCAAGATATAGCACGGCATTGGAAAGTGGAGAACGGAATGTCTTGATACTAGGTCCTCTCTGACATAACTGCTATGCGGAAAAAAGCTTGAAATTGAAATAAAATCATCTCCCCGCTGTGGCTCTGGTTAGAAGAAAATCCAGATTCAAATTTTGACCGAGAGTTCTTGACTACGTGGAATTTATTACGGGTTCAATCATCTTTAAGGGGACAACTTTATTTTATTTGCATTACTCAAATTGTGACTTGGTTTGCGCTAGCGCTGATATATTTTTTTTGTATGAATGAATTGAGAATGATATGACAGATTGTTTATTGCAATAATAGAGAATCGTTAAAAAACACACTGAAACAACTAAAATCTTATTACTACGCTTGGAGTGTCTGTCTGGACACTAGGTTGTCTGAATACCTTGCTATGCGGAAAAAAGCGTGAAGCTGGAAAAATATAATTATAAATAATGCTATTCTATTTTTTAGGCATTACCAGTTATCACCAGTGAAGTTAATTCAAAACTCGCAGAGCAACCCTGCGGCTTTCTCACGAGTCGTTGCCTTATTAAAGGAAAGTTCAGCTCAAGGCGAGATCACTCGATTCGAGAATTTGCGGAATAGAAAAGCTTGTTTCCCCGAATTCGGAGGCATTTGTATGTATTAGTTATTATTTATTATAAATTTTTTAATAATACGTGAAGGAAAAGTTTTAGGTGCTTTTTACAAATATTATGCAAGATGGAAGTACGAGATTTGGCATAGTTAAAGTTTATATGGAGAAAAGAGTACAGAGAGAAAAGAAAAAAAAACAGAAGCCAATATTTTTTTATAATAATGCATAAGAAACACATTAAATAAATTAAATATATATATTACATACTCGTACAATGCACACACTTCACACATTTGTGTTACATACATTTTGGAATAAAGAGATACATATTTTTCCTAGATTTCATTACATTCTGGATTCGAACACCAGTTGGCAATACATACTTATTTCTATCCAAAGTCGAGTTCGAGGCAAAAAGAGTGCCCAGGAGATCGGTTTCGTCTTTCGCCGTATAGACCAGGAAGTCATTCTCTGTGTGTAACAGCGGAATCGAAGGTTGGCTGAAGTTGCCAAGTGCAGCCTTGAAAGCGTCCAGAGCTGACGCGTTCCGGACGGGTAACTCTCAAGCTTCTCACCGATTTTCGTGATGTGCTCGAACCTTAGCTTGGCAATTGGCCGCTTAATTTAGAGGCTACTAAACGTTACTATAGAGGCTGAGTTGTACTTCCTTTTTGACGCTTTCGCATTCGGATATAAAGTGAGAGGTTGTGTTTCGTGAATTACGCGTTAGTAGAGAACGGAGTGTTTTAATTCTAGGCTATCTGCTTACCCTGAACACGGGCAATGCGTGAAACTAACCAAATGATAATCTTCACACTGTTTCCCGAATATCAGGGGTTCCGTTGTTCACATTTCACCCAAATTCAAGAAATTACATGTGGAGTGGCGAATCTCAACACCGCACTTTGTCTAACCAGAACGGGAAATAGAAAATAATTCAAATATAGTCATTCCACTGAGTGGGAATTGAACCCACGCCCAATCACGTTTACAGTCGGACACTGTTACACTTACTCGATAATCTCTCTTATATATGAAATTTACAATAAGGCTTATATTACGTTATCCCTATCAGTAATTACACAAGGGGTAACAAATGGGTCATTGACCTCTTATCTACCCTCCAAAATGTACTACACACATATCACGTAACCAATTAATTGTTGCAGTTTTTATTTACACCAAAGTTTATATATAAAAAAAAAGCATTAAACATCAATACTCTGTAGGTCCAATAGCTACTACTGAACGGTCGTTTGCTGTGGGTTCGAACCCTCTAGAGAAAATAACTGAATTACCTAAAAATCATTGCCTAATTCACATCGTACGCGTTATTGGTTAACACTCCCAAATATCCAGTTTCTAAAACAGTATAATTTACAATATATTCTCTGTGCCTATTATTATGAGTGCTGATTATTATTATGAAGGCAGTGCAAAAGTGAATTAATGATTGCCTCCACTGTCAGAGCTGCTCTCTCTCTACCTAACATATTCTAGAATGCACTTATAAAATAAATAAGGTAAATACAAAATTTCAAAAAAAAGGTTAACAAAAGGTGAACTTATCTTATATAAGAGATCCCGTGGAAGTGGGTAAGAGCAGTATAAAGCAGGAAGACAATACTGTGCAAAAAAAACCAATACAATAAAAAAATAAACATAAAATATATATTTAAGCAAGACACATACATTTTAACAAGAAAACATTGCTTGCAAAAGTGGACTTATCTCCGGAAGAGATCTCTTCCAACCTTTGAAGGTCAATGAGTAACAATTAAATAGTGCGATAAAAATAAGGTGCAATTAAAGAAAAACTTTTTTGCTAACAACAAAAATTAAGTATAAGAATAGATGTAGAACGCACGGCTTATCGGTCAGAGCGCTTGGACGGTTTCTAAGAGCTGTGGGTTTGAATCCCGCTACATTTAACTTTTTATACGATTTCTAATTTTTTATTTTTTTTCACTTATATACATTCTGTATGTTTATATTTCTAGCGTACGTAGCTTTCGTCCAGGTAGCTCACGAGCGAGGTATCATAAGTACATCAGAGTGCGACTATGGGAAGGCAGTCGGCGAGTTCTTTGACAGCGCCTGCGCACCCGGCGCTTTGGACAATAGCCACTCTCTTGTTGATAGTGTAAGTTTTTTTATCAACTTTCCGATTTTTCCCGCATGACAGAGAACCAGAGAGAACTTAGTGTCAAGACACTCCGTTCTCCGCTTTCCTTCCGATATTGGGACATTACGTGTTGAGTGACGGAATTCAACACTGCGCGTTATCTAACGTGTCAAAATAATTTAAATATGCCATAAAGTTATAATGAATCACTCCCCCGAATGACAATCGAACCCACAAACAATTGTGTTTACAGTCAGTCGCAGTCGCGAAACCTCATATGTAAGTTGATTGTAGGTTCTATATTTCCTCCGCCTTTTCTTTTATTCTTGATAGATTTTCATAATATTATTATAATTTAGTAATCTATATCAAGCAAAAACCAAGCAAAAATGTTGTACCCAATTTTACGTAAATTACGCGGACGGAGGGAGGGGCATTAAATTTGGCATTGTTATTTTGTATAGAGAGGAAAGAGTGCTATTTATTTTACAAATAATGCATAAAATTAATATAATAAACGCCATATGTCTTTATATAAAGCGGCATTCACGTTGCTAAGGCAACGCGTTATATACGCGTCAACGAGAATCTAATTTAATAATAATAATGGAAAATAATGAATGATATGTCTTGTTTGTTTTTGGTTCAAAAATTTATACTTACAGATTTTGAAGTTTAAATTATTCTTTTAAGCGTTTGAAATTCGTTTATTTTAATTTTTATTTTTTTTATATAATCTTTATATTAAAAGATGTAAAGTATTACATAAGATGAAACAAGAAAATTAAAACATTCAATTTAATACATTTTTAAATGAAATAATCTATAATGGAATTACATTTTTATTGCTGATTGTTTATACCGATACGGATATAGAAAGAACTATATCAGTTTCGAGTTTCAGATTATCGGCTAGTTTAGGATTATTTAGATTTTTCGAATTGACGGATATTAGGTTTTTAAGAGATGTAAGTTTCGGCCTTTAATTTATTAATTTCTTTTTGTTTCATATTATTTCCATTTAGTTGCCTTTATTCTTAAAGAATCTTTGCTGTTCTTGACAGCTCACATTTAGACTCTCCCCATATCCGGATTTAGCCATAACTTTTATATCGGATGCGATTACAGTTACGGATAGCAATTTATTTCGGATATCCGATTGTTTCGGTCACAGTTACGGAGTTTCATAAGATCCCAGCTTGTTATGTTTCTTATGGATATATAATGTTGTTTGACACATTTTTTCATTACTTTCCAGACGTACAATGCGACTAACTTGTGCTCTCTATGCAGATCGTCGATAGCAACAGAAGGAAATAATTGTAAGTACTTTTTTCAACTTCACGCTTTTTCTCACATAGACACTAGGCTAGTCAGAGAGAACCTAGTGTAAAGACTCGTAGGAACTTCCTTCCACTTGTCACTTAACTGGGAAATGGCCTGCCAGCGGCAGTGTTTCCAGGTCGATTCGACATGGGTACCTTCAAAAAGCGCATCTATTTCCACCTTTAAGGCCGGCAACATCACTCTAGCTCTTCTGGTGTTACACGGGGTAGTGGGCGGCGGTAATAATTTACCATCAGGTCACACGAACGCTCGTTTGCCTTGTCTATTGAATAATAAAAATTAAAAAAAAAGATATACCGTTCTCCTCGTTTCGCCCGAAATCGAGACGAGTGGTGCAATTCAATGACGCGATTTGTCTTAGGTACCAGATCGAAGTAATAAAATAATTTTAATGTAATTATTCCCCCGAATTTGAATGGGAATTGAATCCACAACCAATCGCGTAGTCAGACGCTGTTGCACTACGACACGAGGGCATAATACAATGGTAATTGTAAATAAAAACTTTGTAATAATATTTTAGAATGTTTGACCCAGCCAGAATTTGAACCCATACTTATAGGAATTGTAACATATTATTACCCAGCTTTTATTAACTTCACATGTAAATATTCATGTAAGAAAAACTTGCAACCCTATATTGACCCACTTATCGTTGCTCCCCCTATCGTTAAATTTGTTTGGCGACTAAAAACCCGATGACGTCACAAAATTATCATACTTAAACCCTGATGTCATTACCAGGATGACCTGGTGGAGGCCCAGGACTACTATCAGGTACTAGGGAAAAATATCTTCATTTCTACGCTCGTGACAAACGAAGCGCGGCGTTGAGTTCCGCTAATCAACACGCAATGTTTTAAATGTGCGCAGATTAAACGGATTCCTTTTAGCCCTTGCGGTCGTTGGCCTACCCTCAAGCAGCCACGGACTGCTTGTATTTCGCAGGGACAGAGTACCCTCTTCCCTCACCCCCCCGGTGTCGCTGTAAAGATCAATTGATCAACAGCATTAAATCAGTATCGAAAAAAAAAAGAAACGGATTCCTTCGGATTGAATTCGAACCCACAACCGCTCGCTCGCCCTTTTGCGCGACAATTAATGGACCTTATTAATATATTTTTACAGCCACATGCAGTTATGACATAAGCAACATGTATTATGGGAACAACGGCACTATACGTTGTCTCGCGGATCCAGCTGCTGATATAGCGTTCGTTGAATTGAATAATATTAATGGTAAGTAATTAACACTTTTGATTGGTCTAAGACTTTCTCTATATAGGTTTAGTTGTTCTATATTTTTGTGGCTTTGTAAGAATTTCTTGTTCAAAATCATTATAAAAAAAAAAACGTTAGAACGTTCCTTTTTATGAAAATTATGCGAAAATTAAACATCCATTAGAAATACATTAAAATAATAAAAAAAAACATTGCGTACTCTAACATGTGTTTAACGTACACTTTTGTTAAATAAAGTGACATACACGTTGCTACGGAAACGTGTGATTTACGCGGTTAATATAAGACCTTATAAGACCTTAAATTATACCCTTTTTATCTCTAAAATAACATACTATAAAATTTGTCACTTAGCTTGACAAGCAAGTACACTTAAAACTGCTGACTTGAGTAAATTAAAAAGGATGAAAGATATTAAATAGAATGAATTTGAAAACTAAAAGAATCAATTTGAATTTTATAACATTGAATTTGAAAATTCTAAGAAATTAATTTGAAGTTCACAATCTATATTTTAATTAGTACACTAAGAGGCAAGGGCACCAATTCTTGCTACGTTTGAATTTTAAACGAAATCCCTAATACTTTTCGTATTTTCCAGCTCATCTCCAAGCTGCTGGTCTTCAAGAGAACCAAGTTCGAGCTCTATGCAGGAACAACACTCTGGCTGTAAACACTGGTGTCAGTGTTGATAGAAACTGTCTATTAGCGTACGTTGTTGATTCTGAAGTGCTTGCAAGAAGGTAAGTTGTCAGAATACATATTACAGCTTCAGATTTTTCCTGCATATCAAGGTCAGTCAGACAGAACTAAGAGTCCAAAACTGCGTTCTCCACGCACTGCCCGAAATCAAGATATTACGCGTTGAGTGGCGGAACTCAACGTCGCGCTTTGTCTTATATATCAGAGCGTAGAAACGAAAATAATTGAAATATAATCATTCCCACGAGTGGAAATCGAACCAACTGCCAGTCGCGTTTACAGTCAGACGCTGTCACACTGCGATGACCTCTATATCTTTATTATGATGGCTGATTTGATATTATAATAAAAAAGATATTTTTTAATTCAATTTAATTATTTCAAAATTTGATGTTTACATAAACCAATTTATTACTCAAAAAAAATGAAATGTGTAAAATAATGAATTTGTATCATCATCTATATTACCTCAAACCTAACATGCACAAATAAAAAAAAACAACTTTACAAAAAAAACTATTAAATTGGTTATAGGGGTAACCAGATCAGCTTGAACGCACTCCTGGACACTCTAGATCTCTATTTTGGTTACAATGCAGCATCTGGAGCCCAATTGATAAACTTGGAAATGTATTCTCCATTCGACGGTGCCAGTGACTTATTATTTAAAGACACAGCTGTAGGCCTCGCGGAACCTTCCAGCGAATCAACAAACGAAGCGGCCAGAAACTACAACGACTTGTTCAAACATTTGGAGTCTTGTACAAGCGCTGCACCCTTGCCTGGAACAGCTAACAAGCATATTTTGTCTTTTATCACTTTGTTTGTCATGATGTTTGTAACGAAATTTGTATTAAACTAAATTGTAAAATAATTATCAACAGCTGCCTCTCGGACTATATTGGCGAGGGATTTGTAAAATCGCATTGTTTCTAATATAACCCAAGATTTGTGGCTTCAAACGGTAAATGGCCAAATGGAAAGGAATAGCTTAGCATATTATGTAATCAGTTCTGTAAACGGTAGGATCAAGAAATATTATCTTTTTAATAAAAGCGCGACATTTTTCAGGTCGTATTAGTTATTATTGATTGTAAGTAATATGTATGTAAACATATTAAGCTATTTAAAATTAATTATGTATACTTTGTTAACTTAAAAATTATGGTCCAGGAGCTAATTTTTTTTAAACATACTATTTAATAGAAAACGAATTTCAAATGCATTTTTTATATATATTTATTGAATTTTTTTTTATATTATATCATTATATTTTATAATAAAAAAACACTTTGTGTTCATTTTTACGAAAATTATGTAAACGGAACGGAGAGGCGTATTAAAATTTGCCATTGTTAAAATTTTGAAGAAACAGTGTATTATTATACACTGTCCCACATTTTCATAATTTTGTATTAGAAATACATAAAATTAATAAGCATTACACACTGCCGCGTGTTTAATATAAACTTTTGTGTAAAGTTACATACATAGGCAAAAACTCCAATGTTATAATACATTTATATATTATAATTGACAAATATTTTGACAATTTTATAATTCAATAACCAGAATAGATTTAAGATATGAATTTTAATTTTGCTTCGTATGCATGCGATTGTTTGTAATTTATTACACAATTATGGATCGATTTTCTTAAATACATATATATATATATATAATTTTTGATCCATAATTTCACGAACGAACATTAAACTGTATGTGGATTTTTGTAGTTTTTAAATAAAATATGGTTTTTTATAAATGATCACTTTATTTGATTTATACTTTATCATTTTTATTACAATGTGTGTACGTTTGTTCGGGTGGAATCTTACAAGGCAATTTTGAACTGATTGAGCTGAATCAGCTCAAAATTGAGCTTTCATGTTTAGTTTGGATGACAGGGCACGGTAAGCTGTCGTCATTCAAACCCCAACATGGCGGACCACCCAAGAATATTATATAGATTAAATTCATTATTAAGACTAGTTATTTTTTTGCACCCCTGCCATGTGATATGGAAATTAAGCGAAGGAAAGAAATTAAGAACTTACTATCTTGCAACACTATTTAGTGGCACTTCTTTTCGTCAGATTTGTTTGAAAATTGACACTCGTGTCCGCAACCGATAATGGAATATTTTGATTCCATGAACATAACAATAGTTTCTATTTTCAATCTACTATATTATTTTTACTAAACTGAGCACAACACTTTTATGTAGGAGAGTATAGTTACTAAATTCAATGTAATTGAGAGATTATTTCTCCGTCCAACCAAATCTCCCTCTGCCCAAAACAAGCATCAAAACGTCGTCAGTAGCAGGTTCAATGCTGGGTGACACACGAGACGTCTGAGCACGTGGCTTTGGTATTGATGGTGCTGGAATATTTAAAAATATATATAAGCCCCTCTTACGGGTAAAGATAACCTAATGTACACACAGACACTTCAAGATTCATTATGTGTTAAATACTTAAGCAGAAATTAGAGAAGAAGAAAAACGGCTTAAATAAATCATAATATCATTCGTCTGAGTGTGGGTTAAGCCTACAACCAATCGCGTTTACAGTCAGACAACGTGCCACTACACCACAATGTGTATCTACTTAGGAATATTATTTGTTTTAATTTATAAAACGAAACAGCAATGAAAGTGCGCAAATCATATTTTTTATATTCACATATTCTTCCTAGGTTTCAACACTCATCAGGTTTATTTCTATTTTATTTTGACGACAAAATAAAAAATATATATTTAAAAAAACCTAAAGTGGTATGTATTCTCACACTTAGTATATAAACATTTTTTTTAGGAAATGTATAAAATTTTTAACGTAGAGGAGTCGAAATCGTCCAAGCGCTTTGACCGCTAAGCCATACGTTTTACATCCAGCTACGTTGAAATTCTTATACTATAATCTTAAAAATGTTTATACGTTTAGATTTTAGTGTAAAAAAGTAGATACTCCCAGAAGTTGGATCGAAATTCAATATCTGTAACATCAAAAATATGAAAAAACAGCTTTTTAATATTAAGTTATAAAGCTGTTTTATAAAATCTCACCGCCACAATGGCGCTGCGATCGTTAGGTGTGCGAGTAAGATGCGCTGTTCCGCCGTCGCAAGAGAGAGCAGGAGGACAATATAATGTGTATGACAGCTAACGTCACATAAATTACAGTTGAATATTTGTTTAACCATTCTGTAACTTTCTGGTGGCAATTCTGCAAAATATAATAGAAATTTAATTTTTTTTTAGTTAATTCATTGGGAATTTTTGTTGCTTAAATGGGAGTAATAATTAGAGATTAAATTTTTTGTTCCAAGGAAAATATATTAATAGTATATCTGTAGTTGTATCTGACTTATACATATAGACTAATTATCGAAAGACAGCGAGAATCTGGTGATACATAAATTAATTCTCCATTTTACGTACGCTTAGAGATATTGCGTTACGGAACCCAATGCGGCAGAAAAAAAAATATATATTTCCTTTACTGTTTTTTTTAACTAATTTGTTAACTGACTGTCACTTTACTCTATATAACAATAAAAGAGATATGTGAAAATGTAATATGTAGTAAATTTCGGTAAAGTTTCTATTACTTACATTTTTATAAGAAACTTCTATAGTACAATTGTCTTTGTAGTAAGTTTGATTACAACAAGACCAAGGAAGTTGGTATAGATTTCTGAAATTTAAAAAGAAAAATAAAATAGAATTCCTTAAAAAATAATATATGTATTTCACGTCATTCATGCATAGCATTGTGGTCAGAGAGATTAAGACAATACGTTCTCCACTTAAAATGGAATTTGAGACATTCTGGCGAAAATTACCACCGCGGTTGGCTGAACAGAGCGGAGAATTGAAAATAATTTAAATATACTTTGTCCGCGTAGGGATCGAACCTACAACCTTTGCACACGTCGACCCACTGCGCCACGATGGTTCCAAAAAAAATGTATTTAATATTTATTAAATATAAATCATTTAATATATTTTTTATGTATGGGATATAATATGTATGTTTTATATTATCTTTACTGTTAATTTAATCAAACTTCAAATGTTATCTCCTAGACTATTAGAGATATGGGCATGAAACTCGGTATGCTTACAGAGATTGGTCTAAACTATATACATTTTGAGAATTTTTCTATTTAGCGTGATCAAGTAAGTTCGAGAGAAGAGTTGTAAAGAGTTTCTATAAGAAAAGTGAAGAGTCCACATGGGTAAAAAAATATAAAGCCATTTTTTAAGTATTGGTAATTTTTATCGTAAAATTAGTTCTGATTAAAATATACACCATAAAATTATCTATTATAAGTAAGTAGTATTTACACTAATTTATATTAATCAAGAATAAGAAGAAAACGATAAAATCGATAAAAGTATTTTTTTTATTAATCAATCATATTTAATCAGACTCTCTTCTAGTACTTACACACTCAAAGCACTCAATATATGGTGGATTAGGTACAATAGGTACAAATTTTAAATTTTTTAAATTATTAAAAATTTCCCTTACGTATCATTTTTTATATCATCACAACACTTCAACGATGTACGGATTAAATGTGAAGTTATAATCGGTTGGTCTTGAAGTCCTTTCTGAAAAAAAAACAGAAGAAATGAAATTTAAACTATAATTTTAGCAGCTTCGCATTTTCTCTCGCATATCAGGGTAGTGCGAGGGGACTTAGTGTCGAAACACTCCGTTCTTCATCTTTCGTCTAAAACTGAGACGCGTTGAGTGGCAGAAGCCAACGCCGAACTTAAGCTATACGTGTAATAATATTATAATAAAGCACATACCATCGACTCAATCACATCGTGTGGCAGTGTGATAGCGTCTTACTGCAAACGCGATTGACTGTCGGTTCGATTTCCGTGAGAGGGGTCTTTTAGGGGTCGTGAATATTTTAATTTCTTGGACATTCCGACTAAAGTAAAGTAAACACGATGGTTATGGGTTCAATCAGCACTCACACTAGGTTCCCTTTGTCTATTTGCAGATAAAAATAAACAAAACATATAAGAAAATATTACAGACTTACCTCCAGAATGTTAGAAGATATGTAGAAAATAACAGAACATTCTAGAAGAAGTAGAAGTATCACGAGGGCTGCATACTAGAAAATAAACGAAAACTTTTTAAACATTTTTTTAAAGTATATATATATACTCACTTAGGAATTTGAACAATAATTTTAGAAAACGTATGAAAATTTGAACGCAGCGGGCTTCGAATCCGCGCCAGAAGGACAGTTCCCAACGACGAAATGACATTAGAACAAGAAAAATACAAGGAACACAATAAAACTTTATTTTGATAATGCTTGAGTTGTTGACAAAATGTGGCGTTAGAATGGGTGGAAAGTGTATAACAAAGTGTGTGATGACGAATTTATCCGCATAGTAATGAAGATTTCGCAATTTCGAATTTTGCAACTAACGCTAGCTTTACACTGCTGGCTGGGTAGTCAGAACAAGTGGGGGCGCCAAACGCATATACGGTCCCCGCATACTTCTTTCGCCATTCTTCTATCATCAACCTCTGCAAACATTCTTGGGTCCTCATGCTCCTTCCGTGACCACCCTCCAATATCATCTATATCGTGTTCTAATTCTAGAAGGTCTCCCCCTACTGACATCAATTAAATATAATTCCCCTGAGTGGGAATCGAATGTACAACCAACACTTTATCACTTACCATGAACAGAAGAAAGAGTGACGCAGTTACCGCCCCATAAAGTCCCATAGTAGAGACGCAAAAAAAGAATATTGACAGGAAGGCGCCGACAACACCTAGTTGCGATGTTAATGTGCTATCTGATATTAACATCTGGAAATAGAGATGAGATTGTGTTTTATATTTCTCTTATACTAAACGTTTGAATAACACTTTAAAAATATTAATATCTTTATATGGAAATATGAAATGACGTTTGTTAGTCGGTAAAACTCGAGAACGGGTCGGCTGATTTGCCTAATCTTTATAAGTGAAAAATTTGTAAAAATCTCTCTACAGAGATGCTAACATCAAATATAACGCATGGGTTAGCGGTCAGAGCGCTTGAACAGTTTTCAAGAGGCGCGGGTTCATATCCCGCTGCGTTCAAATTCTATACGTTTTCTAAATATATGTTTTTCAAATTGGTTAGTTGTTCATTTACTGTTTAATTTGTATAAGCATATCATGTTTAGGTAATTTCTTCACAGCTTCATGCATTTTACTATTTACAAAGAGTCCCTCGGTTCTGGGCATCGAACCCACAACCTTCGCACTTCACCATCAGCTCCACTGATGACGGCCTCGATGTATTAAATATGTATACAGAAATAGTTTGCGTGTTACATACGCTGTATCGATGTGACCCAAATAGTAAATACTCGCATTACTTTGTAATCGTTTAAAATTGCCTTCTATTGTTATGTATAAAGCTAATAAAACTAAATTTAAACTACGGTTATGTTTATAGAATAACACAAATTTTATCTATACATATAATAAAAATGTAGCTGATCACTGTCTGTACATGGAAGATATAAGAAAAAAATATTATAAGGGGCATTTATCCAATTAATAGAACCCAAAATAGTGATGTGAAAAGAGTGATGTAGCGTGAAACAGCTTGTTAGAAATAAGTTTTTTATTTTACACAATAAAATATATCTATACATATAAGGAAAATGGAACACTACATAGATATACAGACAGCGGTCTGTACATAAAATATATATAAGAAAAATTATTATTTATCATTGTAATAGAAGCCAAAACAATGATATTTAATCTTTTTTTTTCTGTTTGTCTATGCGTTTGTGCACGCTTATCTCAGAAACGGGTAATCTGATTTTGATGCAGTTTAAACTAATTTATTTTGGTAAACGCCCCGTAACATTTAGTGTTTATTTTATTTCAATCGGTTCATAAATAAAAAAGTTACACCATTTTAAATCATAAATTTAAGCAAAATTTGCGACTTAACTAAGAAAGCAGACGGGCGAAGAAATGAAATAGTTATAGTCGTGTAATTGACGCAGGCGAAGATGTGAGCGGGTCGCTAGTTTATTATATATATACATATATTTAAAATTTTAGTCATTCCCCTATGTGAGATCAACATGTCTTGAAAACATAACAAAAATAAAATCTATTGATACCGCTTTACATACATACAACGAAGGTTTTACTGAAGTAAATTATATACGGCGCCTCGGCATATATTATTAGCATTGTCTGTTGCACGCGATTCCTTAAGTTTCAGTCACGCGCGAGGGAATTAGTATGAAAGTATATATCGGATATACACTTATTTTATACGATTTTTATACAATTTTACGCTTTTTCACACATAACGGGGTTTTCAGATAGAACCTAGTGTCAAGACTCTCCGACCTTCACTTTCCGCCCGTTTTTGACACATATAACCATTCAACCATTCAACCAATCAACCATTCAACCAATAAAACTATACCTCCGAGTGGGAATACGATAAGTTCATACAACAAAACAACGTTTCATTCGCTAACTATAGATTGTTCGTTCAAAATTACTATTACTCATATAAATTAACCCCAAACAGGAGCTTGAACAAGTATCTATATATACGTATGTAATAACACGTCCTAATAGACCGACTGATTGATTCCTTCTCAATAATCAATTTGGTAAACACCCGTTTCAACTGTTTTAATATTAAAACGAAATTGCGGGAATTAGTCGATTTATTTAAGAAAGTTTTAAATATATAGCAGGGACTACCAGGCAGCATCCGCTCGAACACAAAATATTGTGAGACGAGTTGCAAACCTCAACGCCGCCCTTTATCTTGTTCACCAGAGGGGAGAAAGAGAAATTTGAGTACAATTATGGTCACTCGCGATTAGAGTCAAGCGCTGTGGCACTAAGTCACGTTGTCCTCTACAAACAAATGTTTATAAATAGGTCAAACTTTGTGCCAAGTGGAGATATCGTTTTGATTTGACTCCATAGCAACAAGACAAATCAATTTCGTTTTAAAACATAAAATCCGGGACAGTTCCGAATTTGGTCAAAGTGTGTAGGAGGCTTCTGCCGCTTATTATTACGCCAAGATTACGACAAGAAAATGACAAGCATTTGGCTTAAATTTAATTTGGTATATATTAAGATATACTGTACTTAGAACTTTTACAATTAACACATACATCCATACCAATTTATAAATGCGAAAGAAACTCTGTCTGTCTGTGACGTCATCACCAAACGCCAAACCGCTAAACCGATAGTTATGAAATTTTATAAAGACATACTTGAGGGCTGTTGGGATGAACATTAGCTACATTTTCCTCCAATTTTTTTCATTTGTTTAAGGAATTTCATTAAAATTACGAAAATACAAAACAGTTATAGTTCAGGCGGGCGAATCCGCGGGCGGGTAGCTAGTGCGTTATAAATTTTCGATTACTCTATACGACGATTATAATGTGGCGGGCTCAAAGCGGCATTTTGAATATTTAAATTCGTAATAACCACCTTGTCCACTGAAAACGTAACTGAAATGAAACTTATTATAGGGGGGGGTGCATTTTTATCGACTTCTTTACATCGAATTGTATCCATAGTAGCGGCTCATTTGCTGATATATTCAGGATTCTAGTTTTTTTTGCTCAAATTTCCACTAAAGTCTTCCCACTGCCCTCGCTATTTGGACAGTGATTTTTAGTTTTTATTCTGAGTTATATTGTTATGCTGGATGGCGATGAGTAGACATCGCATTACATGCATGCATATGCAATCAATGCAAATGCATAAACCGCTATTTTTTAAAGATTATTGCATATTGTTCTTGTACAGCACTTATTTTTTTAGCTAAATACGAGTATGTTAGGCTTTATTGGGCGGGGAATTCGGAAACCGCCTAAGCGCTGACTGCTAAGCAATGCGCCCTACATCCGGCTACATCGAACGCTTATTACAACTTTAAACGTTTTAAAAAAAAAAACTTTATAAACCATTCCATATAGAAGGGTAGGCGGAGAGAAACTAGTGTTGAAACACTCCGTTTTCCACATATAAACTTCAATTGTTTTATTGCACACTTTAAAAGTGTTTATTTACAATTTCATACAATTCATAAAAAATCTCTCTACAGACATGTTAACAACAAAAATAAGTTGTAACAAGCGTATAAGAGTTTCGACGTAGCGGGATAGAACGCTTCGAGGTTTAAAATTTATACTGTATACTATAACATATTGTTACAAAACTGGATTGGATTCGAACCTGCGCTTCTTGGAAACCGTTCAAGCAGTCTGACCGCTAAGCCATGCGTTCTACATCCAGCTACGTCGAAATTCTTACACGCTCATTACAACTTATATTTGTTGTTAGCATCTTTGTAGAGAGATTATTTGTTACTTCAACTACTTACTTTAATTGTAGGATGTCCATACATCTGTATATTATAGTACAAGGTATTCGGCGATACAATGATCCACAAGCTTATTGCGAAAATAAGCATGCTAGAAATCTGTAAATAAAATGGTAATTTTAATGAAACTCTGGGCCATCGTGCACAGTGGATAAGTATCAAGTATCTGATTGTAAACGCTATTGGTTGTGGGTTCGATGTCCCTCTCCCACTCATTATCATTAAATTTAATTTCTCCGCCTCGAATTAGCCGGGTTAGTATTTCTATAGTATTTCTGAAATCAATTTTCGAATACCAAAATATACGCGACTTTTACTATTTTAAATAATTTCATTTAAAATGTGAAAAAATCGCGTAATCTAAAGACTTTATTAGGATAAAAATATATATATTAATACAATTGTAGTTTTTGATTGTATCCGGTGGGTGTTAATTCGATATGCGCTCAAAAGGCGTTTTATTTTCCCAATGTGAATGGATTATGAATTGCAACTTAGTTTGTATTGGGAAATTACAGTAGCGACTGGTTTTATGGTAGAAATACGTCTAGATCTAGAAAGACAAACATACAAACTTCACACGTTTAAACAACGGAGTCTAAATATATTAAGTTTAAAAGAGAGAACACCACTTACTAAAGTGACTAAGTTTAATATTATAATAACAAAAGCTGCGGCTTTTGAAGCTTTTCCAATTTCCTTAGCCATTTCTTGAACCTGTAAAATTAGTTTTTTCTTAATTAAGAGTGTTTATCTTTTTTATAATTTTCGCAAATCGAAAAACATACTTTTAGAAAACGTATAAAACAAATATTATTTATATATATACCTACACTTTTCACAAAACGGATAAAAGTTTGAACGCAGCGGGATTCGAACTAGCATGACCGCCACTAAGAACGCATGGCTTAGCGGTCAGACCGCTTGGACGCTTTCCGAGAGACGCGGTTTCGAATCCGGCTGCGTAAATTTTTTTTTGCCGTGTTCTAAAAATCTAATATATTATTATTTCTTTGTTTTTTGCAGCTTCACATTTATTGCCCCAGAATATATAGCCGCGCTTGGTCTTAGGTGCCAGAGCGGAGAAATAAAAATATTTCATATATAATCACTTCGAACGGAGTGTCTTGACACTAGGTTCTCTCTGTCTATGTCCTGGTATGCGGGAAAAGGCGTGAAGATGCTAGAAAAATGTTAAAAAAAAATCTTGTATTATTTTAAAGTGGGAATGAAAAAGGTGAACGATCGCGGGAATTGCCGTATTAATTATACATTGCACGACTCCTTAGGGGGCTCACGAAACACGCTATTGTATAAGGGGATTGGTAAAACTTAATAATAACTTGTGAACAGAAAAACATGCAAGCTTCACGCTTTTTCCCGCATAGCAGGGGTTAGTCAGAGGTAACCTAGTGTCAAGACACTCCGTTCTCCACTTTCCGCCCAAATCCAAAACATTGCGTGTTAAATAACGGACCGCAACGCCACGTTGTCGTCATAGCGGAGAAATGAAAATAATTTAAATATTCCCTGTGAGTGGAAATCGAATTCACAACCATCGCTCTGAACAAACGCTGCGACGCAATCATCCGATATTTTTCTACGATTAGATTTAGAGTTTTTCTTCACAATTTTTATGGTACCAACTACGAAATATGCGCCATTTCAGAGATTCTCAAACTTATTGTTAAACGTACCCTTATTAGACTTTCAAGACCACATATACCGCTGGGTATTTCACTGATGCATTTTTTAAAAATGTATTTGAAAAATAATATCTAGCATTAGATAGATCAAATAAGATATTGTGTTGCCTCGTTAACACAAAGCCGCCATTGCGTAAGCTTTAACGAGGACCTAAATGGTGTACCCCCAGTGGCCAGTCCCCACTTTGAGAACTCCTGCTTTATCCATTAAAAGAAGGATTATCTAAATTGGTCTAAAGTTCCTCAGTTTCTTTCGTCGGTTAAAAATAATATTTAATTTAAGCACCAGTCCCTAATGTGATAATTCAAGTTTACGCTTTCTATAGGTAGGTTGAAAAGAAAAAACATTGATTGTTGTGGGTTTGATTCCCACTCTGTAAGATGATTATATTTAAAAAAACATTTTTAGAAAAATTACAATTATTAAGTATAAAAATTTTAACGTAGCGTGACTCGAACCCACGATTCTTGGAAACCGTCCAAGCGCTATAACCGCTTGCTTTACAATTTATTTTTGTTGTAAGGATCTCTATAGAGAGATTATTAAAAAATTGTGCTACACAAATATTATTTCTATAAACAATTGTTTGGCAAGAGAGAATGCTATTTATAAAAAATATTTAAGCATTTTTAGTTGTAATATATATATAT
Organism: Podotricha telesiphe; assembly: GCA_038994665.1. Lineage (NCBI taxonomy): Eukaryota > Metazoa > Arthropoda > Insecta > Lepidoptera > Nymphalidae > Podotricha > Podotricha telesiphe. Next base: position 166,026 of record JAOYRR010000451.1, read on the forward strand.
ATATCGTCATACCCGGATGTAGTCAAACGGTCTCCAAGAGGCGCAGTTTCGATATCCGCTATACGTTTAAATTTTTATGTTTTCTAAAAATATTGTTTATTACCTAAGTATGAGAATAACACTTTAAAAAAGTTCAAATTATTATATTAAAATATTTCAATTGCTCCGCTTTGCTAAGACAAAACGCAGCGTTTAGTTCCGGCAGTCAACACGCAATGGAATTCAGGCGGTGGAAAGCAAGTGGAGAACAGAGTGTATTTGACTTTTAAGTTCTATCTGAGTACCCCGTTGTTGTAAGGTACAATATTTAATATTAAATATTTTTATCGCTCTTTCATTTGATACCCCATATTAGGTGGGTGGTTACTGAAATATGTAATGCGCCTTTTTGTTGCGGCAGCCATTTTGTATTGACAAAAATACTGATTAAATGATAATATAATTACTTCAAAGAGTGGGGATCGAATCCACAACCTTCGCGGTTACAGTTAGACTATACTATACCACTGCGCCATTAGGGCCTAAATACATATAAAAAGAATATTCTAATAATTCCACGAGAATTTGAATTTACGACTAAAATTTTTTAATATAAAAAGTTCATATATATGGAAACAGTTCGTGTACTTTTAAAATCGATTTTCTAACCTATTTTAGTTTGCTTCACATGTTTGTAATTCTAGCAATTGCTAGTAAGGCCTATGGAATTAAATACTACTTACTCTATTCTATCTATAATTATTATATTTGCCAAAGTAAGTTTATCTGTCTGTGACGTCATCAGGGCCAAGTTGCTGAAGCGATTGTAGTGAAATTTTGATATAGTGATATTTGAGGGTCTTTGGATGAACATAGGCTACTGTTCTTTCTCATATTTTTTTTGTTTTCCAACAATTTAATTTTACTAAGCAGCCCAATTTTAATTTTACGAAATGGCCGCCGATAATAACTAATACAATTCGTCCTTCTGTACATCCTTGGAACGATAATAAACGACCATCAGCGGGTTTTTTTTTAATTTTAATATTTTAAGAAGGTTATCCGACCGGAGTATTAAATTTGACATAGTTAAAGTACATTTGGAGAAGACGTAGAGAAGAAGGCCACTGAAGGCATTGTGACAGCGTCTGACGGTATACGCGATGGTCGTGGGTTCGATTTGCAAGCGGGATAATGACGATATTTAAATTATTTTCATTTCTTCGCTCTTGTACTGCTAATGTAAAGCGCGGCGTTGAGTTTCGTCAGTCAACAAGGAATGTATCGAGTTTAATGAAAGTTCAGAATGGAGTGCCTTCTGAGTACCCTGCTATGTGATAAAAAGCTTGTAGATAGAAATGAAATGATTTGTATAAACGCCGCTTTATATTTAATGAACACAAAAGTTGTGGATTCGTATTTAGCTTATGGTCATTTTTATATAATAAAAGTGTTTTCTACCTCCAGTATAAATCAAAGATCTTTCATAGGGCTACTAGATTTCTTGAAAAAAATATATATTATTCTGAGAAATAATAAGCTTATTTGAAACAAACTATTTACAATAAGTCAGTTATACGCTCAATTCGCGAGGTAGCCAGTAGGTGCCTGAAGTCACGATACTCCGTTCTTCACTTTCTACCTAAATGAAAGATTATATTGAGAGTAACTCAACGCCGCGCTTTATCTTCCCAGAGCTAAGAAATGAAAATACTTAAAAAAAAAACCTTTTTAAGAAATCGTATAAAAAACACAGCGCGATTCGAACCCGCGCCTCTTGGAAACTGCCCAAGCGCTTTAACTCTAAGCCAGCCATGCATTCACTAGGATGGTTTCTAAGAGGCGCAGTTTTGAATCCTGCAGCGTTCTAATTTAGTATAATTATTTATACGTTTTCTAAAAATGTTTTTTAATTTCCTGTGTGTGTGAATTACACTTTTAAAAGTGTTGTAAATAATTGTATTATATTCACCTTAGTGGGAATCAAACTGGCGCTGACTCACTACGACAAATAATATATGGTGTTCAAATAATAATAATAAAAAATCTAGTGTCAACTCACTCTTTCTCTTCTTTTTAAAACTATTGCTATCCCCTTCTTTTTAGCCGAAAGGAAGGGAAAACATTCTCTGATATACTCTTGTATTCGTTTCAAACACTTGGCTATATAAATTTCACTGACACAACCGTTGCTTGCGACAACTGAAGGCAGACTGATAATAAATTGAATATATTGAAATATATATAATAAGTAGTCTAGTGTGGATTTTAAATCCCGTTCGTTCCTGTTTGTGGAAGAATCCTGGAAAATGGGTGAAAGTAACACCACTAATTGTTTTAAATTAAGTACCTACATACAGTTAAAAAAGCCACACAATAATACTCTTAAATTAATTTATAATTATGATTAATTCGTATTTGGGCAAATCCCTATTAAACTAACAATATAAACTGCAATACTCAAACCTCTTGTAACGTCGAATCTATTAATAAAATTGATTGTTTTGCAACCCGTCATGGCGCAGTGGAATAGCGTCTGACTGTAAACGCGATTGGTCGTGGGTATGATTCCAAGATAAGCGGGATGCATGATGGTAGGCGGAACTCAACGCCGCCCTATGTCTTAGCAAAACAAGCGAATTAAAAAAATACATATAATCATTCCCCTGACTGATAATCGAACACACAACCAACGCTACTGACCCACGTTAGCTTTTTAAAACATACATAGCATCTACAATTTCTCGTTAATTTGGACAAAATATTTTAACTAAATTATATTAAACGCCATCTAGTATTAGTATTTAGTACTACGTAGTTCTTTAAGGGATTTTAATACACAATGAAACTGTATACGAGAAATTAACTAGGCCACTAGATGGCGGACAAAATACCGCCATTTGTTTCATTAAAACTAAGCTATATTATTACATATTACAGAAAGAGAGAACTCTGTATCCCAAAAACGCGGAGTTAAGTTGCGTCATTCAAAACGCAATTTCTGGAATGAATAAGTAATCGACTAGGAATTGAAAACAATTAAGAACTAGCATAGTACTGTAGGCATAATAACTATTTTATTTTAATCGCGTATATGAAAGGTTTGTCGCTTATGCAAAAAAATATTATAAAAAGATTAAACTTAACAATGCTAATCTGAAAATTATCCTGGACTCATCACTGAACTTATCAGAAAGAGGGGAAGCGAGACTGTTACAGTACTCTATTTTTCGAAACAGCTCATTCAATTTCTACACAAACAATATGCCATATTTAAAGATTATAAACTTAGGCAGAGTGCTGTTTATCTGTAACCTATAAATGGTTGGTCGATTATTCTTGCGACAATGGCGCTACCAAGAACTGTATATACTTTAATTTATAGTAATAATGCAACGGTAGCCGGAAGTAGAAACGGAGGTTTCCCCAAATACAATAGCTAAAACTATATAAATATTGCGTCAATTTCTGAGATTAGCGTGCACAAATGCACAGACAAACTGAAAAAACTTGTGTTGCATATATTAGCCCCCTTATATTTTATCTTATATATATTCTAAATACCAGACGGCGATCCATTACATTCTTATTATATATGTGTATAGGTTTAGTTTAATTTATTGGCTCCAAATAATTATCATATTTATTAAAAAAAAAATGCACCCACGACCTGTCTGATAACATGTTGACGTTTTCTTATAAACAAGTGCTCGGGAAATAAAAAAAAATACAACGCGTGTTATTCTAACTTCAGTTTAGGCAGACAGAATCTATTATTAAAGCAGTGGCGTAACTCAACGCCGTCTTGCCTAGCCTTGCCTTATTCGTCGAGTCACAGTGGGGCACTTGGTTCGATGCTCATTCAGCAAATATTTTTTTATCCATTTCTCCGCTTTGTTACGGCAAAAAGCGGTGTTGAGTTCCGCCATTCTATAATCAATATCTCGAATCCAAACGGAAAGTGGAAAACGGAGTCTTGAAAGTAGATTCACAAGTGACTATTACACCCCAGTCGGATATGAACCTATCATAATCCCACAAAATTTCAATCAGAACTTCCAATGCACCATGTGGCTTTAAATCAAATTAAATAATAAATTAATTCATTCATATTAACTTTTTTCAATGTCGGGTAAAATAAAAAACATACTGGTCTCATACAAGTTACAAGGAAAATCTTAAACCAGTTGTCAGTGAGTGCTCTTTGTGAACGGACGTGTGGCCAAGAGTACAGAGTGAGTGACCTGTTGCGATAACTTTTTATATCAATTATATATATATATATATATATATATATATATTATATATTACACTTAGACACATATATATTTATATATATATGTGTGTTTATATATATATCTACTATCAATACACACATAAGTACATTTTATAAGGTCATAATGTCGCAGTGTGACAGCGTCTAGCTGTTAAGGCGGTGTTTGTGGGTTCGATTCCCACTCGGAAAAATGATCATATTTAAGTTATTTTCATTCATTTCAAAAATACAACGAAATGCATCGCATTTTAAAAGAAAACTGAAGGACGGAGTGTCTTGACACTAAGTTATCTAAACCGTGAAGTTGTAAAATAAATAGTATATATTATATAGTTTTCTATTTAATAATAGTTAAAAATGTGTAAATAAATACTGAATGTCTGACATATTTTATTTTTGTCTATATGCTTTAAGCTATTCCGGGAACTTAGTGTTGAAACTCTCCGTCCATTTAGTGTCTATATTTACGATATTTGAACATTACCAAATTAACAAATTAATATTGCTTGTATTAATAAATATAGGTTTTGTACACACACACACACATGTTATATAGGTTAGGAATTTCAAATTGATATTTGCATTAAATTAACTTTTTGAATTTTAAATTTATTCATTATAAACTTCATTTTGACGTAAAAAAATTAAATAAGAACTAGTAGAACTAAATGCGCTGGAAATAAACAATGAAATGAAATTACAATCAAATGATGTTACATTTCGTTATATTTTGTCTAATCGTCGATCGTGGCGTTGAATTACGTTATATGGACTATGGTTTTATGCGTAAAAAATATATATACTACAATCTATTAGAACTTGAAGTATTTTTATTTATTGGCCCGCGACTTCGTACTTCGGCTTGTAATTCTAAAATAAAAAAAGTAGCCTACGTTACTCCTTGTAACATCAGCTATTAGCCTGCGAAAGTCCGGTCAAAATAGGTTCAGCCGTTCCAGAGATTAGCCGGAGCAAACAGACAGACAGACAAAAATAGAAAAAAAAAATATTTTTGCATATATGCCGTGTATACATACATATATATTTTGTAAAAAGCGGTTATTTTAATATTACAAACAGACACTCCAATTTTATTCCATTGTATAGTTAGAACTGGTATACGATGAGTAGAGTCGTTAGTAGTAAGTTCGAATCGTAATTTTTATTTAAATGAATGAGAGTCAACTTGTATAATATACGGTTTTTAAAACATTAAAGCATATTAGGATATGTTATATTTAGTAAATTTTGAAATTCGAAACATTATGTGACGAGTGTCGGAACTGAACGCTCTGTCTTGTCATTAGAGCGGGGGAATGTAAATTATTTAAATATTACCGTTTTGCCGCGCGGGAATCGAACCCATAACCAATCGCGGTTACAGTCCAATGCTGTCCCACTGCATCACTTTGCATAATATCTTATTGATATCTTACTACAACTGCCTAGTTTTGAATCGATTATTTAACAAAATATATTAATATAAAACAGGCCGGTCTCTTAAATTATTAATAATAACAATATTTTTTTAAACTTTTAACACACTTAGGATATGAAATATAAAATATCTCTCTACACTCTACAGAGCTGGTAACATCAAAAATAAGCTGTAACAAGCGTATAAAATTCGACGTTGCTGGATAGAACGCATGGCTACACTACAAGTTTATTTTTTTAAATACTTTATAAACCATTGCATATAGAAGGGCGGAGAGAAACTAGTGTTTAAAGGCGTTCTTGACATTTTTATATAAACTTTAATGGATTTTTTTAATACTTTAAAAGTGTTTAGTCATAATTTTACACACTGGAAAAGAATTATACAAAATGTATCTACAGAGATGATAACAATAAAAATAAGTTGTAAAAAGTGTATAAGAGTTTCGACGTAGCCGGATGTAGGACGCATGGCTTAGCAGTCGGAGTGCTTGGACGGTTTCCAACAGGGGCGCGTTTGAGTTCCGCTACGTAAAAAATTCTAAACGTTATTAAAAAAAAATACTAACAAAATACTTTATAAACTATTTCATATAGAAGGGTAGGCGGAGAGAAACTAGTGTTGAAACACTCCGTTTTCCACATATAAACTTCAATGGTTTGTTGAACACTTTAAAAGCGTTTATTTACAATTTCACACAATGGAACTTTCTACAGAGATGCTAGCAACAAAAATATGCTGTAACAAGCGTATAAGAGTTTCGACGTAGCGGGATAGAACGCTTCGAGGCTTAAAATTTTATACCTTTATACTATATTTTAAACCTTTATACTTTAAATTTTATACCTTTATATTTATATATATTGTTAGAAAACGTATAAAAATTACGCAGCGAGATTTGGACCCGCGCCTCTTGAGTACCGTTCAAGCACTCTGACCGCTAAGCCATGCGTTCTACATCCAGCTACGTTCAAATTCATATACGGTTATTACAACTTATATTTATTTTTAGCATCTCTGTAGAGAGATTTTTACAAATTTCTGCTACCTTTGGGACTATTCTACCAACAATCGTTCGGCAAGAGAGAATGCTATTTATTAAATATTTTTAACATTTTTGAAAGTGTTAGGAAGTTGAAAACCATATTTTTAGAATTTTTTATATAGAAGATATCTTTAATAATATATTTAATTATATTTACAAAACAAGTTTCTTCATCAAGCCGTCAACCTTCACCTTATGTTACTTTTAATTTAAGTAAGTAAATTCACACAATAATTATATTTTATTGCGCAAACTACAGCCGAGTGTCAAAACACTCCGTTCTCCATTTTTTCATACAATAATTTAAAACATTGCGTAATTACGCACCGCACTGTATTAATAGAGAGAATATATAACATAGGCCATTGTGTGTGACATAGTGGGGGCTCAGAGTTTAAACGCAATGGTGTTAGGTTCGATCCCCGCTCGGGGTAACGATTATAATTTAAATATTTTCATTTCTCCGCTCTGATAAGGCAAATAATTATATGTGGGCTGGGTACGAAAATACGCGGAGCTGCCTTCCGCTACTGAACGCGTAATATTTAGATTTTTGAACAGTGGAAAGGGAACTTGGTGTTCTTTATAAATAATCTGTTTTATATTATACTATTAGCGCGCTCGCGACCTCCCCGCGTGAACTATAGCTGTTTCGAATTTTCCCGCTCCCAGTGCCGGTCCCGCTTCCGCTCCCGCTTCTGCCCCCGCTTATTAATGCGGCATTTTCTTATAGTCTATATCCGCTCCCATGTTTGAAAAAAAAAGTATCCTATGTTGGACCTTGCGTCATCTACTACCTTCCTGGGAAAGTTCATCGAAATTGGTGAAGCGATTTAGATTTTTATATAAACTTTCATCCCCTATTTCAAGGCTTCAGGGGTAACTTTTTTTTTAAAAAGAAGGAGCATATCTTCGACCCTTGATCTTCAACTATATTCATTCCAAATTCAATCCAAAGCTGGTAGTTGAGCCAGTGGTTAAGCCGTAAAACAGACAGACTTTCACATTTATAATATTAGTATGGATATAATAAATATTAAAAACTGGCGATAACTATATGTTTATTACTACTAGCGAGTCGCTCGCGGCTTCGCCCGAGTGAACTGTAGCTGCATTCTAATTGGGTAAAACAATGAAACTAAAAAATAATGGGAGAAAGAGTTGTTCATCCCAATTCCCTCGCGTATCTACATGTAAAACTTCATCATAATCGGTATTTCCGTGATGACGTCACTGATAGACATACAAAGTTACTTTCGCATTTATAATATTATTATGGTTTCTCATATCAATGTTCCTAAGATAAGGATTTGAACAATATACCATCGTTTACAACCACACTACTAGGTCACGATGGCGTGATATAATAATAATTAATATAATATAAATATTCTTTAATATAAATATTCTTTCATAAATAATTCTTAAGTTGATTATTTATTTACATATATATTTCGGTATGTTTGAGCCTGTCCTTGTCTTTTCAATGTAAAATGAAAGTGACGCCGATATTTTTATATCTCTAAGGCCATCGTGTGTTAGTGGGATAGTGTCTGGCTTTAAACGCGATAGTTGTCGGTTCGATTCCAAATTGGGGACACGATTATTTTTAAATTATTTTCATTTCTTCGCTCTGGTAAACAAGACAAATTTGACTCAGCAGGCAATGTCTATGACTCGGGTGGAAAGTGGAGAACGGAGTGTTTTGACACTAGGTTCTCTCTGACCATTAAATATATCTATGGTTATAAGTTATCATAATATCTGTATGTAAGTCTGTATGGTGAATTTGGTGACACATTTCCCCGTAAACCACTTTTATACTCTTTTAAGCGTTTTGAGGTTGCACTTTGTATATAATATATATACTTAAATTTAGAAAAAATATTAAAAAAAAATATATTAAAAAAATATAAAAGGTTTTCAAGAGGCGCGGATTCAAATCCCGCTGCGTTCAAATTTTTTGTTGAGGCATTGCGCGTGAATGGCGTATGGAGTTTGTGTTACAAGAGTAATGAAAATAAATTAGATATAATCGTATCTTGGAGTTGGAATCGAATCCACAGCCTATCACGTTTACAGTCAGACGCTTTTCCACTGTGCCATGATGATTAGAAAAGGAAAGTATGTATATTATTATAAAAAACAATCAATTTAATTAATAGAGTCCTCGTTACAAAAGGTTAAAGTTTTGCAGTTTATATCTTTATTCTGACCGGGTTTCCTATTTAACAGGGACTTTCCCAATTACGAATTGATTATAAGTGAGAATATAAATTAATATGTGGGTTTTTTTTACACTTAATTCAAGTTTAATCATCACTCATAGAAGCCAATTAGTGTTTTTTTTTAATAAGTTAAGAAAATCTAGATTCCGTTATCTGTTTTCAGCATATTTAAAGATTTATAATTAAATTTTTAGATATAAAGAATTATAGATTAGAAGTATTTGGTGATGGAGCTAAATGTCGCGCCTTGTAATCAGAGCGAGGAAATTAACAAAAGTGTTATATAACATTCCCCAAATGCCATACAGGGCAATGGCATAGTCCTACTGTAAACGATATTGGTTGGAATTTCAATCAGAACGTCCTCAAGACTCTCCAGGCATTTAAAACCTTAAATATAGATTTTAACTTATTTAGAAAACGTATATAAATTAAGACTATGTGTGTGAGTAACACTTTAAAAACAATGTTAAAAAAAATATTTAATAAATAGCATTCACTCTCTCCAATCACACTCTTACCAAACGATTATTCGTTGAAAAATCTTTGGGTAGCAGACATTTGTAAAAATCTCTCTACAGAGATGCTAACAACAAAAATACACATAAAAGACTGTTTGCAATTTCTTGAACATATTATATAGACTTTAGATATGCCAAATTTAATACACCTCCATTGGACGGATTTTCGTTGAACGAGCTTAGCCGATAGTTTTTCCTTTCTATAATTATATACTTAGTCTTGCCATAAATATTGTTATAAAAAAAAACATTTTTTTTATTGTACGTAACATTTATTACTATTGCAGTGTGTTCATTTAATACATTAATATACAACCACTAAAAACATATAAAGCTTATTGTGTCTCCATTGGCTGCAATACAGTCCTTTAAACGCTGAGGCCAGTTATCAATAGCCGCACTCTTTGTATGGGAAAATTCTTCACAGCCAATCACATGGATTGTTTTAGAGGGACTCAAAATTATCATAGCGTGTAGAGAGCACTCTCAATTTGACAATAAATCAAAATCCATTGGATTAAGATCAGGACTAGATGACGGCTACTCTTCAGCCCTGATGAAGTCCGGAAAGTTCGTTTCTAACCAAGATGGGGTGTATTGAGCTTTACGACCCGACGCCGAGTCTTGCTGAAAGGACCATTCTTGGTTATTGAACATGGTATTGTTAAGAGGCTTAATTACCTTCTCAAAAATGGTATCTTCATACACTTGTGCCGATGTTTTGAAGGTTTTTCACAAAAATATGGTTTAATTACTCTTTCATAGCTATCACCCGACCAAGCCATCACTGAAGTCGCATAATGCCCACGCTGTATTCCGTTGACTAGTTGGGAAGCTTCTTTAGAACTTTCCAAGTTAATTTGGTTATTTTGTTTGTTAAAATATTTCCTCATCTGTAAACAATTTTTTTATGTGACCTTCCTTTGCGTACCGCTTAATTAGTTGTTTTAATTTGACTAACTTATTCTTTTTTAAATTGTCAGTTAAAAAATGACCAGTGCGTCTCTTATAGGCTGTAAGTCCTATAGTCTTAGGCTTAGTCATCTTGTAATATATGCTTTTATTGTTGTTTTGAATTCTTTTGCATTCGGACAGGATTTCTTCGATTTGTTTGACCGCAATTTTCGTACGAACATTACGTGGACGTAGACCATCGCGTTCGCGGCACTCATTTAATCAAACAGTAAAATTGCTTATGACGGTTTGGCAGGTGGACTCAATGATGGCTCTCAATGACTCAATCGTCGGGTTATTAGATTTCAGAAAACCTCATAGGACAAAGAGTCTATAGAAGTTAAATCAGGGCTGCGTGAAGGCCAAATTTGTCACCTCTACTGGAGATCAATTTGCAAGCGAAAATTTTGCGAACTCGTGGCAGAGACGTATTGGACGTGTGTGACGTTGCTCCGTCCTGCTAAAACCATGTTCTATGGACTAGGAAACTGACCTGGAAAATTTTGCAGTTCCGACGCCAACAAGTCGTCTAATATCTTCTCATAACGGTCCGAATTGTAACTGCACACCCCCTTTTGTCTCTGAAAAAGTAAGTCGTAAATTCCTAGCGAATAAAGGGGTTCCTGATGCTTGCGTTTCGGATTTGGTGCGCTCCAGTAGCGGCAATTCTCCATTAAGATAAAAATGAGGTTCTCCAAAAAGAGGATGATGGTTAACGTTGACAAGCGCTCCATTGGTTGATTTACGAAGTAAAGCTTCTGACTGGCATCTTGGGGCTTTAAATTTTGTAGGGTGCAGCTTTAGGCCTTTGTGCAAAATGCGGTGTCATGATATGATCTATGCGCATTTAAAGCAATCGCACGCTTTGATATAAAAGGTCCGGGTCGTCACGTACAGACTGATTAACACTCTCCAAGTTTTCTACCGTTCTTGATGGTGAACCTCGGTTGCCCATATTTCGGTATCTGCAGCGTTCTACCGGTTTCTTCAAACTTTTTGACCCATTTTCGAATCAAAGGGATGCTTGGCGCATCATTTAAGTGGTTTATCACACCGATTACTGCAGTACTATGAGTTACAGTCTCTAAATCACCGTTTTCCTAAAACTCTTGCACGCATAACGCGTTCTTGTCGCGAGAATCGCTTCATAGCGAAATAATTCTCAAGAGCCAAGCTATCGATTGACATTATCCCCACGCCCGTCGGGTTCGTTGCGTTCACGCAGTAAGTTAAATAAATATAAACTTTCTTTTGAGACACCCTGCAATTCTTCAAGCCGCTATTAAACAAGTTGAAGAACTACCAGTATATACACTTATATCGCTATTTTTATAAAATAGTAAAAAGATTCTGAGATAAGTTTTTTTTTAGATATATCTGAGTTCAGCCATTTTTGCAAGCTATTTGTAATATCTCTACAGAGATGCTAACAACAAAAATGAGTTGTAATAAGTGTATAAGAATTTCGACGTAACCGGATGTAGAACGAATGGCTTAGCAGTGAGAGCGCTTGGACTTGGACTTGATTCCAAATCCCGCTAAGAGGCACGGGTTCGAACCCCGCTGCGTTCAAATTTTTATACGTTTTCTAAAAATGTTTTTCCAATATATAGATTTAGAGGTCATCGTTGCTCAGTCACCGTCACAGTAAATGTAAACGTGATTTGTTGTAGGTTCGATCCCCACTCGGGTGAATGATTATATATTTTATTAATTTTTTTCTAATTTTTTTCATTTCCCACTTCTCGTAAGACAAAGCGTGAGGTTGAGTTCCGTCACTCAACACGCAATATCTGTAATTCGATAAGAAAGTGGAGTACGGAGTGTCTTGACACTAGGTTCTCTCTGACTAACCTGCTTTGCGGGAATAAGGCGTGAAGCTGTTTTTAATTTAAACTTCATACTCATGCATATATGCATCAAATTCGCTTCTTGAACTTCAATTTCAATTTTAAAGTACGGATTTCAAATAACAAATTTTAATCAAGTAGAATATTTTATTCTATTCCATAGTTTATGTTTCTTGAAGCGTCAATAAACGACAAAACTGGTATATTTGACCTTCGCGATACGTCCTCATATTTTTATTTAATTATTCGTCTTATTAACAAGTTCGTTCAGATTTTTTTTTTTACATATGGGTAAACTGTTAATTGGTTCGAATCCTGTGTTAAGAGCTATTGGGACCAGCTTTACGCGGTTGCCCGCATTGCAGGGTTATCAGAGTCCTAGTATCACAACACTGTACTCCATTTTCCGCATGAGTTTAATTATGAAATTAGAATAAAAATATATATATTATGATAATTTTATCAAGTCGAATCGAATTCATAAAAACAAATCGAACCCACAACCAATCGAGCTTACAGTCAAAGAATGTTAATATAATAAAACTAAAACAAGCTTAAAATTATTTTCTTGTTGGAACCCCAGAATGGTAATTGAACCCACTACCATTGTGTGTCTAATATAATTCCCTTAAAAATATTATAAAATAATTAAGTAGTAAACAACATCCGCTGTCGTCAAATGATTATTCTTCGAAGTCATTAGATTTAAATTTCTACGCTAGGTGTTATTTATTTTAAACACTAGCGACCTGCTCGCGGCTTCGCCTACATGGCTAAACTATTATGTTTTTTGGCCCGCCCGTGTTCTTATTTTAATCACACACTTTTGATAATTATTTTTTTTAAAAGCTTTAAACATTTTTGTTTCATTTATGTACCCGATTGAAATAAATGAATCGTTAAGGGAAAATGTTAAGGGAAGTTTACCAAAATACAATAGTTAAAACTGCATCTAAATAGGTTAAGCCATTCTGAGATCAGCGTGCATAAACTTTTTTCTAATTGGGTTCTATTACATTGATAAATGCCCCCAATAATATTTTTTCTTATATATCTTCCATGTACAGACAGCGATCTGTTACATTTTGATTGTATATATATTTGTCAGTAATTCCCCTGTGTACTTAAACAACCTTGACTTCCGCCAAACATTGTACTGATATATGAAGGAAAAACTTTGAATTCCTTTTTACGAAAATGATGCGGACGCAGGAGCAAGTACGAAATTTGATAAGGTCAACAGTTCTTCACGATTTTAATATATTTTAATTAAAAATAATATGGATGATTATATTTTGATATCTCTTTCATACCTAAGAGAAAGGGCGGCGTTGAGTTCTGCCAACATACATATTGAAATTCAAATTCAAAATATACTTTAATCAAATAGACTTTTACAAGTACTTTTTAAATATATTTGTTACTATAATTTAGTCAATAGGTATAGATTTTGCCTTTGTCTATGTAATAAAAAAAAAAGAAAAAAATTGTAACTCAAACAGACCAATTTAAGTTAAAAAGTTCTAATTTAAAACCAAAAAATACGAATTTGAAGTAAAAACGCTTAAATTAATAAAGTTGGTGTAGAAAACTTAAATATACAATAACTGTTAAAATATTTAAATTCTAATGTATTCGCTAGGTCGCATATATTTGTTTGACATTTGGTTATTGACTGAGATCCTTAAATATTGCTTAACACCTAAAGGCCAGAAACAAAGAGGAGTAACTTAAAAAAATAACTAATTGTTCAAGATTTTTTTCAAACACTACTTTTCAAAAACTACAAATATACTCAGTTATTAAGATATACAAAAATTAGAACGCAGCGGGATTCGAAACCGAGCTTCTTGGAAACCGTGCGAGCTTTTATACGTTTTCTAAAAATATTTGCCAATGTCCAAAGTTTCTGAATATCACTTCAAAAAATGTCAAAAACGACATACACGTTGCTAAGGAACGCGTTGTTTACTCATTATCGGAACATCTAGTTTGAGGGTATATATATAAAATGCTTCACGTTTCTAAAGCAATAATGCTAGAAAACTAATATTTTTAACCTTTTCTTTTCTTTCATTCTTCTTTATTGAACCTGTCACTATTTTTATCAGTAATTTAACTAGCATTCTCAAGAGGGCTCAACATAAATTATATTTTCAGCATTATCATCTTCGTCACACTCCTATGCACATGCAAACTGTAATAACCAGCGGCAGTGCTTCCAAGTCGATTCGACACGGGTACCTTCAAAAAGCGCGTCTAATTCCACCTTAAAGGCCGGCAACATCGCTGTAGCTATAAAATGTATATAAAATAAGTTAAATAAACAAAAACGAAAGAATATACAAAGTACAAGAATACTCGTATCGTGTACAAGGCGGCCTTATCGCTAAAGTAGCGATTTCTCCCCTTAGTAGGCAACCTTAAGGCATAGGAAATAGCATATTCTTTCTAATTCTTGATATTATTTTTAAATCTTCTTTTATTTTCTTAATAATATCGTAAAAATTACCACCCGACGCGTGACCAAGTTTATTTTGACCAAAGCTTTTATTGTTTAATGAAATATAGCCTACAAAATAACACAACACCGTTTATATGCAAACGATAATATTTTGAAAAAACTAGTACTAACTGTTAGAGATATATAAAAACAGCCGTTTGAATATTTTGTTAATGTCAATTAAATACACATATTTTTACGGTTACATCACTTTGCCTTAAAACGAAGCTTCATCGAACGATACAAGGAAAACTAAAATAAAACTCAATCTCTGGTTACTTCATAGTAGAGTTACTTAATGGTTTACTTTATAAGGTCATGTACCAAGGTCAATTCTATTATTGACACAAAAGACCTCAATAGTTGCGAATTAAGTTTTCATAAGGTTATGTTTTTTTATGTTTATATAGAACCTAGCTTTATAGGAACCTAGCTTATATTTAGATAACGTATAAAAATTTTTACGCAGCGGGATTTGGACCCGCATATCTTGAAAACCGTTCAAGCGCTCTGACCGCTAAGCCATGCGTTCTACATCTGCCTACGTCGAAATTATTATACGCTTATTACAACTTATATTTGTTGTTAGCATTTCTGTAGAGAAATTTGTAAAAATTTCTGCTACCCAAAGATTATTCTACGAACAATCGTTTGGCAAGAGAGAATGCTATTTATTAAATATTTTTAACATTTTTTATTTTTAATATGTTATTCACCCACTTAGGTAATAGAAAAACATATTTAGAAAACGTTTAAAAATTTAAACGCAGCGGGATTTGTGTAAAAAAAATGTTAAAAATATTTTATAGGTAACTGTTGGTTCACAATTGCGAGTTGAGTGGCGGAGCTAAACGCCGAAAGAAACTAAAATCATTTAAATTGGAGGGGATTCGAACGCAACCAATCGCGTTTATATTATGTTTATATATACAAAAAGCGGTTATATTAATATTACAAACAGACACTTCAATTTTATTTATTAGTATAGATATACAAGTGTATATTTATACTAGCGACCCGCTCGCGGCTTCGTCTGCTTAAACTACATGACTAAACTATTTAGTTTTTTCGCCCGCCTGCGTTTTCACCTAAATCCCATTACCATTGAAATTAAATAAACACTAAATGTTAAGGGAAGTTACCATAGTACAATAGTCAAAACTGCATTTAAATCGTTTAAGCCGTTTCTGAGATTAGACAAACAGAAACGAAAATTCGAAATCGTTGTTTTAGATTCTATTATATTGATAAATGCCCCTAATATATATTTATTGCATATATCTTCCACGTACAGACAGCGATCAAAAAAAAAAAAAAAAAAAAAAAAAAAAAAAAAAAAAAAAAAAAAAAAAAAAAAAAAAAAAAAAAAAAAAAAAAAAAAAAAAAAAAAAAAAAAAAAAAAACGAATATCAAAATATAATAAAACGCTTTTTCCCTCATACAGTAGAATCTCTAATCTTAAAACACTCCGTTCTCGACTTTCTGCCGATTCACGGATAACCTTTTAGCTCAACTAGATGTCTCATTAGCGCGTAAACAACGCGTTGCCTGGCAACGTGTAAGTCACTTTATATAAACGTGTATATTAAACAAATGGTCCTGTAGACAATATTTATTTAATCAATTTCATGTATTTCTGATGGATCTCTCTACAAACTGTAACTATGCTAAATTTTATACTCCTTCATTATTACAGTTTTCGTAAAAATGGGGCCAAAGTTTTCCTTCACGACATTTTTTCTTAGATATCATCTGTTTTAACCTATGTCTTTCCTTGCAGATGCTTAAAATAGTGGGCTACCTTTGTGCGCTGGTCGTAGCAAGTGCCGCACCTCAAGCACGATCTGGAGACTTGGATGCTATCATAGCTGAGATATTTGGGAAGCCACCCACTACAGTAGCGCCATCTATCAATCCTATTCAGTCTTCCACTATTGTACCACCGGTTACCTCTACAAGTAAGTTAATGGAACTGCTTATTTGTGATGGTGCTAGGTTCACGTTCTATATTGAACACTACAAAATGAAAGGGCAATGTCACTGGGAGGAATTACTATATTAATTTCCAATTCCAATTACAAAGCTATTAATGTGTCAATGCAGGTACAGTCTAACTGCAACATATATAAAGAGTGCAGTAAAATTTAAAGTTATCGCCTCCGAAAAGTAAAAAAGGTCTTTTACGGGTCTGAGTATAAGCATATATAATATGATTTCACAACCTATGAAACATTTGCAACTTCAGAAATTTGTTGAGTTTCTCACCGGCTCTTCTCAGCAGAACTGCCTCCCGACCGGTGGTAGCTTTATGTTCTACTATGATTCAAACATGCTTGCAAAAGTTTGCTATTTGAATAAAGGATATTTTGAATTTGAATTAAATTTCAAATATGTAATATATTATATTCAATAGACTCTCATTTAACAATAATAAAATTTAAATTTATATAGAAATAAATTATTGGCACTGATGCCTATATATATTATAATCAGTTGTAGTAATCACAAAATGGCCGGCACAACAAAATGGCGGATACCATGTTTTTTGTCAAGCTCTACAATGACTTCTAGCACACTGTAGAAATCTATTAAATCCTTAATTCCCATAAATATTAGATGCTTTTATTTTTTATATTTCGTAGATTATTTTATTTTTTATTTATTTACAGCCTCTGACACTGCTAAAGAGTGTTCGACAGATGCCGGACAAGCCGGATACTGCGTCCATTATTATTTATGTAGTTCAAATAATTCAATTATTAGCGATGGAATAGGAGTTATTGATATTAGGTAAGTGCATATTGATATACTTAGAAACTGTCTGTATTGATTGTGGGTTCGACTGAGGCCAATGATTATATTTAGATTATTCCGCCACAAATACATAAAAATAAGAATTCTCTTTGATTTTTTTTAAATATCTGCCTATAAATTCACTAATTCAATTCACTGCATATAAATTTTGCGTATTGCTTAATATTGCGTGCGGATTCAAGCCCTGGTGCTATCAGTATACAGTGGGGCAGCTGTTGTGGGTTCGAGCCCGACGCAGAGAAATCTATATTTTCTATATATCTATAGCAACTATATTTTCGCCACTCAACGTTCAAACGAAAACCGAGTGGCTTGACACTTGGTTCTCTTTAACCTGCTTACTGGGAAAAGCCTAAGGCTGAAAAAAATTTCATTCATTTTTTTTACTATCAAATATATATTTCATTGGAGGTTAGGGTACAATTTTACTTAAAAAATCAGTCGGCTGCGGCCACATAATTTCTAGCGCACTAAGGGCAGGAAGGGCAGTTAATGAGTGACGGCGATGGTTGTGAGTTCGGTGCCCACTCAGAGAGATGATTAAATACCACCACTTTCCTTGTAAGATAAAAAACGATGTTGAGTTCCAACTAATATGTTACGTTATATGTCTAAAATGGATACATTGCATGCATACTAATATACATACATGCATGTATACATACATGCATGTATACATACATTGTATATCTAAAATGGTGATAGTGGGGAACGGAGTGTTTTAACACTAGTTCCCCCCTGTCTATGGTAAAAAGTCATTTGATACATTTCAGAGCACAAGACGACAGATGCCAATCGTACTTGGACGTGTGCTGTGTCTTGGGGGACACCAGAAAGCCTGATGATCCTATCACTCCACCACCAGACAAGCAACCTCAGGTAGTCAGGACAATATTATAAATGCGAAAGTAACTCTGTCTGTCTGTGTGTGACGTCATCACGTACAAACCGGAGCACTGATTGCGATAAAATTTTATGTTTTATAGATACTTGAGGGTCTTGGATGTACATATGCTACTTTTTTCTCCTGTTTTTTCTTATATTTTTCTGGAATTTCATTGTTTTACGAAAAGGCTGCTGAAAATACGGAACAGCTATAGTTAACGCGGCGAAGCCGCCAGTAGTCACGACTACTGGCACGACATCGGGTCGTGCTAGTAATAATAATAATAATAATAAAAACTGTTTTATGTACATCCGCAAATAGAAATAAAAACAGAAAATAAGTTAAATAAATAAAAACATGCGAAAAGAAAAAAAACAAAAGAACATGCAATGTACAAGAATTCTCGTTTCGTGTACAATAGGCGGCCTTATCGCTAAAATAGGGATTTCTCCAGGCAACCGTAAGGCATAGGAAATGGCAAATTAAGAATGGGATAGTGTGAACAGCAAAAAAATATTAAACACTGTCGTGGCGCAGGCTAGACTAACTTTTGACAATGGCTTCGAACTCAATACCCTCCGTTGCACACCATTACTGCACCACTAAAATGAAGATACGTAAATTAGGAAGGTTTTTAGGTATTTCTCGCTCTCCACTATTTTAACTAATGAAGGCACGCCCGGGGTCGGGGTAGATGTTTTTTCATCTCTGCAGATGACAGGTCCGTGGGGTCAACTCCTCAACAGCTCACCACTATATCCCATGCAAGCTTTCTATTGATTTTGTCATCATATTCCAGCGTGAAGGCTGTGGGTGGCGGAACCCTAATGGAGTAGGGTTCAAGATCACTGGAGCTAACGACGGTGAGGCAAGTTTCGGTGAATTCCCATGGATGGTTGCCGTATTGAAGTGAGTACCTGGCGCATTTAAGGCACGTTAAGCTTTGCACTATGACTAGAAAGTTAGCACGGCTTTATATAGCACTATTTGTAATATCTTTTTTATAGCGTTCAAAATGGGACACTCTTTTTTTTGTTTTTTGTACCACGTTGACCATGACTTTGGGTTCTGTATCTAGTATACTATCCTAAAACTATAGCTGAGGCTATTTTTTCGTTACATTTTACTAAGAATTACACTAGGCATAGTTGCATATGCATGTATTATGTTTTGTCATTTCCATACGTTTACCTTTATACAGATGTAAAATTAAAACAGAACAAAATGGTCTCCTCTCTAACACTGAGAGGAGATGGGAAACGGAGCCACTGCCATCTGACCATAGTTTTGTACTCAGTCCATAAATATGGTCCAGTCCTTTAGGGTTGGCCATAGACCCAGTTGTAAAATAGTTTGTTTGATCTGTTGCATATATAGAACAGTGGTAAGCAACCTGCGGCGTTCGTTTAATAATTGTATGCTGCCTGTCAAGTTTTTATTAATATAGCAGATAAATCCCGCTAATATATTAAGTTCTACCAAAATAATTCGGCTTGTTCCAAAATGCAATATGATTGCGAACTATATATTCAGTTTATATTGTTTTTTTTAGTACGTGATAAATTTTGTTTAAATTTCGCATTGTCGTATTTTAATGTTGATAATATAAATACGATTCAAAATACCATTAGAAGTGTGGCTTTGGACAGCAACAAAAATAAAAAATTAAATAAGCTTTCTCGGCCCTGGTATAGAAGTATAATTGTATCAATTGCTGGTGAAGCTTTATAAATAAAAAAGTGTTAAACTAAGGAAAGAACTCGAGATATGACATGATGTTTCAAATACCGCTACCACCTAATATTTATAGGAAAACGAAATTAAGGCACCAAAAACTATTAATTATTACTTTGTTCTCCATTATCTACCAAACGTTGGTGTAATACTAGGGAAGCATCTATATTGAAGTTCACACATCCCCCGAACGGGATTGAATCCACGACCATCGCGTACCATAAATCCACCAAAATATGCTATATAAAAAAATCTTTCCTCTTCACATATATGGAAATGCTCCAAGATCTTTTAGATTATGCCTATTAATCTTACATCAAGTATGGGATATGTTGATCCTAGAATTGAGCCTGTGGACGAGAACGACGAAAATTCGCAGCGATTGAACGTGTATGTTGGAGGCGGTTCCTTGATTCACACGAGCATCGTACTCACGGCCGCTCACTATGTTGCAACCACTAAGTCAGTGCGGGTGAGAGCAGGAGAATGGGATACGCAAACCACGAAAGAAATATACTCATATCAGGACAGAGATGTGGAATCTATTGAAGTACATAAGGACTTTAACAGCGGTAAGTGCTTCACTTCACACTTTATCTCGCATAGCAGGCACAGATAACGTAATGTCAAGACACGCAATTCTCAGCTTTCCGTCTGAATTCGAAATTAAATGGTAGAGTGAGCTGAATGCTGTTTCCTGTCAGAACAGTTTCTTTTCTTTTTTTTATATATTTACTTATTAGGAAGCCAACGTTACGTTCTAAGAATATATTGGTGAAGGATACATTCACACATTCATTATTACATAGTATGTCTCAATTACAGGCTAACTCTACATGTAAATAAAAATGTTGCTGATATCTAGTTTCTATACAAAAAATATTTTTTTTATATAGAAACTAGATTCATCCAGTTTATTTTTTAAATTTATTTTTTCATTTTTAATGTTCAAAAATTATATATAAAACAATAAAATAAAAATTATTCTTAAAAAAAAATAACTATACAAAAAAACACAAACAAAAGGCTAACAAACCAAAAAAAAAAGCCTAAATAATTAACATTTACATAATTAATAATTACATTTTTAGTTATTTCTATATAAGTTACTTAAATAAATAATTAGTGGTTTGAGGTAAATTAGTGAAGGATTTCTTTTTTTACAAAATGTCCTTTTTAGGTTAGCTTTATAGGAACGAGTCGTTAAATATATCCAGGTTAGAATTTTTTGCTAATATATTGTAAAGATTTCCCATTCTATTATGTGGTGCGTTTAGACCCAAATTTGTTCTCGAGAACTTTGTTTTAAAATTTTACATGCAATCTTGCATTTGAAATGAAATATAATGATTCCCCCGTAGGAATCAAACCCACTACCATCGCATTTACAGTCAGACGTTGCCCCACTACGACCCTATGAGCTCACGTTAGTAATTAACTGATACATATTAAATATCAAGTGAATATTTTTAAAATAGTGGACTATTATGCAGGGATTTGGGCTTTTGCCACTGCCAGCTCTTGGACATGTAGAAGGTTGACCAAGAGGATGAACAATATTTAAAAGATTATTAAAAATACCCAAAATTCTGTCTTCTGTCATTATTAGTTTATAGGATTTTTATTTAACAAATCTTTCTAATAAGTAAATTATAATATTTTAAATTAGAATATATATATATTCGCCCGAAAGTTAAAAATATCGTGTCAAACATTTCCAAACGTTCTTCATGCCTAACCCATAAGCTGCATTTGTAGGCAAAAAAATTAATAGATATATTTTTAAATACATTCCAGGTAATTTGTTCTACGACATTGCCCTGCTTTTCTTGTCAAAGCCTATGAACTTGGCTCCTAACGTGGGAATTGCGTGTCTCCCACCAAGCCGCCAAAGGGTGCCTGGTGGTACACAATGCCTTGCCTCTGGATGGGGAAAAGATAAATTTGGCAAAGAAGGTCGTTATCAAGTCATCTTGAAAAAGGTATATGTGATCATTTAAAATAATATTTTTGGTTGAATTTACCTTCGATTTTTTCAGAACCTTAATATCAGGATGCATCTGGTGGGCCTTGCGATCCAAAGGAATCCCTGAGGCCTATATTGATATTATCAAAGATATGTACCACCATTCCGCTTCAATGGTTAGGACTGCTGTTGGCGATACGAAACCTTTCCCGATTTCGGTTAGGGTTCACCAAGGCTCAGCTCTTAGCCCGTTCTTGGCTTATATCCTGAAACAGTCTCCATGGCTGATGATGTACGCTGAAGACATAGCGCTCATTGACGACAGCCGGTTGACGCTGGAGCAGAGAGTGAACCTGTGGAAGCGTAGGCTTGAGAGCAGCGGTCTTAAACTTAATGTATCTTAGACCAAATACATGGCTTGTGGGAGCCCGGGCTCTGGCACTATCCATATAGGCCCTTATCAGCCGTTCAGTCGGAAAAGTGCAGGTACCTTGGATCTATTCTGTACTAGGCTGGAGACATCGATCACGATATCCAAGCCTGAATAAGAGGTGCTTGGGCAAAATGGTGTGAGGTCACAGGAGTGGTCTGCTACCGCAGAATACCACCCATGCTCAAGGGACTGATATACAAGAGCCTGATCCGACGACTGACGTAGCAGACAAGCTCCAAGAGCGTCGCCTGAGATGGTATGGCCACGCTTCGCGCCGACCTAAGAACTATGTCGGAAGAATATGCCTTGATATATCTGTCCTTGGAGCAAGACCCCCCAGACGCCCAAAGAAGCGATGGCTGGATGTCGTGGAGCAGGATATGAGAGCCAATGGACTAACCACTGAGGACGTTAAAGATCGTGCAAAGTGGAGGAGATTGAGTAGGAAGGCAGACCCTGGCTAGGCCGGGACTAATGCCAAGAAGAAGACCTCTATACTAAATACGTTCATGTGACCCAGCGCTGTTTCATGGCTTTTATTTCTGCAATTCTAAGTACCATGAACTGATTGTCATATTTTATTTGCATCCAAGAGACTAAACTAAAACTAAATACTTGCCAACAGGTTGAACTCCAGGTGGTAGAGCGCAACAAGTGTCAAAAACAACTACAGCAAACACGCTTGGGTAATTTCTTCCAACTCCATTCCTCGTTTATGTGCGCTGGTGGCACCAATGGATCTGATACATGCAAAGGAGATGGTGGTTCACCATTAGTTTGTCCTATTGAGGTATGTTCTGAAATCAACATTTGTATGGTAAACACAAGAAAAAAACAAATATCCTTAAAAATTTACTCTGAATATTCATTTTAACCATGTCTTGATTATGTTTGTTTTTACCGTAGCGTATCTGCTGGGTTTTTTTATATCGTCAAAGCAACTTTTTCCTACCTTCCTTTTTTTATTATATATTTAGTGGATTATTTAGTATTTTACCTCATCATGTTCTTTGTCACTTACGTTGTTTGGTCTTGATGAAAACATCCTTAATTATTGTAATGCACCTCATATCTATGACCATTTCCTTGTCCCTTTTTGAGTAACCCAAGAACATGCTTTAAAACATTAATCCAAGATTAACAATTATATTTACTATATATAAGTTTACATAAATAACTAATAAATTTTGTTTAACAGCTGGTTTTTTTATTGTTTCAGTTCGAACAGGACCGATACATGCAAAGTGGGATCGTAGCTTGGGGTATAGGATGTGGACAAGATAGTACACCAGGCGTATATGTAGATGTCTCCAATCTGAGAGACTGGATCGACGACAAAGTCAAAGGAAAAGGTTTCGATAATAAGATGTATACTTTTTAGGTTCTTACCTACTACGCAATTATAGCTTTGCCATAATGCTCTAGATTCAGTTGAGATTGTAATGGTGTGTTTACATGTTTGGCAAGGCTCGGCATGCCTCCGCAAGCTACAAGCGTCAATATGTTTCGTTTGCTGCAAGCTTTTTTTAGCAATTCTTTTTTAGCTTTGTTTTTAACAACCGACTCTAGCAAGCTCTCGCATGCCAAGCCAAACCCCCTCTGCACACCTTTATTCGCCTTTATTTGTAAACGCTTCCTGAGCCTTGCCAAGCGTGTAAATCCACCATGAGAGAAAAGAGGAATGAAACATGTAATTTTATTTGAATATTTAGGATTTTTTCAAAATTTTTATTTTTTGTATTAACATTATTACTAAATTGTGTTGATTTTTGAAGAAAGCTAGAAATTTTAAAGAAACCTCTTTTTGAAGTAAATTCTTAATGACATTACTATAACTAGGTATAATAGATGGTAGATAGGAATTGAAGTTATAATCAATAACGAATAACAATAATCGATTTGTTATTCGAATGTATGTATTTTTTATGCAAAAATGTATTTTTGTTAACAATAGTAATAAAGGATAAAAGCTGGTACCTTTTTGTTGGTAAAAAAAAAACTTTTTTTATATAAATATTATTACAAATCGATTATGTTAATCGTTTGAACTCCCAATAAAGACAGTCACTTAAAATAAAATATTTTTTTATATTAATTATTTATGTGGTTTAAAATGTACTTACACTTAAATAGAAATTATTTTACGTATTTCCGCACTCAGAGACAATAATCGACATTAAATTGAAGTGAAGAGCCAAATTCAGGTGTAGTTTTATGAATCTAAAACAACCAAATACTCATTGAAATATAACTTTTGTATATTTTTATGTATAATAAATAAAGAACTTTAATCAAGTGATTTAATTATTTCAATTTATTACAACTACAACTTACAAAATGGAGAAACGGACCAACCCAACACTAGGTTTTTTTCCTACATCATTAAATGTAGCAGAAGCGTGAAGCTAAAATAAATATAATTCCTTTCACGTTACTAATATCGATTGAATTGTATTAATCAACTAGCGACCCGCTCGCGTCTCCGCCTGTGTAAACTACATGACTAAACTATTTTGTTTTTTGCCCGCCAGCGTCCTCACTTAAATAACAAACCGTGCTTAATTTAATAATTTAAATGGTTCTAACTTTTTTGTTTATCAACCGATTGAAATGAAATAAACACTAAATGTTAAGGAAAGTTAACCAAAACATAACAGTCAAAATTGCATTTAAATCGGTTTAGCCGTTTCCGTGACTAACGTGCACAAATAAATAGATAAACAGACAAGCAGAAAATAAAATTATTAATCATTGTTTTGTATTGTATTATATTGATAAATGCCCTTAATAATATTTTTGTTTCGTATATCTTCCATGTACAGACAACGATCAGTAACATTTTTTTATATGTATGGATAGATTGCTGAATGAGAACTGGAAAATGCAGTTTCAAGTTAGGGAAACAAAATTCAGAGCTTATTCTACATAAATACGAGTGTTTTTGTTTTTTTCTTACTAGAGCAGGGACATGAAAATAATTTAAATATAATTATCCCCTCGAATGAGAATCGAACCCACAACCAATCGTGTTTACAGTCAGACGCTTGACAGCGTTTTAAACACCAAACAGCATTTTAATTAATTTTAAAACGTATAAATTCAGAGCGCTTATATGATTTAAAAGAGGTTCGGGTTCGAGTCCCGATACGTTCAAATTCTAACCCGTTAAAAAAAAACAATAATAACAAATTCTTAAAAGCGTTGCAAGATTCTCTAATGTTGATAGATAGATAGGCAGATGACATGTGAAGCTTTTACAGTATGTTAATAAATATAATATGTAATATAAGTATGAAAATTCGTTATTTTTTTATATATATGTAAAGTGCCTACACTTATTGCCAATTATTTTTTTTTAAATAAAACGTTTTTATCAAACTTTTTATAATTAAATTTAACAAGCACTCGCTTTAATTGCTTCGTTTAGTTTGAAGCGAAATTAAATAGTTTCTTGCATTTACTCTAAAATGTTCCTAGTTTTTGTGGTGAGTTGGCAATAACTAATTGAAAAAAAATATATATTTTCTTTTATAACTTCTACAACTTTAGCAAACTTTAAAAAACGTTAGCTGTAAATTTAAATGCCATATGGATAAAAGTTTAATCTAATAATAGTTGTTTGAACAATGCTTACAATAAAATAGTCAATGTATTTTAAAATTGAACGGTGATTAGAGAACGCAGTGTTTTACTACTAAATTCTCTCCTAGAATCAAGACACTCCGGAGTGATTGGTGTAACAGGCATGGCTTGCCAGAGCAGGTAAATGAAAATAATTTAACAATCATTCACAAAGTGAGAATTGAACGCAGAACCATTGCGTTACAGCCTCAGCTGTCAGTGACACCACTACTACACCACGATAGTTTTTCTTATATATTGTAGTATATATTTAAATATATTACGAACGGAGAGATTGTATATTCGGATGGAGAAATTTGTTTGTGTATGTGCCGCAAACGGCACGGAAACGATCTCTCTTTCTCTGTGGTCGGTCTTTCAGGTCTGAAGATCAAGGTGATCGATGATGGGATGTAAGTCTGGAACGGATGATTTCCTCCAACGGCTCCTGTCAGTTACAATGTTACATGCTTTTATGTGACTAGATTCTTTATTCCAGTTTTGTCAGCCAGATGGATCTAGCACATGCCACCTCTGCTTCTTCCTTCTGTGTTATATCTGTATCCCTTCTGTATTCTCTACAATTACCAACTTTTCGAAGCTGTCGTCTACGCGTTTCATCGTGTGTCCAAAGTAGCTCACAACCTCATTATTCTAGGTTAGGCAACATTTGAGGCCATCGTGGCGTTGTGGGAAAGCGTCTGGCTGTAATATTGTGGGTTTAATTCACTGTGGCGAAAAATTATATATAAATTATTTACATTACTCCTGTCTGATATTTAAGACGAAGCGCGTCATTGAGTTCTACCTCTCAACATGCAATTGCTGGGTTTCAGGTGGAAAGTGGAGAACGAAGTGTCTTGACACTAAGTTCTCTCTGGCTACCCCATTATGCTGGAAAAAGCGTTAAGCGTGAAAAAAAATTATAGTATGGCCCTAGACTGATGGAGTTTTGAGAACGTTACGTTCCACTTCATTACCTCTGCCTCGGTAAATAAGGGATATATTACGCGTGAAGACCGTGACACGATCATTAATATAGAAAATTTTAATTCGATAGGTAGTTTCAATGTTTTCGGAACCAAATGTGGAAGGAAGTTTCAACTTTAACTATCCCAATGTAAGTATATATACAAAAGAACAAGCATTTCACTTTTACCGCATAGCGGGGTATTCAGAGAGATCCTGCCAAAGCACTTCGATCAACATTTTCCGTCGAAATTGAGGATTGTGTGTTAAGTGGCGCTAATTTTCTTCGGTACCAAAGCAGAGAAATGAAAATATCTATACAAATAAATAACATAGGAGTGTCTGTTTGTAATATTGAAATAACCCCATTTTATTACTTAATACACTTGTATGTACACACGGTACCATATACTAACTGTTTATCTGTTTGTTCCGGCTTATCTCTGGAACGGCTGGACCGATTTTGACGGAGTTTTAACTGGCAGATAACTAAGGATAGTAGTAAGGAGTAACTTAAGTTAAAGAGTAACAAAGTAGCAGGCAAAGTAAACTAGTTTTAAATATAATCATTCCCCCAAGAGGAAATCGACTAAAATCGCTTTGTCTTATTAGTGCAGGGAAATTAACATAATTTAAATATTCTTATTTCATATTTTAATAATTCCCCGAGTGCGTATCGAACCTACAACCTTTGCGATACTGCCTCGTTGCATCCAATATATTTGAAAAGTATTTATATAATAATTAAATAATATAAAAAATATAGGTGAAAGATGATATTTATGAACAG
This sequence comes from Podotricha telesiphe, assembly GCA_038994665.1. Taxonomy (NCBI): domain Eukaryota; kingdom Metazoa; phylum Arthropoda; class Insecta; order Lepidoptera; family Nymphalidae; genus Podotricha; species Podotricha telesiphe. Next base: position 194,033 of record JAOYRR010000451.1, read on the forward strand.
CCTGTATCACTGATGACACCGCAAAAGAATCCACATTCCAAAGTAAGTACATATTAAAATAACCCGATTTGATGCCAAAGTTTGTTACAAAGGTTCCTTAGCTCAGTCACAAACAGTGCGGCGTTAAAAAGTAGTATGTGATATGCAATACTTCCTTTATTTTATTTTAGCAGCTCCGAGTGTCAAGACACTCCGTTCTCCACCTTCCACCTGAATTCGAGACATTGCGTATTGAGTGGCGGAACTGAATTCCTTTTTTTTTCTTACCAGAGGGGATAAAATAATAATATTTCAATATAAAAATTATTTCGAGAGGCAATCGAATCGACCAATCGTATTTACAGTATTTAATTTTGAAATAATTGACAGAATGATATGGATGTATCAAAAACTGAAGATCCCTGGTCGCCCTTTGACTTCTCCAAGTTCGATGCATATATTTCTGGCGAAATGAACAATGAAAGTAACCGTGTGAAGCGAAGAGCTAAGGTATATTTAATTTTGTGTTATAAACAGTCCAAAAAGCCACAGAGAACTTAGTGTCCAGACGCTCCGATTGCTGATTGGTGGATCCCAACACCGCCCTTTGTCTTACTAGAGCGAGGATATACGAATAATTTAAGTGTAATCATTTCCCCAAGTGAGAATCGTATCCAACACTCATCGCTTGTACAGCCAGGCGCTACCCCACTGGGACGATACTGCCTCGTAATACAATAAATTTTCTTTATTCTATATTTTCCACGGATATTGCATTTCATGCGATATAGGCAGAAAGTGCCTATTGATACATCCAGTACTTCTAATCGCTGAATTAAGATGTAATAATTGTTAGGTAGCGAACCCTATCTCTATGGCATTATGTTAAAAAAGAAAAGAAAAATAATTGTATAACTTATAAGTGTATTGGAATCGAACCTATACCTATCCAGCATAGACATATGACTTCAACAGTCTTCAACGTACACCGCTTATTGTGTTAATTTGATTTTCTTTTTTCCACCTTACTTTGTTAATTAATCAAAAGGTGTCTTTTGAATAAAACTTAACTTAGGGATACAACATTCGGTTTTTTTTTATTTTTGATGTGACAATTTTAAGCAAACATTTGTGGTCTAGTCCGTATAGCGTTACAATTGACCAAAACTCAAAATTATCTGAAATTTTGTAGAGACCTTGCGTACACTTTTTGCTATTTTTAGAACAAATAGTTACATAATGGTATAACTATTGACGAGTATATATTTTTTTCTTGATGTACGTCACCGTCTACAAGAAAAATAAAGTCCCATGATTTTGACCTTGAATAAAACTTTTACCATACGGGGAATCGGTGGTATTTTATTTGTAATGGTATACCCAAGGTCTCTACCAAAATTCAGCGCTGTGTGATTTTTCATTAGTCTTTTATTATTTATTACTTTTATGGTAAACAAACCCTTACTAATTTATTATTAGTTAATTGCTACTCAATGTATTTGAGTGCGATAGTAACGTGTGGTCAACACGCGTTATTCGTTACCTACACCATTTTTAAAGTGGAAAATTAAAAAAATAAAACAAAACAGTAAATCATTAAAATACCAAGATCCAAAAATATCAGCCAAGAAGCTACAATGAAATACCTATTAAAACTTAAGAAGACTTTCACAAGCATTATTTCCGCAGAACGTGCGCCAATTCAATACACTGAACGGGCCGAAGCTGCGAGAGCGCCCACACCACTACCTCTATCCGGAGCCAGTGAAAGACCGAATTCTGGAGTTCAGCACGACGACCAAAAAACCAGGCATCTTGCCAGAAACCATGAACCCCGGTGTAATATTCCGCGTGCGGATGTCTGACGCAATTCTGCGGATCAAACAAAGAATGTACGAGGACCCTGAACGGCATATAGAAGCTGATATTATTTACACGAATCTCATAAAAAAAGTGGTGATGGATGAAATAACTAAGTTCCACAATTTACTCCTGATGTATAAAACTGATAAAAGTATTAAGGAGCATTTGGGGGAATGTGGGGGTAGAATCTACAAGTTCATCAGCTATATGACCATAAAAGTCCATATTTACTGCCTTTTCGACGCTCTGTGGATCGATGGGAACCCTTATGTGATTGGTGATGAGTATTCAGTAACACCAGTCGAGGTACCTCCGATGTTGCAATGTGATGCTGCTGAGTGCAATTCAGTTATATTCGTAGATTCAATTACTGAGCCTAAAGATGTTGAAGAGAAATAAACTGGTATTTTGGTTGATTTCTGTTTTTTTTTATTTGATCGATTCCTGACAGACAATTTTTACAAGTTTTAAGATTAATTGATTTATTATTATTTGTTTGTAAGACTGTTACTGAATTAGATTGTTTGCGGTATATATAGTTTGAAAATAGTTATTTTGAGATAAAAAAACTAAAAACATATTTATTTTAACTACAATAATCGAACATGTTAAATAAAAGGTAATAGGTTCAAATACGAATTAGGTGTTATAATAGAAAACGGCAAATTACGGTACGGTCGCCAGTGAATTTTGAAATGAAACTATTTTTAACCGGATTAATCGCGTATAATATTGGTATTCGAAAATACATTTTAGAACCCGACTTTTCGAACACTTTACAGTAGTCCGTGGTCACAGGTAGACTGAGGTGGCATTTGTCTGTCATTTGATACAATTATTATATCAAACTACCGCCAACGATTTCTTAGTTGCCTCGCGTACTGCCCTGGATTCTTGTAGAATGAGCTGACTGTATCTCTCACTCACCGGTGTTTTTTTTACATCTACATCTTCACAATATAATAAAGAGAAAAGAATAGTTTGTTTTTTTGAGAAAAATGGAGCACTAAGTGTCTCGGCGCTAGGTTCACACTACCCAGCTATGCTGGAAAAAGCTAGAGCTTTTGGTCACGCCATAACTTCGGTACGACTTTATCGTGTTTTTATAAGTTCCTTAATATTTGGTAGATGGTTGTTATGGAAAAAAATATGAAAATTGTGAATATATTGTGGAAACAATTTAAAAAATACAATACCTTCTTTTTATATACTAAGATTTGAATTAACTATTATTAATTACTAAGACAGGACAACGTTTATCGTGTCAGCTAGTTTTTTTTTTTAATTCGTCAGCAAAAAATTTTTTTAGGCCGATTTTTTTTTTGTCTTCGTTGTAGTATAGACGAGTTATGTCCAACTACAGGCGGCTCAAAAATTAAATACCTGGCTAAGACTCGACTCGACTGTACTTCTGTTTTACCTATCAATCCTCTTCGTATGTTCTCCATACAACGTGACATTGGCGAAGTGGCTGGTGCTTTACTGGCACCGAAGTTCGAAGTCTTCTGAACTGAACTGAACTGAACATCGAATACTTATTGTGAAAATTTATTCGCATAATATATAACATGTGTTTCTGGTCTGGCTAAACAAATTGTAACGTTAGGTTACCTTTTAAAAGAAACGTGTATGAAGTATATAATTTTGTGCTTTTTTCTAATTGACTGACAAACAGCCGAAATTACTGGCCGTAGAGAAAAACAATTTGGCAAGCACGTTTCTTGTACAGTGAGTTCCACTGGGAGAGTATTTGTCGAAATTTCCATGGGAACTTGAGTAAATGGGATTTTAACATGTTTAAAATGTCACTCACACACTTAGGATATACACATTTATTTTTTTGGGAAATATATAAAAACTTTAATGCAGCGGTGCTCGAATCAGAGATCATCATGGGGCAAAGGGACTAAATATTACACAAACAATACATATTACACATACTACCATGTGTTTTACATACACTTTTGTACACAGTTACATATACGTTGCTAAGGCAACAGGTCTACTAGTAAAATATATATTTTTTAATTTACAGCGTCGTCGCGGCCACGGTAGACGTCGTGGGAAGTCTCGAACTTCTATTCCTATGGAGCACTTGGTAATGTCAACTTTGCTTACATTTGTAATTTAAAGTATTGTAATTTTTTATTTATGAACCGATTGAAATAAAATAAACACTAAATGGAAATTTACAAAAAATACAATTGTCAAAACTGCATTAAAATCGGCCAATGTCGTTCCGAAATTATGCACAAACGCACAGCGAAACAGACACACGGACAAACAGAAAAGAGTATTTTCTTCATATTTTGTCATTGTGTTGTGATCTATTATATTGATACATGCCCCCAATAATAGATTTTTTCATATATCATCCATATACAGACTGCGACCAATTATATTTTTATTATATATATAGATAGATGTAATAATTCCTATAAAGGGGAATCGAACCCACAACCAGTCGTGTATACCACCGCGCTACAGCGGCACCATGCGCTACAATGCATAATGTCATATAAATTTAAATGACTCGCCTACCAAATGACACAACACCAGCGAACTCTCTCTAGAGATGTAGAAAGACTACTGTATCAATATCTAAGTAAAAAGAAATCTCTTCATCGGTTGATAGAAAAGACGACTCTATTTTTCACTCAAACAAAGATTTAATGTTGAAATTCGTAGCTAAATGCCGCATATATATATTTTTTCAATTCAAATAAAACCCTGCATATCGTAATTTGTCGCAGCTTTGCAATTGTGTAATGATAGAAATGAAAAATATTTTTTTTAAACAATATTTCAGTTAAACAATATATCGTCAACGGTACTTCCTGTAGCGAGACGCGCCGAATATTCTGAAACACAACAAGGCAAAGGAAACAAGAGAAAGAATAGGAAGGACAAGCCCAAGGAAACTTACGGACCTCCTACGAAAGTAAGTTTATAAAAAAACCCAATTGAAACTTGTCCATACACACAATTTAACTGAAAAATAATATATATTAATTTAAAATTTTGGAACATAAATATACCATCTTGTAACGATAATAAGTAACATTAGTATAAAACTGTGTCGCACTTATTAAAGACCGCTCCGCAAGTTATTAAGGACCGCTCCGCAATCAATTCTATTACTGAATATCTTAAACTAAAACAAAAATTAAAAAAAATAAATAATCTGTATTATAAAATAGAAAGCACGTGATGAACATTATAAATTTAAAATTATATTTGAAAGTGTGTGTGACAGTGGATGTGTGTGTGTGTGTGTGTGTGTGTGTGTGTGTGTGTGTGTGTGTGTTTGTGTCTGTGTGTGTGTCTGTGTATGTGTGTGTGCATTCCATGCGTGTGGATCTTGCTAAGTGTCCGTGAAGTCGTCCGTCCTATCATATTTTAATTTAAATAACCAATTCGTTAATTTAATTTCACATTGATGAGAAGTTAAATGGTCAATATTTAAATTTTTATTCATATTGTTGTTATAGTATAGGACTCAAATAATGGAGTTGTAGATTCGAAAAACTTTTATAGTACTTTTGAATTGTCGAATGAACATAAAGCTGCCATCGGCTCGGATAGGCAGTTCTACTGACAAGAGCCGGCGATAAACTCAACAGTTGCTCGTTTCAAATACAAAAGTTATAATTTTTGTCATATAATACAGTCGCACCCAACCTGCTCCAAACTCAAATCATATTACTTCCACACATTTTTATCTTTCAAATATTATTATACAGAATAATAAGCTTTACTTTTTAATATTGTTTTTATACCGGCTTTAAATTTCTAGAGTTGCAAATTTAACATAGGTTGTGGAATCTTATTATATATACTCAGACCCATAAAAGACTTATTTACTTTTTGGAGGCGATAACTTGGTGTTACAAGCTTATCTTTATTTCTCGTCGATATCGTATATCTGTCACTAACTCACACTATTGATTTTATCATGTTTGGAGAGAGCTGCAAACATTTTTAGAGTTTAAGAATCGTGAAAGTAATTTTTAATACTTACCTTACTAATTTATTTAATATGCATATTGCCGTTGAATAAATTAAAATAGAGGAAGTAGTAGTAGAAGTATTTTGAAAGGAACAAGAGAAGAGAGAAGAGACCTGGCGAGGTCAATCCTAATCGACCGAATCGATCAAAACTGGATTTCTCATAAACTTTAAAGCTTTAAAGCGATCTGCACGGGTTGCGATAATGCTAGAAAGAATATCGCAACCCGTACAGACTGCCGAATTTCATACTTGAGTCTTTTAGCATTTATAAAAAATAATAAACCTACTCATAAAGTACATAAAATACAATAAATAAGTATTTTATATATATGTATATATATATATATATATATTTATTATTCTAAGACAAAGCGCGGTGTTGAGTTCCGCCACTCAACAGGCATCCAATAAACTAGACCGGAAATGGAGATTGAGAGCAGAGATTCACTAAGCTCTCTGTAAAGCATCTTAGTTTCAATCACCAATATACGAAATAATAAAATATATACGAAACACTGTTACTGTATCGCAATATCAGCCAATAAAAAAATGTTAATTTAACAACACACTGGGGATGTCACCAATAGTGATGTGGCTATTGGTGACATTCCTAGTATACAGTACAGTGGTTACTTCAAACGGAAAATGCGAGACGAAAGTCTTTGAAAAGCTGTAATAATTAGTTGTAATGACTTGAGTAGTACCGATGATGAGGGTTTCTACTTACAAGATAGTTATTTTATTAATTTTTTGTACGTTCTCTAAAAATGTCTTTCGGTTTTCTAAGTGTGTGATTAACAATTTAAATAAAATTTTAACAATAATTAAATGCAGTTGCCAAATAAACCGGATACCTGATATTCGGTGCATCTCTTCTTATATACAGATGATGAGCGGATAAGGAAGAAGTTAAAATGATCATTGAGTTTAGTTGAGCTTTTATTCTTTTATACAAAATAACTTTACTCTTACACTTTTCTTACACTTTTACTAGGATTTTGAGGAAAAATTTGTTGAAATGCCCAAAGATCTCTATCAAGCGCATTTACGGCCAGGGGTGATCTTCCGTATCCATATGTCGGAGGCAATCCTCAAGATGCAGTACCGCAAGTATAAAAATATATTTTCTTTTATTTATTTTTAGCTGTATCCCGCATAGCAGGGTTTGCAGAGAAACTTTAGTTCTAGTAGAAATCTGTTACTGATGCCCGCCCGATCGGGGACTTCTGGGTGACCCCGAATTGGCAGATATACCTTCCGTATACCCACTAAAACCTCAAGGTGCTCCCCCTGGACCGTCACAGTTTTCGCTCAAATTGCGTAAAGTGGCGGAACTCAAGTCCGAGCTTTGAAAATAGTTTAAATATAATCATTCAACCTTAATAAAAATAGTTGAAATATATATTTTTAAAGTGTTATTTATTCACACACTTAGAAAAATTAAAAACATATATTAAAAAACGTATAAAAGCTTAAACGCAGCGGGATTTGAACCCGCGCCTCTAAGGCCGCGTAAGAGGCGCCGGTTCAAATCCCGCTGCGTTCAATTTTTTATACGTTTTCTAAATATATGTATATAATTTTTTACCCCAGTTGAGATCGAACCTCATAAAAATACGAATGAACATTCCTAATATACTTAAAAATTATATTTAAGTTATTTATTTTACTTTTTTAATGTACCTAATATAATATTTCCTATTCAATGCACCATCTCTTTATACAACTCCAACATTCAAATGTGCCTGGAAGAGATAAGGCCGCCTTGTTGGACTTTTATTTTAATTATTTCTGTGTTTATATATTTTGTAATGTTGTTAAATTATGATTTTAGAAACTGGTTTATTGAGATTTTCGATTAAATCCAAATAAATATTCAATAGTAATATATTCCTTTGAAAAAAGTTATTTTAAACTTTATATAAGCTAATTATACAAATACTGTACTGTAAAATACCGATATCTGTAAAGTTTCAACAATCCGGAATGCCAGCTCTTTAAATGGGTAGAAAGTGGAGAAACCAAATATTTTCAGTCTATCCTATAATCTGGGAAATATGTGGAGAAACTCCTTAGTATTTCACGGAGTAACCGTGCAATGAGTAGTGGAGGTGGACCGTGGAGTCACGGTGCCCGTCGAGTTGCACGACGCATCAAAGAGTGTGGAGCAATATCTGGGACTTGCGCCCCAAGTGTAGTTAACCTGCCCCCTTTTTAGGTCAAGACTATAAGTATGATTAAATTCAAGCTCTTTATTACTAGTTACGGAGAAGACAAAGACGAATCGGTCATAGAGGCTGATGTGGAATATTTACGTTTGACTCGCAAAGTGATAAACGATGAAATCACCAAATTCGAAGACTTGAAGTGGCTTGTTGGGTGGTTCAGCAACAGGTCGGAACTGATACAAGAACATACTTGCAACACAAGATACTATTCTGTTGGTAAGTTTAAAAAAAACGGCGTTAAACTACGCCTGAGTGGAACGGAATGTTTAGATTTCCGGTGGAAAGTGGAAAAATGTTCTGAATTAAATATTAAATGGAATATTAGTGGGAAATCGAACGGAAAACTAATCGTATTTAAAATCAGACTATGCAACTGCGCCATGAAACAATTTCTTCATCAAATTAAATTAAGTCGAAATATTTCGTGTAGAATGGCAGAACTCAGAGTCGCGTTTCTTGCCAGAGCGGAGAAATACATAATAATTTCAATGTAATCATTGAAAAGACATATTTAGAAAACGTATAAAAATTTGAACGCAGCGGGATTTGAACCCGCGCCTCTTGAAAACCGTTTAAGCGCTCTGACTATGCCATGCGTTTGCGTGCGTATCAATTTTTATACTTTTTTTAAATGTGTCTTTTTTTAATTTCCTAAGTGTGCGATTAACACTTTAAAAAATGAATGTAATCGTTACCACAAGTGGAAATCGAACCCACAACCAATCTCGTTTGCAGTCAGACACTATGCCACTGCGCCATTATGTCATCAATTTTGTTATTTATGAAACAAATTATTGTCTTTAAATATTATATTATCTTTTGTTATATGACATTATTTTCTAAAGGTCAGCTGCTAAAGTTCAGAAATTATCACCAAGGGTTTTTCTACATGAGTACATCTTAATACCGTTCATTATTAATTACGTGTGGCACAGTTTTTTGACAAAAAATAATAGTCTTGTTTACCCAATGGAACGAATTAAAAGTGGAATTGATCAAAGAACCGAGAACGGAGTGTCTTGACATTGAGTTCTCACTGACGCATTGCTTAGTGGGAAAAAGCGTGGAGTTGCTAATCCGCCAAAATTAATTTAGACTACCTTAGCTTAAGATATTTTTATTAATATTTTATATAAATATAACTTGTACTGACAAGTGAATTTCCTTTTTTTACTCTTAATCTAGGCAAAGAGATCATAGTTATTTGACACTCCGTTCTCTATTTATGACACGCAATTTTACTGATCAACCTCAATTTATTGAACATTGTATGTTGTAGTGGCGGAACTCTATGTCTAAATAGAGCAGCGGTGAAATGCAAATACGAGTACAATCATATGAAATCAATACCACAACCCACTCACCCATTGCCTTACCTTGCATTGCCAAACAACGCCTCAATTTTCGACAGAAAGTATAGAACGACAACAGGTTCTCTCTGACTAGCCTGCTATGGGAATAAGTGTGTATCCCATAAAAAAAATTATCTAACTTATTAATCCAAACCAAAATTACATCCCATGTTTCAAGAACTCTGCCCACATTGTAATAAAAAATTATCTAATTTATTAATCTAAAACAAAATTACATCCCAAATTTCAAGAACTCTGCCTGTAGGCAAGACTGCCTGTAATATGACAAAGCTAAAAAAACATAATTCTCATAGGAACTCCACCCACAAAGTTCACTCATTCCGAGGAGTACATGAAGAGGATGTGCCTCTTCGACAATGTATATATAGATCACATACCTTACGTGGTCGGGGAAGATGGTTCCCTGATGGCTGCAGTTGCTCCTCCAGTGCTGCATTGTGACGCAGCTACTTGTACATCTATTCCTTTCATTGATAGGTGTGTTACAGAGAGATTTATAGATTATCAATAAGATAGGTTACGAAAGATATATGTTACCAAAGGTTATTTAATAAGATAAGTTTTTTAGAAAACGTATAAAAATTTGGTTTTTGAACCGCGCGTCATGGAAACCGTCCAAGCGCTCTGACCGCTAAGCCATGTTCCACTTCCAGCTGCGTCGAAATTCTTATACGCTTTTTACGCAGAAATTTGTAATAATCTCTCTACAGACATGCTAAGAACAAACGAAGTTGAAATATGACACTGTCTTAGCAGAACGGCAAAAGGAATTATAAAACAATTAAATTATCATTTCATCTAGTGGATTACAACCCGCAACCAATTACGTTTACAGTGAAGCTGTCCCAATGCTGAAATATAAAGTACAAGAATACAATATTATCACTTAAGTAGCAATTCGTTAGGAGAAATAATCAGGCATAGGAAATTGCTAAAAAATATTTAAAATCATTCATCTTTGGTAACTACATTGAAGAAATAGGAGCAAAATCGGTCCAGCCTTTCCAGAGGTTATGTACATTACAAACAGACACTCTAATTTTATTTATTTATATAGATAGGTTACTAGTTTGGTAAGAATGATACTGTAACTGTATCAAACAAGTTTCCTGACAAATTGGCTCGTCTTTTTTCAGTTTGATGTTCGACGAGCGCCTTCCCCGCACCAATGTCCGAACTGTAACAAGATGCCAGGCAAGCTGCAGGGCGCACTGCCGCAACGACCCGGACTGCCTCAAGAGATGCTCAGACCGCTGCTTCCGATCGGATTGATTAAAAATCATATCTAGATTTTCCTTTGTTTTGTTCTTATTTTCTATTCTATATTATCAGACAGACAGACAGACAGACAGACAGACAGACAGACAGACAGACAGACAGACAGACAGACAGACAGACAGACAGACAGACA
>JAOYRR010000452.1:0-265000 GCA_038994665.1 Podotricha telesiphe
AAAATAAATTTTTACAAATTTGTAACAAATCCAAATCATTTCCCCAATCCAAAATTTGAACCTACGAACCCACATACATATAGGTATATCTCACAAACAAAAATAAATACTTTTCAAATTTGCAACCCCATCCTAAAGTTGCATAACAATAAGATGCCATTCAATATTGTTAGCATTGTTCTTTGGTACCTGCCATGTATTTTGGAAATAGCCACAGTTTAGTTGTGGACCTGTCGTAGTGAGGTGTTTTACCTATTGTGGGCTTGTGACATGAAATACCCTTGTAGACGAGTGGTAGACTATATGGAGTGCGATGTCGAATTTTGTAAGTCAATTTTAAAGTTTAAATCCCTTTTTGGTAAATTTGAATTAAACGAGGTGTGAGCAAGAATTTTATTGCAGTTAAAAGTATTTTTTTAAACTGAGTTGTGACTTAGGGCAAATTTTAAATTCCTTTTTGGTCAGACTTAAGCTTATTTTAGGCAATTTTTGGGTAACATTTATAAGCACATTTGCATTTATACAGAATTAATATTCAAAGTCAATTTTAAGTTTAAGGGTATTTTTTTAAACTTTATTTTGACTTTGACAGGTTATAATTTTTTTCAATAACACCTATAATGATTTCAACCTGAGTACCCTCAGTCTACAGTTTACTGAAATATCTATTTTTCTCAGTCAATTTTAAGTTTTATTAGTATTTTTTTTGGATTCAGGTAATTTAAACTATTTTTTGTGTAAAATTGTAAGCTTAATTGCATTAAACGAGATATCAGCAAGAATTTTATTTCAATTTAATAGTATTTTTTTGTAATGAAAATTGTATGAAAATATTTCTGTTCAATTATAATAAATAAATATTTCTAACGGGATTTAAACCTGCATCTCTCTTTACATGAAAAGACATAAGATAAGTAACTAAACACTAGACTGGTATCAAAATTGTGGGTCAATTTTATTTCTTTATAGGTTTTTTTTAATATATATATATATATATATTAGACACATAATTATTAAAACTTTCGATATTTGTCCAGCTTTGTACATTTAATTTTGCTGATAAGGTCTTTAGATTTGACAATATTTGTTAGACGTGAAATAAAATGTATTATAACGGATACACGACGCATAATAAATTAATAGAACACGCCAAGATATTTTTGTAATATTCTTAAGGATAATGTTTACAAGGGATTTTGATAACCTTAAAAACCGTTTAAGTTTTCAGTTCAAGTTCAAGTTTAGTCAAGGTTTTCAAGAGGCGCGGTTTCAAATCCCGCTGTGTTCAAATTTTTATACGTTTTCTAAATATGTATGTCTTTTTCAATTTCGTAATTGTGCGATTGAGACATTAAAAAATGTTAAAAAAAACCTTTAATAATTTTCGTAATTCCTCCGGCAATTCCGTTCATTCGGCAGTTTCTTCAGCTTTTCGCTTTTACTGTCGTAAGAATCTGGTGTTAAAAAACTCCTATCTACACTTTCGCGAACTTAACGCCACTCTTTAGTAAGAGCAGGGAAATGAAAAAAAAATATCCCAAGTTGGAATTGAACCCACAACAACTTCGTTTAATTCAGACGCTATTTTACTGCGTCACGGTGGCCTCATTTTTATAAATCTATACAAATAAATAAAATTGGAGCGTCTGTTTGTAATATTAAAATAACCGCTTTTTACTAAATGCATATGTATCTACATATATGAAAACAAAAAAATAGCACCGGCAGATAGCTGATATAATAAGAAGCGACTTAGATTACTTTTATTTTAGGATTCCACGCGAATGAAGTCGCGGGTACAGCTAGTTTATTATAAACTTTTCCTGTACTTACTGAGTCACTAATAGACAAAGTAGAGCCGGAAGTTGCAGACTTTTACTTGTTTACATAAAGAATATATATTTTACGCGAGAATCGAACTCAAAACAAACTCATAATAGCCACTATACATAATAATAAGGTGTAAAGCACATGTTTCATTCATTCCTCTAGTATTATAGAGGGTGGATATAATACAGTAAGTGTACTCATTTGTTAGAATTATCGTGAATTATTCATTTCGATGTGGTTTTCCCGCCATATTTTTAAAGGTGTTCCTCGTTTTTGGAGTTCCGTAAATAAGTTAATATGAATATATATAAATACTAGCGTCTCGCACCTGGCTTTGCTTGCGTGAACTAAAGCTTCGTATTTTAGGCGGCCTTTCCTTAAACCAATGATATTCTTGGATTACAAACAAAAATAGGAGCAAAAATCCTTTGTTTATCACAAGAGGGAAGAGACTTGAGGGCAGTATCTCTATATTAAATCTCATCACAATCAGTTCAGCGGTTTGGCCGTGATAACTTCACAGACAGACAGAGTTACTTTTGACTATATGCGGTGGTAGTGGGTTCGATTGCCACTCGAAGAAGTGATCATTCATTTCTCTGCTCTGGTAACAGGACAGAACGCAGAGTTGAGTTCCGTCACTCAACACATAAATATTACAGACACTACCATTTGTTTGGCAAACACTTTTCTATAAAGTAACTTACAACAAGGTGACGCGTAAATACGCCAGTCACTAAGCCGCTAGTAGTAATTGAAGTACATATATTTTAAATGTATAATATATCACCACCACTCCACACAAAAATTTGAACGCAGCGGAATATGAACCCGCGCCTCTTGGAAATCGTTCTAGCGCTATGACCGCTAAGTCATGTGTTCAAATCCCGCTGCGTACAATTTTTTATACGTTTTTAAAAACCTTTGTGGCTAAAACGTACCTTCATTATTAATAGTGAACTGTAACACTTGTAAATTCTTTTATTATTTCAACTTTACGCTTTTGCCCGCATGACAGTAAGAACCTAGTGTCAAGACACTAAGTTTCTCACTAACTGCCCGAAATCGATACATTGCGCGTTGAGTGGCGGTACTCAACGCCGCGTTTCGTCTTAGGTACCAGAGCGGAGTAAAGAAAATGTTTTTGTAAGGAACCCTCATTTCGCTTTGTATTTTTTCAAATCCACGTCGCCCCCTCCTCTTGTCTCATAAGTATGTAAATATTCATGGTTTTTCAGCTTAATGCATAATTTTCTGTAATTTTTTCATATATTCTTACATGAATAATTTGAAAAATATTATAGTTGGTACACAGTGTTCTTGAGTATAAAAGTTGCTAGTATTGTGCCTGGCTGTGTCTTAGAAATTTCATTCCTCTTTTTTAGGACAGGTATTTGGACAAACCTTTATGTATTTATAATAAATACCTGTTCTATTCGCTTGCGTCCTGCTCCACGTGGCTTCGCCCTCGTGGCTGTTTCGTATTTTCTGCGGCTTTTTCGTAAAACAATGAAGTTCCAGGAAAAATTAAAAAAATGGGAGCGAAATGTAGCATATTATTATCACAAGAGCCTCAAGTATATCTATATAAAATTTTATAACGATCGGTACAGCGGTTTGGACGTAATGACGTCACAGACAAACAGACAGAATTAATTTTGCATTTATAATATTAGTTAGGTATTCACTTTATGTAAATTCTACAACTATACAATTTCTTTCTAAAAATATTTATTATGTAAAAGCTTTTAATTAAAATTAAAGCTTAAATTTTATTAAGATTATTTAAAGTCTTATAAGGATAAGAAATAACTATTACAAACGGACAAGTATTTAGACGTAGCACGATAACTTCGTATAGCTTAGATGGCTGGAGTGCTTAAACATTCTCCAAGTGTAGCAGGTTCGAATCGTGCTTCCTTCTAATTTTTATAACATAGAATCTAATTTAATTTTTAATTTAACAAATCAGGTTTTTGTAATATTATAATTGAATTTAATTACATTTTAAATTATTTCTCACCACATGGTCGATTCGGTCTATTTTTATACCTATTTTTTTATTCTACATAAGATATCTTGCAAAAATCATATAAAATCGGTGTAGTGCAAAAAAACATACCTATAGCTTAATTAATTTGGACGAATCCAAGAAAGATACTATTAATTTGAATTAAAATTTTGTTACGTTCACATTTTCATCCATTTAAGGCCATAGTCTCGCAATGGAATAGCGTCTGACTGCAAACGCTATTGGTTGTGGGTTCGATCCCGACTCGAATAAATGATTATATTTAAATCAGTTAATTACAAGATAACATATAGAAATCTTACAGCACGTAGAAAAGAGATCAGACCGCACTCTCTCAACGCGGCAATCATGAAAGAGAAGAGCAAAAACGCTGCAAGATCGAGACGGGAGAAGGAAAATGCTGAATTTCTAGAACTTGCCAAGCTCCTGCCCCTACCTTCTGCTATCACTTCTCAGCTGGACAAGGCGTCGGTTATACGATTGACAACAAGTTATTTGAAGATGCGACAAGTGTTCCCGGATGGTAAGTAGGATATAATGATAATAATATTTCAAATTCAAAACATTACTTATACAAATAGACTTTTGCAAGCATTTTTGAATCGTGGAAGGAACATAAAGCTACCACCGGCTCGGAAGGCAGTTCTGCTGAGAAGAGCCGGCAAGACTCAACAGTTGCTCTTTTCAAATACAAAAGTTACAATTTTATAATTTATTACACAGCTAACCTGCACCAAACTCAAATCATATTACTTCCACACATTTTTATCTTTTAAATATTCTTCTACAGAGTAATAAGCTTTATAGCGGCTGTAAATTTCTGGAGTTGCTAATCTAACATAGCTTGTAGATTCTTATTATATATGCGTATACTCAGACCCATAAAAGACTCATTTACTTTTTGGAGGCGATAACTTGGTGTTACAAGCTTATATTTATTTCTTGTCCCTATAATATGTCTGTCACTGTTTTTAGCATAACATTAGATGTGTTATCGGACGAACAAAGTATTATAATATGATATGATTATTGGTTGTCTCAATTTTTATACATTTTACACTGATTAATCATTTTGAGTTCCGCTACTCACTCATATCGGGTAGAAAGGGGAAAACAGAGAGTCTTGTCACCAGGTTCTACATATGTGTGAAGCTTATACGTTGGTATTCAGATTTCTTTTTTTAAAAACACACACTGCACACTACACTGTACACTATTGATCCGATATTTAAATTATGTCAAAGTCGCGAAAGCCAAAGATTTCATAATCTTTTTCTCCAGGTCTTGGAGACGCATGGGGAGCAGCACCACCGCCCCCACAGCCTAGAGAGCTCACCATCAGGGAACTTGGATCTCATTTACTCCAGACCCTTGACGGGTTCATCTTCGTAGTGGCACCCGATGGGAAAATTATGTATATCAGTGAAACTGCTTCTGTACATTTAGGACTAAGTCAAGTAAGTCCCCAAAATGGATTTAAGAAAGAACCTAAGTTTTTTATATTAAAACTTCACACCTTTTCATAGTCAGAGAGAATGTATTGACTTGACACTCACTTTGTTTTAGCAGAGCAAAGAAAATAAAAATAACTGTTGTAATCAACGTATTGAACCCACAATCAATCGCGTTTACACTAATTTTTAATTATAATAAAAAAAAAGAAAAACAGCAAATAAGTAAAATGCAGAGCTATTATCTACACATATAATAAAAATGTAACTTATCGCTGTCTATACATGGAAGATATATGAAAAAATATTATTAGGGAAATTTATCAACATAATAGAACACAAAACAGTGATTTTAAATTTTCTATTCTGTTTGTCTGTTTGTTTGTGCACGCTAATCTCAGAAACGGGTTAACTCTTTTAAATGCAATTTTATGTTCTGGTAAGCGACTCTTAAAATGTTATGTTTATTTAATTTTAATTGGTTCATAAATAAAAAAAAACAGCCATTTAAATTGTAAATTAAAGCAACCCGGGCGGGTGAAAGAACGAAATAGTTTAGTCATACAGTTTACGCAGACGAAACCGCGAGCGGGTCGCTAGTCAACAATATATTTCGAAGACGGCATTTTATTTAAATTGCTTGAATAGAGATATGAGCTCGGACAGTGGAGTTAAGCTTTCACTTGTGTAGCAAGTCCCAGACACTGCTCCAAGCTCCTCTCTGCAATGGCCACCTGCATGGTGAATAGATGGAATGCTAAGGAGTTTCTCCTCTAATCTTTTGTAGGTAGAATTAACGGGTAACTCCATATACGAGTACATTCACCAAGCTGATCATGAAGAAATGAACGCTGTTCTTGGACTACAGCATCCGCATTCTTATCTCGGACCACCATCTGTTGGGTAAGTTCCGTACTTAATAGTAACATGGAGAGTGGAGATCAGGATAAACAAAAACTATGCGTAACCGTAACTGAATCCCATAAAAACGTTTCGGATAATTTTGGATATAGCCGTAGTCAGAATAAGAGCTATCAATAACAGATGCTTTAAAAAATAGAAACACCTGGGAAAAAATATGTCAATAAAAGGAATAGATAAATTGGTCTAAATTTAATTAGTTACTTAGTGTGGGTGTAATATTGTTAGGTACATTTGACCTTTCCAGTGTCCGATTGAGATTCAATTTTTAATTCACCTCTAGTCCTGATGACAACACAATTACATTTTATCAGTACTATTGTTAATTTAAAAGGGCCGCCACAACAAAATGGCGGTTTACATATTTTCGTACAATTCACCCGCGTAGAATAAAAGGACATAGCTTAGAAATTAAAAGCTTGTTCTTAAAAGTATTTTTTATTATTTGTATGATCAGATAGACAGTTAATAAATTGACATATCTAATAAAATAAATATTACACACACTACCATGAGCTTGGCATAAACTTTTGTACATTGACATAAAATTTGCCAAGGTAACGCGTATTTTTCGCGTCGAAGAAGCCTCTATTATATATTAACTACTCCATAGGTACCCAGTTGGTGGAACTTGGAGTCCAAACGTGGACATAGAATGTGAAAGAACTTTCTTTATAAGAATGAAGTGCGTTCTCGCGAAAAGAAATGCTGGTCTCACCACATCTGGATATAAGGTGAGTGCGCTTAACCCATTGCTCCCTTGACCTAACTAAAAAAAATAAGTTAGTGGTTTTTCATAGATATGTTATTTCTAAGAGAGTTTAATTTTTTTTAATAAGTTTTTAGTATCTAACTAAATTAATATTATTTTAGTACTGTTGAGGTATAGATATAAACTTGGAGACTGTTTTTTTTATACTCTATGCTACTTGCACTGTCAATGCCATACGTTTATCTATGATTATTTTTCTCATCCCGCTAATACAGTATGTCGCTATTTATATCAAATTAAAAATTTGAATGAGCTTAGTGGTCATAGCACTTGGACTGTTTCCAAGAGGCGTGGGTTCAAGTCCCGCGGCGTTCTGATTTTTATACGTTTTCTAAATATGTTTTTTAGTTTCCTAAGTGTGTGAATAACACTTTAAAAATGTTAAAATATTTAATAAATAGCATTATTTCTTGCCAAACGATTGTTCGTAGAATAGTCTTTGGGTAGCAGAAATTTGTAAAAATCTCTCTACATAGATACTGCCAACAAAAACATGTAGAACGCATGGCTTAGCGGTCAGAGCGCTTCGAGGGTTTCCAAGAGGCGCGGGTTCAAATCCCGATGCGTTCAAATTTTTATACGTTTTCTAATAATATCACTTTTTGAACACAACTACGCTAGTTGTTATATTTTTTATTTCATCAAGTACTACAGTTATGATATTTTACAATATTTATATACTTTACGTTACTACATTCGTTCTACACTTTCCGGATATATGAAAAAATATAGGTACCACGATATAGAGTCGAGAACAGTCAAAGGCAATGCCGTTTACATTTTTCTAAACGCCTATATGACATGACGTCATCTCTAACTTACTCTGTTTCTATAAAACAATAAAACTTTTATATTGACATTTCTCTACGGTGGTAATACAAAGTTCCGCCCCACTCAACACGCAATGGATTCCGGCGGAAAAAAACTACGAAATGTTTTGACACTAGGTTTTTTTATTGGTTGTTTTTAGTACATTCTGCCAACAATATGGTTAAAACATCACACAGGATTCGAATAGGCGACCTTTATATAAAATAAATGTATAGTTTTATTAATTCCCCCTTTCCTCTCAACAATTCAATGTTGGCGCGTTCAATTGTACTGTTAATTAACTTAAGAGAAATATGCAAATATATTACAATACTCCTATTACATATTTATAACCATATGAGGCTATTGTATCGCAGTGGGACAGCGTCCTTGTAACCCCGCTGGTTGTGGGTTCGAATCCTACTGGAGGAAATAATTATAATTAAATGTATTATACAGCTTCACGCTTTTTACCGCAAAGCAGGGTAGGCAGAGAGCACCTAGTGTTAAGAACACTTTCCCCCTGAACTCAAAACATTGCGTATTGAGTGGCGGAACTCAACTTCTAAAGTCTTGTAGACCCAGACCACAGCGAAGAAATGAAAATAATTTCAATCTTACGAGTAGGATTTGAAACTACAATTAATCACATTTGCGTTCGCTGCCCCACTGAGCCACGATGGCCTCAAGAAGCCTCTTAGTTATAATAAACTAATCTATACATATAATAAAAATATAACTGATCACTGTCTGTAAATGGAAGATATATAAAAAAATATATTATTGGGGGCGTTTATCAATGTAATGGAACTCAAAACAATGATTTTTTATTTTCTTTTCTGTTTGTCTGTGCGTTGCTGCACGCTAATCTCAGAAACGGCTTAACCGATTTAAATGAAGTTTTAACTATTGTATTTTGGTAAACTTATCTTAATATGTAGTGTTAATTTAATTTAAATCGGTTCATAAATAAAAAGTGAAAAAATTATATATTTAAGCAAAATTTATGATTTAAGTGTCAACGCAGGCGGGCGAAATGACGAAATAAACTATTTCGTCGTGTAGTTTTTACGCAGGCGAAGCCGCAAGCGGGTCACTAGTAATAAATATAATAATATAATTTATTTATATCATAGTTTTTTTTACATTTTAAAGTGTTAATAACATACTTTTTTTATATAATATCGTTCTAGATTTTTAAAATGTTATTTTTACCGCCGACTTATCGGTACAAAAACTTCACACTTGACAAAAAGCCTCTTGATTTAAGGTAATACATTGTTCCGGCTACCTCCGAGCAAGACGGTTTGGAGAGGCGACAGCGCCCCTGGGCTTAGTGGCGGTCGGCCATTCACTACCTCCGTCAGCTGTGACGGAATTGAAGCTGCACTCCAACATGTTCATGTTTAGAGCGTCACTGGACATGCGGTTGATTTTTTTGGACGCGAGGTGAGTGGGGGTTTGATTTTTTTACACACTTTGAACATTTATCTTTTGCCAAACGATTGTTTTCAGAAATAATATTTTAGTAGCGGAAATTTGTAAATACCTCTTTACAGAGATGCTTACAACATTAATAAATTTTAAGGAGCGTATCGGGGTGTTGACGTACCTGGATAGAACGTATGGCTTATCGATCAGAGCGCTTGGACCGTAAACAAGAGTAGCGGGTTCGAGTCCCACTACGACCAATTTTTTTTTAATATATCTTGTATGTATATTTTTATTTATTATTTTATATCTCACTGCATAGCTTTTATTTTTCTGTTTTTAAAAAACAGTGTAATTTTATTAAAATCTTAAAAAAATATCTACTTTTCTATTAGGTAAGTGAAGGCATATGTGCCGATTTAAAATTTATACAAATAGACGAATATTTGAGTATGAAATCTAGCGTAGTTAAAGTTTCTCATAATAATTCATTTAAAATATATCAAATTAATAAAATAAATATTACACTGTAGTATAAAGTAACACACAAGTTGCTATGGCAACGCTTATTTTACCCTTCAACAGAGCTACTAGCTTACTAAGATAGTTATATCAAACATTTTAACCCAATGAAATAATTTAAAGTTTTTTACTCAATAATTTGTAAAAAAACTTAATTAAAAATCAGCTATATTCAAATTATTTACTATGATAGAAACCTCTTTCATATGATATCCATATTGTAGAAGTGCATATCACAAACTTGACTGAATTTCTTAGCAGAAATTTGTAAAAATCTCTCTACAGAGATGCTAACAACAAAAATAAGTTGTAATAAGCGTAGAATAAATCGACGTAGCCGGATGTAGAACGCATAGCTTAGCGGCCAGAGCTCTTGGACGGTTTCCAAGAGGCGCGGGTTCGAAAACTGCTGCGTCAAAAACTTTATACGTTTTCTAAAAAAATGTAGAGCTGAGAAATTAAAATTTAAATATAATTACCTCGAGTGAGCATCGAACTCCCAACCATAGCGGTCACAATCAGACGCTGTCCCACTGGACACGATGACCTCAAAAAAATACTTAAAAATGCATAGGTATAAAAAATAATTTTGCGAGTGTTAATAACAATACAGCGGAACGCGTTGTTAAACGATTTCATACGTTTAGTAAAGCTCTTAGGTCGATGGAATTTGTCGATTATTTAAACAAAAATTATTAACTATTAACTTCAAGTTATTCTATGCGCTCTAATGGAGAGATGGCTCATTCTCAAGTCAAGGCACACCGTTCTCCACATACCGCCAAACGCCAATTCAAATTAAACGTTGCGTGTTGAGTAGCGGAAATTTAAATAATTTAGATACAATCATGGTCTCTAATGGTGATTGAACCCACAACCATCGCTATCATCAAAATGGGTAAAATGTAACATGCAAAGGCAAGAATGTAATTTTTATAAAATGCTGTCTTTTTTTTTGTTCTAATAAGAATTTGTTTATATAAATC
Source organism: Podotricha telesiphe (assembly GCA_038994665.1). Classification (NCBI taxonomy): domain Eukaryota; kingdom Metazoa; phylum Arthropoda; class Insecta; order Lepidoptera; family Nymphalidae; genus Podotricha; species Podotricha telesiphe. The sequence continues at coordinate 10,756 of JAOYRR010000452.1, forward strand.
ATAATAATTAAAGTCACCATGTCGCAGTGGGATAGCGTTTGAGTATAAAGACGGTTGTTGTGGGTTCCAAACACACCTGGGAGACTTATTATATTTTCGGTCAGGAATACTATTCTGATGTTAATGTGTGGAATTAAACGCTGTTGATGCTCTCTCGGGAAGCTAATGATAGATATGAAGTTATTGTAAAACTATATTTGAAAAGAGCAACTGTTGAGTTTCTCGCCGTCTCTTTTCAGCAGAACTGCCTTCCGAGCCGGTGGTAGGACTGACTATACTGACATTTTACGTTAATTGTCGATTCGAAAGTGCTTGTAATAGCCTATTTAAAAAAGAATATTTTGATTTTATTAAAATTATTTTCATCTTCTCCCTCTGGCTAAGCGGCTTTGACTTCCGCTAATGTCTTGAATTCGAGAGGAAAGCAGAGATTTATGCGGGAAACAGTGTAAAGCTTAAAAAAACCCCGCTTTGGTAAGAAAGTTAAGTTCCATCATTTAAAATATAGTGCCTTGTAATTTAATAGAGTTGAGAACGGAGTGTCTTGCCACTACGTTCTCTCTGACTATGCGGAGATGTGTCAAACTAAAGAAATATATTATGTACTAGCGACCCGCACGCGGCTTTCGCCCTGCATAGCTGTTTCGTATTTGCGGCTGCCGTTTTCGTAAAACAATGAAATTCCTGGAAAAACTATAAAAATAGGAGATAAAAGTAGCTTGTGTTCATCCGAAGACCCTCATCTGAGGGTCTTATATATAGATATTTATCTGTAGTATATAAAATTCACAATCGGTTCAGCGGTTTGGCGGTGATGACGTCACAGACAGAGTAACTTTTTAAAATTTGCACATTTGTCCGGATATTTTATTTTCCATTTTAAAGTTCTTATTGTTTTAGCTTGTAGTATTATTTTTAGTATTAGCTTATACGGGAAAAGGCGACGCATAAGAAGAAAATATCTATACAAACAATTAAAATAGGTGTGTCTGTTTGTAATATTAAAGTAACCGGTTTTTACCGGTGCTTATACAATTTTTGTCTGTCCGCCTGTTTGCTCCGGCTAACCTCTGGAACGCCTGTACCGATTTTGACGGGACTTTCACTGGCAGATACTACTTTTATTGTAGAATTCCACGGACTTAGCATAATCGATCTTTATTCTAATACTTTTTTTTAGATTTTATTCAGCACAGCTAGTAATTCAATAAAATCACTCAAAACTTAACCAAAACAATCGACTGAGTCGATACTACAGCACAAAAGCACCAAGTTCAAAATTTATACTTCACGCCAATCAGTGTCGCGTCAGCGTTAGTAAAAGCTTTTCTACGAAACAATATACGATATAGAGGCGCAGTGGGTTAGAATTTTACCGTACACGATGGTTCCGGGTTCGATAACAAAGGATTTTTAACATAATTGACTGTTTTTCGGTGTATTTTCAAGTTCAGTGTTAGGTTATGTTCCATATTTCTATTTGGATATCCTAATGTCATGAGGGCCACGATGGCTGAGTGGGACAACGTCTGAATGATAATGGTTGTGGGTTCGACTCCCACACGGAGGAATGATTATATTTAAATTATTTTAATTTTTCCGCTCTTGGTACCTAAGACAAAGCGCGTCATTGAGTTTAGCCACTCAACATGAAAGTGGAGAAGGGGGGTCTTGACATTAGGCTGTATAAAAATGTCAAGACTTTCCGTCCGAATTTGACACGTTGCGTATTATATGACGAAATTTAATGCCATAATTCTTATTATCAGAGAAGGCAAGTAAAAAAAGTTATATAGTAGGGATCGAACCCACACCCAATCGCGTATACTTTAAAAGCGCCACTGTACCCCGATGGCGTCATTACAAAGCTACAATAATACTGAGAAACATTACAATAATAATAATATTAAATTTCAAAATAACACCTGAGGGACAGATGGTCGTAAATTGACACCTTACAAAAGATTAGACGATATAAAGACATTGGTATCAAATAAGGAATTCTAAACAAATTATTGAGGCCAGGCTTATTGGTTGTGGGTTCGATACACATTCGGGGGAATGATTATATTTAAATTATTTACATTTGTCCGCTCCCGGTGACAGGACAACGCGCAGCCTTAATTACCGCTCAGCAAGCAATGGCTAAAAGTGGACAACAGAGTTTCTTGAGTCACTAGGAATCACTTCTTCAGTCTATTCGGGATAAAGTTCCAGTGACAGGTTAAAGGCGTTAAGCTCCGCCCCTCAACAGCCAATGTCTCAGTTTTTGGCGGAAAATAGAGAAGGAATTGTCTTGACCCTAGGTTCTCACCACCGACCCTAATATGCGGAAAATACGTGAAGCCATAATATAGTTATTTAAATGGTAATATAGTTTGTACTTTCTCCAATACTTTTGATTTTCAAACGCAAAATCCTTATATTTTGCCTTACCCTAAGAATTTTGTAAGTCCTCGTTTAGTGCTGCCCTTAAGTCTGGACGCCAAATTTCGGATTTCACCGATTCCCAGGCGGAGGATAAACGACGTTACTTTTTATAACGTTACGAAAAACATATATTTAAAAAAGTATACATTTTTTAACAAAGCGGGATATGAACCCGCGTCTTTTCAAAATCGTTCAAGGGCTCTAACCCTAAAGCCATTTTTATACGTTTTCTAAATGAATCTAAATATATGCTTTTAAATTTCTTAAGTGATTATCACTAACATTTTTTTTTAAAACGTTACTTTGATCCACTTATTGGCGTTACTTATTATAGCTACATCTAATTTCCAAGATATCATTATTTTTTAAAATATAGAATCTGTCAAGACACTCCGTTCTCCATTTTGGACCCGAATTCGAGACAATACCTGTCGTGTGACTGAAATCAAAATAATCCATACTAATATTATAAATGTGAAAGTAACTATCTGTGACGTCATCAAGGTCAAGCCGCTGAACCGATTGTTATGAAATCTTATATAGTTCTTGGGATGAACATAGGATACATTTCCTTCCATTTTTTTTTCAACTCTTTCAGTAATACGAAACAGCTATAGTTCAAGCGGGCGAAGCCGCGAGCGGGTCTCTAGCTTAAACATATTTTAATTAAAGATTATTTTAATTGCAATATGTTTGACAAAACGTGATTTACGACGATTTCTATTTCCGTATTTAGTAACATATCTATCATACGACAATTTGAGTAATTTGCGTAATTGCATTCGTGTAGTTGCAATTATACATTTTCATGTTTCAAGGTCGTAGGTTTGATTTTGAAATGCATAATTGTGACAGAGCGAACCTAACCTTAGTGGAAAGAAACTTCGATCTCCACTTTCCGCCCGAAATAGAGATATTGCTTGTTTGTTGAGTGGCGGAACTTAAGGCTGCCATATTTAAAATTAATCCGAGGGGGAATCGAACGCACAACCAATCGCATTAACAGTCCAGACGCTGCCACTATACCGACGAGGAACTCAACAAATGGCTTGGAGTTCGATTTCCAGTTGGAGGAGTTATAATTTTATTACTTTCATTTGTCCACTTCCGGTTTGGTGACTGGATTGGACGCTACTTAACACGCAATGTCCCGAATTGGGGTGTGAAGTGTACAACAGAGTATCTTGGCACCGGATTCTCTCTGAGGGATAGAGCGTGAAGCTAAAAAAAAACTTCTACGCTAATATTGCTATCAAAACAAAACTTTTTACAAGACCTATTCGATTACATGAGGGCGACAGAAATAAAACGGAGCGGCGTACCTACCTATAATTGCCTACCACTCGGTTGAGTATCGAATTTCTAATAATAAGATTAGTTTTTGCAATGGTTGCGGGTTCACGAAAGTTTTTGATTAATATTGATATTAATATATATATATATTTTTTGTTCTAATACTTTTGTTTTTTTTTTATATGAGAGATGAAAACGAAAACCTATAAAAATACGAACACAGCCGGATTTGAACCTATAATAATATAATTATATTATTCCTATAATAATATACTAGTAATAATATTTTTTTTATAAATTATAATACGTTTTCTAAATATGTCTTTTTCAATTTCCTAAGTGAGCGAATAACACTTTAAAAAATATTAAAAATATTTAATAAATAGCATTCTCTCTTGCCAAACGATTGTTCGTAGAATAATCTTTGGTTAGCAGAAATTTGTAAAAATCTCTCTACAGAGATGCTAACAACAAATATAAGTTGTGATAAGCGTATAAGAATTTCGACGTAGCTGGATGAAGAACGCATGGCTTAGCGGTCAGAGCGCTTGAACGGTTTTCAAGACGCGCGGGTGCAAATCCCTCTAGCGTTCAAATTTTTATACGTTTTCTTAATATGTCTTTTGAGAATATTTTATAATATATAATTGTTCTATCGAGTAAAAATCGATTACCACTACCGAAATTCGACACGTCGAATAGTTTATGTATTGAGATTATTAAAAAATTATATTCATAAGTAATATTTTGTTTATTTTTAATTATAACAGTATTTATGGCCAGACTTAGTACAGACACACACACACATATATATATAAATACAGTCTGCTATGATTTTTCTTTAATAAACCACTTCAAAAATCAAAGTGCAATCAAAACCGGATAGCAAGCTTATGTCATACAAAAGAGGTCATTTAAAGTACTTTTCACGTCATGCAGAAAAAGTGTTGACACAAAATGTGATCGCTTCCGCCAATTAACAACCCCTTATACTTACTTGCACACCCCTAAGTTATTGTTTGGTAAAATCGCAGTGTTTTACAAAAGACCCCTTATTAATTGAGTAAAAAAACACCAAAAAAAAACTGCGCTTAGACGGTTTCCAAGACCCGCGCGTTCGAATCCCGCTGCATTCAAACGTTTTCTTAATTTTAATCGATTTTCTAACTGTGTGAATAACACATCAAAAATAAGAACAAAAAAAGCAAATTTTTTTTTTAATAATACCTTAGTAATATATTAAATTAGTAAAATAAATATTACATAATACCATATATTTGACATACACTGCTGTAAAGTGACATACACGTTGCCTTAGAAACGCGCCTTTTGGACGGTTACCAAGAGGTTCGGGTTCCAATCCTGAAGCGTTAAAAATTTAATGCGTTTTCTAAAAATGCTTTTGCTTTCTTCTCCACACACAACTAATTGTGCTAAACTATTTATTGTTAGTGATAGCAAAATAAGAGTCGTAAAGTCCACGCAAACGAAATTACAGACAACAACTAGTTTTACATACAAACGTTCCACTGAGTGGGATTCGAACCCATTCATTTAAAACATTGTTTTTTACCCATTTTTGTCAATTTTTCCATACAATACCCGAAATCGAGACGTTTCCGCGATTTTCTTACCAAAGCGAAAGAATGAAAATAATTTAAATATTTTAAGTGGAGATTGCATTTACAGCCAGAAGCTCTCCCACTCACAATGGCCTCTTAATTTATTCAAATTAATATACAAATAAGAAATATATACAAAAAAAAAATAAAATTACTAACTAAGCATCTCTTTATATTTCAGAGTGGCATCCCTCACGGGATATGAACCTCAGGACCTTATAGAGAAGACGCTATACCATTACATACACGGCACTGATGTGTTACACATGCGATATTCGCACTGTACATGTAAGTTTTTTCAAGACACTCCATTCTCCACTTGTCACCAGAATCAACGCCGCCCTTTGTTTTACCAGAGCGGAGAAATTTAAATAATTTAAATATAATTATTAATTCGAGTGGGTATCGTATCCAATCTCGATTATAACATATCTTCAATTCGTAGAGCATTTAGTGGAATTCAATATATTTTAGATTGGTTAATTTATTAAAACTTATAATTTATAAATTACTTTATATAATCTGTATTCTATGTTAAATATTATCTGTTTCATTTGAGGTGGCAATATAATTAAAAAAAAAAAATAGTATATAACGACTTGTAACGGTAATATTAGGTGTTGCCCCTTAGGGCACCCGCCCTTGCATGCGTTGACCCGTCTCTCATCAAGACATACAGTGCTTGCATTTCTCAGGGATTGAGCACCCTCTTCCCTATATATATATATATATACTGATACGCTATTTCCCATTTCCATAATCATAATTTGGTCCTTTCTTTACTTAACATTGCTGTAAGAGATTGTTTAAAGCAATACGACGTTGCATACGTTTCATATTTGTATATATATTTATTCGTTTGTTTGTGTTTTTGTTTCTCTTGTATGATTCTATTCACCCATTTCTTTAATTTCCAGTATTAAACAAAGGACAAGTTACATCAAGATATTACCGTTTTCTGACAAAATCTGGCGGCTGGGTATGGATGCAGAGCTACGCCACTATAGTTCACAACTCTAGGTCGTCTCGACCGCATTGCATCGTATCAGTCAATTATGTGCTTAGGTAAGAAGACGGAGAGAACCTAGTGTCAAGACACTCAGTTTTCCACTTTCCACTCGAATTCCAGACATTACTTGTTGCGTGGCGGGGCTTATCGCCGAGCGTTGTATTACCAGAGTAGGGATATGTTAAATTAAAAGTTATATTTTCTAGACACTTAGTGCTTATAAGCTAAAAAAAAAACATTTGAAGAAAACGTTTAGCAATTTTGAATGTAGCGTATTATTATTATTTTTTTCAGAGAGAACAAGGTCACTAGGGTCAAGACACTCCGTTCTCTACTTTCCGCCCGAATTGGAGACATGGCATTGAGTGGTGAAACTCAACGCCCCGCTTTGTCTTTGTCCTGTCAGAGCAGGGAAATTAAAATAATTTAAATATAATCATTTCCCCAAGTGGGATTTCAACCCACAACCAATGCGTTTACAGCCAAACACTATCCCACTGAGAACCAAACGCCTCAGCAATATGTTTACCAGTGAGTAATATTTTTATTAATAATAAATTTTCCCATTTCTTTACAGCGACATAGAAGAAAAGAACCTCATACTCAACATAGATCAGGGCCCTCCCAAACTGAACATAAGCGACGCGCCCCAACCCCCCGCAGCTCCCCAAATGCACAGACAAACCGACAAAATTAATAATCACATAATAAACGAAGAGTTCAGCGCCGATTCTTATAACTATCCAGAGTATTGCCCAGTCATACCGCATTACGAGAACCCTGATGAATATCAAAATGGCTACCAGGAGTTGTTCTACGAAAATTATACGGAGCCCGAAATAATACCTAATAATTACGCGTATCCACAAAGTCAACGGCCATTTTCAGCTTCATCGTCTTCCTGCTCCTCTATAGAAAGCTCTGAAATAAATCAATATAATTATACGAATTTAATATCTTTTTACAATCCAAATCAAAACGGACGTCAAGTTGACGGCAATTTTGGCGGGAACTTCGGTAAAATGACACCCCCCGTCCAAGATGGCAGTTACACTAGTGTCATTGTAGATAACACACAGCAATATCATCATGGCGGATCTGTCAATGAATTTGTTCATTGATTTATATTTAAATATTATAAATAGATATATATATATATATATATATATATATAATATTATAAATAGATATGTATGCCACTTATTGACAAAGTGGTATTAATATATATTTTTTCCATAATCGTTTTAAGAATAAAATGCGGAGAACGAAGTGCTGGTAGAGTGGAAAGTGAGTTGTGTGAAAACGAAAATTTATTTAATCGTGGCATAGTGGTGTGTGACTACTAGTGATGACTTTGATTTCAAATTACTTAGGTAAATTTATATCTATATTCTGTTTATGTATGGTTAGACGGAAAGAGAATTCTCTGTTGGTCTTCCATCATGTGGGAATATTAAAAAAAATATGTTATACCACTTTTGCATTAATATTATAAAATTTTAAATTTTCTACTTATACATATTTTGTTCTAAGTCATTATGAAAAATAATTAATAATATTACAATAGCCATATTATATTATGTAGTATATATAAAATAAGTTAATAGATAAATCAATTAATAAGCAAATATTCGAAATATAAATATCATAATGTAAGTGCCAAAATAATTTGTAGGTTATACATGTATAAAGATGACAGCGCTTGACTGTATACACGAAGGTTGTGGGTTCGATGCCCATTTGGAGAAATAAATAATATATAAATTATTTTAATTTCTCTGCTCCGGTTACAAGACAAGGAGCAGCGATAATTTCCGGCGGCTGTAACATGTATAAATAATCGATTTACCGAATTTTGCTATTTTCTAAACAATTAATGCAACAAATACTCTTCGCTCTTTAAGTTTATTAATTGATTCGGTAAATCTAACTATTATATCATTAGATTAGACATAGCTGTAAATATTGTAAATAAAAAATACTTTAATTATTTATAAAATTAAATATTACTTTACTATTTATTTTCAATTACAGCATACATTATATTATCTGTGTATAGAATTAGTTGACAAATTTGACAGCTATAGGATTTATGTACGAATGAATGACCTTTGCGTTTTATAAAAAAAAGTAGGATAAAAGGCATTTGCCGCCAAATATCAAATTAGTGACAATAATAGTGTAATATGTATATATTAGTGTAATAATTGCTTTTTAAATGTAAAATTAGTTTATCTGAAGGGAATTTACTTAAAATGGTGATTTTACAAAGATAAAATGTTATTGTAAGTCAATCATTATGGTTTATGCAGTTTCACTTATATAATATAAACATGTCGCAAACTTATAATCAAAATTGAGCTAGCTCGTAAGTTCTTCTAACAACTTCCTTTATTTGATAAAAATAAACAACTAAATTGGCTAGAAGTTTCAATCTGAATCAATTATATTCTAAATTTTTATAATAAATTCCACCATTAATGTGTCTTTTGATTATTTTCTTAATATATAAGAATTCGTTAAGAAATAAAAATAAATAAGCATTTTTGCCTGATTTGACTGTTAAAGCAGTTAATTTACTTCAGTGTTTTTAATATTATTAAGGTTTAGTTTTATTATATGTATATGTTATTGTAAAAGCCCAAAGTACGATAAATCCTAATATTTTCCAAAAATAACTTGAGGTTCATTTCAATGGCAAAGGTTTCTAACATAACCTCATCAACATTTACCGTATCTATTAGACGAACAGTTAAAAATTTTACCATTAGCCTTGGTAAATCTGAATTCGGACTTTTACTATAATGTATATGTTATAAATATACTAATATATATATATATATATAATTTTATCATACATTCTGTATGTAAATATATAATTTGTTTGTGATATTTGTTTAAGCCTAAGACGCTCTGATTTAAACTTATTTTATTTGTATCGAAATATCAAGATCTAATGAATAATGAATCTTTAATATGGTGGTTTTATTTTCTCTATTTCACATTGAAGTTTATTTGTAAGAATATTTTAATACAAGCTGTGCCCGCCATTTCACCCGCATTGAATAAAGTAAAGTAAAAGTATGCTACTTTCGTAGTTCGATTCCCACTCAAGGAAATTATAACTTTTTAAATATTTTCATTTCTCGGCCCTGGTAACTAAAACAAAGCGCAGCGTTCAGTTCCGTCAGTTAACACGCAACGTCTCAATTGCACTAGGTTTTGACACTAGGTCCATGACGTAGGTCTATGACTACCTTATTACGTGGGGAAAAGCGTAAAGCTGTTAATACATTAGCCTACTCTTTTAAAGATGCCTAGCGTTGCGCTGTGATACAGCGACTGTTGTTATGGGTTCGATTCCTGCTTATATTACTACATATCATATCGTTATTACATTTCCAAAACCTGATACAACACCACGGTGAACGTGCTACGTTACCAATCGCCACGATGGCTTCAATTATGTTTTTTAAACAATTTTATTGTTCCTATACCATTTCTTATTATTCTCGTTATAGTCTTTCTTTTTATTTGTATATTTTAGGATAAAGCATCAACGCCATCTAGTGCCCAATAGCAGAGCCCCTTAGAGGAACATTTTAATTCGTATTTGAGTGGTGGCAAGTAATGGTAGTTTTATATTCTTAAAATAATTGTCCTTTTGCTTTTTTTTTTCCAAAATACGGGAATATATTCTTAAACGCAATATGTACTATTTTAAAATAAATGTTAGTTTTTAACATTTTTAAAGTGATAATCACACACTTAGGACATTGAAAAACATATATTTTTCAGGATTCGAACCCGTGGCTTTTGGAAACCGTCCAAGCGCTCTGACCGCTAAGCCAAGCGTTCTAAATCCAGTTGCGTCGAAATTCTTATACGCTTTATTACAACTTATTTTTGTTGTTTTATATGTTAGTTAGTTCTGCAGGCATTTTTGCATAATTTCTTGGGTCAGCCGTCTAGTGTCTAATAGCATTAATAGTAGATATGTGATACAGATAACTAAATTCTCAGTAACATCAATGTTCTATTTATAAAATTACTAAATACCCATTTAACGATTATATTGTACATTTTAATTTATTAATAAACGGTAAACAGAGAAATTCCTAACACTAATTATAATTTCATCTATCTAATTCTGCACTGAGCGTCTAAGCGTGACAGCTGTCAATATCAGCTTTGTTTATCCGACACGATAGATAATAAATCGCCATAACCTAAAAACCGTACCGAACCCTTAATAAATCGTCTGGACTACAGAGTACATTATATATATATTGTCTGGAAGAAAGCTCCGCGTCCAATATGTTTTTTTCTTGTCATAAATTAATTTGTCCTTTGTATGTTGTCTTTTCGCATAAAGTCCTCCGCCCCCATAATGTTTAGTATTTGTTCATGTTCGTATTTAGTCCTCTATGTATATTCTATGTCATTATATTAAATACTAGCGACCCATTCGAGGCTTCGCCTGCGTAAACTACAACCACTAAATTATTTAATATTTTCATTTGCAGGCGTTTTCACTTAAATTACAAACTGATAAAATATAATTTAAATGGTTGTAACTTTTTTATTTATACACCGATTGAATTGAAATAAACACCATATTTTAAAGGATGTATACCGAAATACAATAGTGCATTCAAATCAGTTAAGCCGTATCTGAGATTACAAACGTGTAAAAACGCACAGACAAACAGATAATAAAATAAAAAATCGTTGTTTTGAGTATTATACTGATAAATGCCCCCAATTTTTATTTTCATGTACCTTCCATGTACAGCCAGCGATCAGTTACATTTTTATTATATGTATAGATATCGATAATATTATTAAATAATAAGTACCTCTGTAAAATATTATTCATTACTAACTTACTATAAATAAAACAGTCAAATATTTACTTAAATTTTACACATTTGTCTGTTTTATTGGTGAAGATTGCTGTATTGTTGCTGGAGCTCTTTTTAATTCATAATCTAAAATAGTGTTACTTTATCTATTTTTACCAACGAATCTCTTTCGTATATTTTCCATACAACGCGACATTGGCGAAGTGATAAATACTCCTCATGCACATTTAATGCACCATAACAACTGAACTGAATTGAAATCTATGATGAAAAAGGTTCTGAGTAAAAAAACATTTTACTATACATTTTGTGGAAGAGATGTCTAAAAAAGCAATATCAAAATATTTGCATGATTGTTTGGACAATAATAAACGCTGTGTTGTATGAAAATCTCGTGCAGTGTGCAACCCACAACTTCAGAATTGTTTTTTCAAATTAATATAGAAGCCCGTACACCAAAACGACCACAACTGTGTTTTATTTGTAATGGATTCAAATCTCTCCAGTTATTTTGATTTGATTAATATATTTGATGAAAATATAATATTTATGGATGGATGGTTCATCCATCCATGATTCATGTGTCATTATTTGTCAGGTCTGTTAATACTGGCTCTGGGTAGGAATTTTGTTGTAGATTACATCCCACCAGTTCATCTTACAGGATAAGGTGTTTTCTATTTCGTTTTATTTAAAGATGCTTCAAATATACCTGTTATGTGTTTGCTTCTCAATTTCAGTCCGTTCATAACGGCAATGCTTTTGACGTAGATCCTTCAGAATATAAGAGTACACACGAAACCAATGCAATCAACGAGACCCTTACTTCATTACACATTAGTTGTGATCTTATCCTTAAATCTTTGAATTCCATGGATCTCACGATGGGTGCGCGACCAGATTGCATACCCTCGTATTTTATATGTAGATGTGCCAAAAATCTAGTCACCCCATTACATCTTATATTTAACACTCTTTCAAATCGGGAGTTTTCTCTTCAGCTTGGAAAACAGCCAAGGTGGTGCCTATCCACAAATCGGGAGATGTTCATTTTGTGACTAACTATCGACCTATTTTCATCCTGTCCAGCTTTGCCAAAATCTTTGAAGCCTTAGTTTGCCCTTTCGTCCAAAAACACTGAGAAATAAGTATGATACGTGCGATGAGCAGATACCTATGTATAGTAGGCAGCTCTAATTTAGGATAAATGACTATTTTTATATATAATGCTCAATTTTTTTTTTTCCAATAGATTTGAAATTGAACTTCCTTTGGCTGCAATGACCAATATACAACTACCTTCAGTAATACAAGTACTCAACAAGAAATCGGCATCAAATAAAACTCTTAAAATATTAAGCTTATTGCATCCACAGTCAAAGTGACCTATCTCAAAAACAGCAATTTGTTGAAAGTCATCATAAGAATCTTAATTTTAGCTCTCGATTGCCAGTTTTTAGCAAATTTCTAAAATTTTGGTAAACTCACTTGTATTTTATAGACTAAAATAAACTACAATTTAGACTCCGTTATCACTTTCTCAAAATAAAACAATTAAAGAAAAAACAATAAAATAATTTTAATTATCCAAAAATGTAGAACACTATAAAATCTTATGGATACTCATTAAATATATCTAATTACGTCATATTAATATAGAAAATAAAAAATATATAGCCTCCAACTACAAAAATGGCACAATCAGTCTGTTAGAAAACGATTATTTTAAATAAATCTAATAATATAATACAATACAATACACTATATATATTGATATGAAAAAAGCCTCATCACTTTTACATAGATAAACTAAATTGCAGCAAGATTTTTAATAATTAAATTTCGTGTTTAGGCTTCATCTATCTATATATAAAAAGTTTAATAAAAAAAACTATATGCTATATAAAAAAAAATGTATTACCACAGATGTCATTGTACTTAATAGAAAAAATACTTTAAACTAAACTCTTCTTTTGTACTGATATATGACTTAAAACATAATTGGGCCAATCAACATTGAATATACTACTTTTGTCTCCATACCAAATATAAAAAAAATATATTATTAATGATTTTTCTTCTAATTTCGTAGATATATTACGGAATAAGACCCTTAGATGTTACAGTACTATTATTATATTAACAACTTTTCAAATACCTCATCTTTTATGTAGTAATGCATCGGAGATATGTTGATTTTCATACAAAAAACTGTCAAATATTCTCAAGTACTGTAATGCAAAATTATATTTGCAGCTACTATTAAAAATGTAAAATACAACTAATATATCAAGTGATAATATAATGGCTTTATTAATATATTTATATGCATTTTTAACTAATCTTCATCTTTTTTTACAATCAAAGGTACCTTACAAATTTAACACCTGATGACTTGTTATATATTAAATAAAAATTGCAAAAAAAACCTACTATTTATCTTTGCCTGTTTATCAAGAAAATTTAAAATAAAGAAAAAAATAATGCATATATTTTAAGTTTATTTTATGTTAATTTCTAAGGCTGAACGTTATACGGCCAATCATTATTCTTTTTAATATTAAAAAAAATTAAGGTACAGGTTCCTGACCAGTGACCAGTACTGACCGACTGTTGTAGTATTTACCAACAATTTCCTCATTTATTTTCAAAATGTTTAACAACAGTATAATATTTAAAAATTAAACATATTATATTATATTTATATCTAGCACTTTAATCATTCCAATACTATTATAATTATTAAATAATGATATGGCAAACACCAACAAAACAAAGTTTTTTTTAAATATATAATAAGACATGCATGTCCAAAGGTGACTAGTCCATTTTTTTTAATTCTATGCAACATCTACTATTTCAAACTCACATTTGTTTGATTGTATTTGTGAATATTAATATACTAAAAATACATGATAACAATCCGCTTCTATTAAATCGGCTAACAGCCCTTTCAGCATTTTGACATACAAGTCTTTTTTATAACATATGATATACGTATACATACTCTCTAAATAAAAATGGACAAACTCAAAAATATACAATTTATGTGTAACTAAATCCTATTATCTTAAAATAGCCTTTTTAATCACAAATTATACAAACAAAGAATTACACCATTTTCATTTTAAATATGCGTAAATAAAATTTATTATATAGTTAACATAACCACAGATTGTAAAAAATATATGGTAACGATAAAATCTTCACTTTGTATACTTTTGAGGTAATGTTTTTTAAAAAATAACATCAACAAAACTTATATACATATACCTATATATATATTAAAACAAATTTTTAACTTATCTGCTCTAACATAGTTGCTCAATATTGTACGACTCAAACGCAACAAATTACGTAATATATATTTTTTAACAAGGTACCTCCACTCCGTTATCCACTTTCCACCAGAAATCATGTCATCATCATCATCATCATCACCAGAGTGGAGAAATGAAAATATTTTAAATACAACCATTCAGCCGTGTGGGAATCGAACAGACAACCAATCGCGTTTAAAGTCACGAGGGCTGCATACTTAATGCATATATTTATTATATTATATTGTTACGTATAATTCGGATAGAAATATAATATATACAGTGTGGGTTCAAATTATATAATATTACATTGGGTACACGTGAAACCTAATGAGGGGTTCAGTTTTTGTTCTCAACAGTTAGGACTATTGCGTACATTCTTGAATAGATGTCAAAGTATATTAGTATCAATTTGACATATTTAAATATATATTTTTTATGTGTATTCACACAAAACAAAATGGTTCTTAAGACTTTAGGCCAATAGGACTTTTTCTGTTTTTATGTCGTATAGAAAAACCATATATCGTTGAGTTAAAAAGTCTAATATTGTATATTGTAATGCGGAACTCAACGCTGTGTAAGTGTTATTCACACCCATAAAAAAAACACCTATAAAAAGGTGTATACAAAAATTCAACCCAATAGGACTATTCTTGTTTTTTGTCATATATAGAAAAACGCGTTGAGTTACATAAAAAAATGTTGTACTAACATACATAATACATATGTTTTAAGTGAAATACCTTTTCAGAATTTGAATCCACACCTACTAAGTTACATCCTTGTAGCTAATCTAATAAAACAATAATTAATATTTTCTTTAAAGTATGTACAAACATATTAAAAAAGTGTTAAAAGACTCATTACAAGAATCAAAGGGGGTTAGAATCGCTATTGACGCATTTTTTTTTAAATAAGTAACAAAATCAATATATCAGAGAGGTCAAGACACTCCGTTCTCCACTTTCCACCCCAATCCGAGATATTGCATGTTGAGTGTCGAAACGCCGCGCCAAGACAAATCTTGGTCATTAGAGCGGAGAAATAAAATGGAATCCACAACAATCGCGTATCGCGTTACATACGCTGTCACTCTGCGCCAAGATGGCCTCTAATATATGAATATACAATAAAATAATACTTTAAATGTATATACATATATGGACATGCCCATCGTGAATATTCTCTAACACAAAGAATCGAATTCGGGCGGTGTTTGGAGAGCGGAGTGTCTTGACACTTCCAGCAATGCGGAAAAATCAATATGAAAAGTTAAATTATTCATTACATTTGAAGGCACGTCGTTATATCCTTACTTTCAGGGCTATCTGTCTTCAGACTTGTTTATAGACACAACTGTATCTCGATAGATGGCGCTGTTCGTTTGTAGCATCTTTTCTCCTTCCGGTAACGGCACTTCCTCTGTTTTTTGGTCTGAAAAAGGCGCATATTATATGAATATTTACATTATATATAATTATCTACTATATCTGTATAAAAGGGACAACTATAGTAAAATGTTTAACATAGACATGTCTTTCTAAATTACATTTACATATCATAAATAAGTAAGTAATAGTGACCGCAAAATTAATGCATTTTTTTTATTTTACAACGGACTTACGGTCTGTATGTACCTTTTTTATGAAATTAAAACACTGCGTGTGGAGTGGTGGAACTCAACGCCGCGCTTTGTCTTAAGTAGGAACGGATAAAAAGATAATTACTTAAAAAATAATCATACTACCAAGTGGGATTCGATCCCACAACCAATTGCGTTTACAGCCAGACGCTGTTCCACTGCGACTAGACGGCATAAATGAGTAAAAGAGAGACATAACAAATCTTAGTGTGGCACATACCTTTATCATTTCTAGTCACTGTAGCATATAATAGAGCGTGAATTCCCGAAGCTACCAATGCGAGTCCTGATAATATCCTGAAGGACCCTCGACCCCCCGCGTAACTGTACAGCTGACCCCCCACTAAGGACCCTAAGGCGAAACCTGGAGAAAATAAAAAAAAAAGTAATACTTTAAAAAACTAAACTAAAATGAGCTGTGTGAATATAATACAACGAGAACATTTGTAAATACAATAAGATTTTTCTTTTCTCGTAAGGTAATGTACGTTGTACGTTTAAATTCTCAGAGAATGATGATATTTAAATAATTTTCATTTCTCTTCTTTTGATGCCTAAGACAAAACGCTGCTTTGATTTACACCATTCAACACGCTAAGTCTCGATTTCCGGCGAAAAGTTGAGAACGGAGTGTCTTGACACTATGTTCTTTCTGACGACCCTGCTATGTTATATATGTATTTTGGCAAACTTCCCATAACATTTAGTGTTTATTTCATTTCAATCGGTTCATAAATCAAAAAGTTACTACCATTTAAATTATAAATTTATTCGTGATTTAAGTGAGAACGCGGGCGGGCTGAATAGTTTAGTCGTATAGTCTACTGCAGGCGATACCGCGCGCGGGTCGCTAGTGCATAATATAAAGATTTATAAATAGAAATACAAAAATATCATATTATTACAATTTCCTCTCTCTATCTCTCTTTTTTCTACAAACTCACCAACTCCATCGTCCATCCCCGCCACAATTCCTTGCACAGTCGCCGAATAGCCCTCTGGAGCGACATGAGCCGCATATCCCACAATCGTGGAATAGCAAAGCGCGTATGTGGGGCCTTGCATTACACTCTATTAATTGAGAAAAAAAAAACTTTTAATTAGAAGAAGTAAAAAAAAATTACACAGCGAGATTCGGGCCGACGCCTCTTGTATACCGTTCAAGAGTTTAAGGGTCGAGCCGAAACCGTTGACCGCTTATTATAACTTATATTTGTTGTTTACCAACACGTCATTTATGCTTCACGGTGACGCGTAAATAACGCGTTGCCATAGCAACGTGCTATTACTTTACGTCATAACGAGACATGCGTGTTAAGCACGTGGTAATGTTAGTTACATTTAATTTATTAATATATATTTTTAACCAATATTTTTCATAATATATTAGCAATTTAATATGTATATATATATATATATATATATATATATATATATATATTAAAGGAATTCTCGACATAATCGGTTGTAACAAGTACCCCGTCCTGAGACCCTCAAGAAAAAAGGTACCTATTAATAAGTATCCCCCAGTATTCCCCAAATAACAAAATATTAATTTTGTTTGTAGATAATCTATCTTTGTATTGGTCTAGGTCGTGGGCCTACTTACTGCTTCTTATGTTGGTGATCGAGGAGTGACTAAATTATGTGTGTATGACGATATATATATAAAGGTCCTGTTGGAGGAATAGGGGTACATTATATTTATAACATATACATGTCTCAACGCCGTTACCAAAGAAAAAGAGTTCCGCCCACTCAACAAAAACTCTCAGTTCAGAAACTGAGGAACTGAGTGTCAGCGTACACTAGGTCCTCTCTGACTACCCCGCTATGCGGGAAAAAGCGTGGAGCTGAAAAAAAATGAACACGCTAACGTAGTTGCGGGGTACAACTGGTAAACAAATAAATACTAACCTCAATAAACACAAGATGCCACGGATGCTGTATAAACGATATCAGAGCTAATCTAACGCCATAACAAAACAATGAAAAAGTCATTGTCATACCGTAGCCCCATTTCTTTATTATTTTACCTGAAAAGTATATATTTTTAAAAATCTATTCACATACTGAGTATAAGAATTTAGAAGCGCTCTGACCGCTAAACCATACGTTGTTATCCAGATCTTTGAACGGCTTCCAAAAGAAATATTTAATAAATTACATTCTCATTGCCAAACAATTTTCCGTAGACATAACTTTGGATAGAAGAAATTTGTAAAAGTTAAATAAAGGCTTATATCAAAACGTCAAAAGTCTTACGAAAAAAATATATACAAAAAGAACAAAAATCAAAGAACAATATTACAGTATTCAATATGTATGTAAGTGAGAGGCCATCGTGTCGTAGTATCACGCCGTGTGAAGATGATTGGTTGTGGGTTCGATACAAGCTCGGGGGAATGATTATATTTAAATTATTTTATTTCTCCGCTCTGGCAAGACAAAGCGCGGCGTTTAAGACGCAATGTCCCGATGTCAAACGACGCAGGGAATTGTGTGAAGCTAAAAAGGTAGGCCACTCAGCACAAATTAGGCTCATGAGATACATCACTCGATGAGAACTAACGTTGGTCTTCCGAAAAGTCTTACCCGAAAAGAAAAAGAACAGCAATTCTCCTATAAAACTCTGCGCTGCAACAACAACACCCTCTATAAGCTTGATCTTCGCGGTACTACCTGTTTCTTCTGCTAATTCTTCTAAAAACCTGTAAAACATATTGAACTTCTCTAAAAATCCCAGACAGCCTAAGAAAATATACTTTTTATGAAAAAGAAATATTTAGAAAACGACATAAAAAATTGAACGCAGCGGGATTTAAAAAACGTGCGCCTCTTGAAAAACGTTCAAGCGCTCTGACCGCTAAGCCATGCGTTCTACATCCAGTTACGTTGAAATTCTTATACGCTTATTACAACTTACATTTCTTGTTAGCAATATTTATACATATTTAGCGTATAAAATTTTTATACGTTTTCTAAATATGTCTTTTTCAATTTCCTTAGTGTGCGAATAACACTTTAAAAAATGTTAAATATGATTGAATAAAAATGAAAATGTAGATTTTTTCAATTATTCTTCATCTACTATTCAACAAGGGTTAGTACTAACAAATAGTAACCTACGTAAATGTTATATCTTAGTGATTCTAAAATATTAAAGTAAAAAAAACTTTTAAAAGACATTTAATTAAGTAAGCTATTGTAACTTTTACACACTTGCCATCGTGCGACTATTCTTATTTGGAGAAATGAGCCAAAAAAAGAAACTCATGTAAAACTTACCAAAACATATAATATATGACAAAACTGTCAAATGTACCCGCGACCACCGCGAAAGTGATGAACACTAGAACCCTGGGTATTTTTAGGACATCCCTAAGTGCTTTTCCAGAATCTTCTGGACTGGAGAGTGCTGGCAGCTGGAAGTATATAATAAATCTATTTTATATAATATATACATATATTTTAATATTTAACTTCATATGAACCATTTCAAAGTTATAAATATATTTTAATATTTATGTTAACTTTGCAATGCATTCCGAATTTATTGGTTTTTTACCCCATATGCAGAGTAACCACCCCACAATCAGCCGGGACTAATTTTTGTAAGGAGAAAGAGAAGAGGCAGAGATAATCTAGGCAAAACTCTCCGTTAAACCATTGCGCGCTGATAACGTCTTGACATTTGTACCTCTAACATTATACCCACCAACATTGTTTCAACATCAGTTTCAGAATCTGTCAATATGTTGGGGGTACAAATTTCATTAGTACACCTGACCATCTCGTAAAGTAATATTACAATTAAATAATACTAAACTCACATGAAGTCTTCTACAAGCTCCCAAATCAATAGCCGTTGCGACGATAGCTATAACAAACGCCGGTGTGAAGTCCTTATATGTACCGGACGTGGCGTCGACTAGCCAGCCCCCTATTAACGCGGTTATGCCATAGCCGGCAGTGCCCCATGCCCGTTGTGCTCCATATTTTGAGGCCCGCTCGGCACCTGAAGTTTATTTAAAAAAAATTATTAGATCAATAGTTTTTAGTTGTAAATGAAGGTCCTTATTTAGGGATAAAACGATCAAAGATAGATCTATATTACAAATGTAAGCATCAGATTTTTTATTTGCATAAACAACCCATAAGATATAAAAAAAATACAAATAATACTTTTTTAAGAAAACGTATACGGTTTGAATACTGCGGCGTTAAAAATTTTATACGTTTTCCTAAAATATATTTAATGAGCACAGTGTATGAATAATACTTGTTAAAAAAAAGGTGTTAAATTTATATAAAAACTTAAGCAAACTCACCTAAAACATCGAAGCAGACAGCATCACCTATACAGTTGGCAACATTGAATGCCACAGTACCAACACACATTAAAACAACAAACGCCCAGAAAGTCGCTGAAGTATAGAAGCTACCACTGTTTATAGTTTCTGGTATAACTATATCTTTCACTTTATCTTTTTCTACAGCATTCAAACTATCGACACTAGAACCGCTCACTTCTCTCTTGGTTCTATTAAACAAATGCTCATTCAAATTAACCTCAAAACATAACAAATTACAATCTTTTTTAGGCACACACATATCACTCCCACCAACATCTACCCCCATTTGCAAAATTGAACACGAAATATTTTTATTATCTACATATATTGTATTTATGTAGGTCGAATTTGACAGATACACTTGGAATTTATAATCTGTGGTGCAGTTCCAGTGACAGGTGTATTTTTCCAAAATGGCGTCCGTCCTGACGTTGTACGATTTGACAAGCACGGTGTCGTTCAGTTGGTAGACGGATTCTTGTATCACATCCGGTTCAGGGTCTTCAGGCATTGGGAGGAACCATAGACAACAGTATGACCCACTCATGACTAGAATAAGCATCATGAAGACTAGCTTTCTGCGACTCTGAAGTTAAGAAATAAACAAGCTCTATTATACACTTTTTCGCAGTCTAAATCAAAATAAAAAAAAATCTCGTAAAAACTTCGATTTCATTTTGTTATTAGAATATGAAAATGTTGATACATTAAATTAATCAGTATAACTTCAAGTGACTGTAGAGTCCAAGCGTAATTAGCTCATAAGCAACTTGACACTTAAAAAAATTAAATACGTATGTATGTTTAACTATTTCAATATAAATACAGGAACAAAATGGAGACTATAGAGAGATAACTTAAAAAAATAATTATTATATTTTTCGATAAACATTAGCTTTACTTTAATTTTTTTATTATATGTATATTACAGTATTATTCACACCATTTTGTATATGAAAAACATTTTTAAGAAAACGTATATAAATATAATACTTTATCTTTGCATTGCTGTGCATTATACATCATATGTTTTGCTCCCCGTTTAAACTTATGCCATAAAGAGAAATTAAAAAAAGATAAATATTAAAATTATGCCATAACTATAATATGCATAATACATTCAATACAAAAAAAAATTCTAGACTCCACTGTTGCGTAGTTATTAAGAGTTGACTTTAGGTAATAAAAAATATTAGACTAATTATTAAAATTATTGTCCTTTACGGGTCTGGCAAGATGATTGATTGATTAATGATTGATGAAGATGGATTGTTAGAACCTGACTGTTTTAACAGTACGTTCTGTCACCCTATAAAAATCTCAAAAACTTACCGGCCAAAAGTCCACAACGTAACCAAATAGTGGTTTCGCCGCTGCCCACAACAGGGGCAGGACCGCCGTCACCAGCCCCATGACCGATGGTGACACACCCAATTGTCGTCCGAACACATTTAGTTGGGGCAGAAGTGGTCCCAAAGCTGGAAATAATATTTTACATTTGTACTCAATGCGAGGCATGACATGTCATAGAATGAATGTGCAAAAATGAATGGGCAATGTGCTTAATTTCTGCGCTTCCCGCCTCCAGCGGCATCCGACGACCTTAACCAGATCGTCGGTCCACCTGGTAGGGGGCTTGCCAACTGAGCGTCGTCCGCGCGCACGTATATATATATATATATATATATATATATATATAAAAGGCAGTAAGTGGCGACTACGAACCGGACGACGCTCAGTGGACCCGCCCACTGAGCGTCGCTACCAGTGGAATATATATACATATCTCTCCAATTATATTTAACTATTCTCTATTGAGGTCATCGTGGCGCAGTGTCTTACTGTATACGGGATACTATAAACGGGATGGTTTTGGGTTCAATCCTGACTAGGGAAAATGGTTATATTTAATTCATTTTCATTTCTCCGCTCTGGTTAGTTTCAATGCGGCGTTGAGTGCCAGCATTCAACACGCAACATTAAAGTCAGAGAGAACCCTAGTTTCATACTCCGTGGTCCGCTTTTCCAGTCCAATAGAATTCTGATATTCGATTTCCACTTCAACAGTATATATGGATTTTCAATACTGTCCAAAGCAGTTTAGAAATTAATTTATAGAATAAACTTTCGCCATGTCGAAGTTTCAATGTTTGTTGTAAAACGTTATCTAATAGGCGCGAGTTACTGTTAATACGTAAAATTTCTAAAACGATTATTGGAGCTTGACGAGCTTTTATAAGAACGACGCGCCAAACGCAACGGTCTACTGTCACCAAACTTTTCATACACTCCCTGCCCTCCTTACTACATCCTTTTTAAGTGACCTTCCTCCAGTATCATCGAAACTGCGTCCCTACTCCGGGGGGTCCTCATCCTTTTTACGTAACATTCCTCCGGTGTTCTCAAAGGTAACAGAGGACTCCCTTTACCTCTCTTACCGCTCACCCTTGCGTCATATATCTTTCTTTCATCATTCATCCTCTCGACGTGCCCAAACCACCTGATCAAGTTCTTCTTCATTCTTAATGGGAAATGAAATTTTGTATAATACTGAAACGGAGAACTTTGGATCCCTTTTTACGAAAATTGTGTGGAGGTTTTAAGGAGGAGGAGAATGCACTCCTAAGCCATTTTTTTATAGTAATGCATTAGATATACATTACAACACATAATGAATTCTAAATACTAAAAACTTTTTCCCATATAGCAGGGTAGTCAGAGAGAACCTAGTGCTCATACTCGGTGTTGTCCCAAAATCGAGACATTGTTGATTGCGGAACTCAAAATAATTTAAATATTAGTACAATCGTTCCACCGAGCGGAAATCAAATCCACAACCAATCGAGTTCAAACACACATATTAAAATAATGTAATTCAAATTATTATTTATTAAAATAAACTTTGGCAAAAATGTTTTCAGTCTTGAACATAAATCTACCACGAGCTCAGAATACAGTTCTATTGAAAACAACCACAGAAAAAACTCAACAGTAGCTCTTTTCAAATGAAACAATTGAAACCCATTTCTTTTTCTTCTTTATCTTTATAAATGATTATATTAAAAACGCAGATAAAACCACAGACAATAACTAGTCTGTTTTATAATGATTGTACAGTGATAGTAGGAACATCAGTTAAGAACTAAGTTTATCTTTTAATTGCTCTGAGTGCGTTATAATAAGCGTACTTTATAATACCTAATTTAGTTTTATAAGGGAATTTTCCTACGAAAATTGAAATACACAAGCTACTCGCATAAGTTCTTCACTCGGTGTTGGCTAGAGACTCCCTCGACGGAGAGATCCCGGTATCGTAGGAAGAATGCTTCAGCTTTTCCCCATTTTTCCGCATATCAGGGTCGTCAGACAGAACCTAGTGTCAAGACACTCACTCCTCCATTTTCCGCCCGAATGCGAGACATTGCGTGTTGAGTGACAGACAACATGACGCGGAGAAATAAAAATAATTAAATTATATTATAAATATATTAATATAATTCCAACAACTGGAAATCGAACCGAAAACCAATCACGATTACAATCAAACACTTGATATAACATCTTTGGTTTTCGCAATTTTTATGCATTTTGTAATGAAACTATTTTTAACCGCGTACATTATTAGTATTGGAAAATACATTAAGAATTCTGCAATAATCCAGGTCAGTACTCGAGGCAACTAAGAAATGGTTGGCGGTAGTTTGATATAATTTGATACAATCAACTGACACACGAATGCCACCACAGTCCACCTGTGACCACGAACCACTGTAAACTGTTCGAAACGTCGGGTTTCTAAAATGTATTTTCGTATAATATCAATAATATATATATAGGCCTCCTTCGTCTATGTTAGACGATTTATGGCCGTATTGTCCGAGAGACATCTTCTTTGGTGGCTGTATAAGCGGATTTGTGAGTGACACACCCTACCACAGGTCCGACAAGAGAATCCTTCAAGATGTCGTTTGTACCCCAATAATATACGCGATTAATTCGTTTAAAAATAATTATACAATTTTGTAACGATAATAACTACATTAGTATAAAAGTGTGTCGCAGTCATTAACAGCCACTTAATAAGCGTCGTTTTTTATATTAACAGTATAACATAAACCAATGTTTAGTACAGAACATCTAAGCTAATACAAAAATGAAATTAAATTAAATGTATAAAAAAAACTAAAAAAAAAAACAAATCGATATTATATACAATAGAAAGTACGTGTTGTGCAATATTAAAAATTATATTTGAAACTGTGTGTGTGTACTCGTATGTGTGTTCGATGAGTGTGAATCTTGTTAAGTGGCCAGGTTTTACGTCTGATTAAAATTTAATGTTAATAAACAATTTGTTAATTTAATTTTACATTGATGAGAAGTTAAAGGGTTAAGTTTAAATTCTCATTCATATTGTTGTATATTAGAGCATTTATCAGAGCTTTATCGTCCATAGTAGCGCAGAAGGGAAGCGTCTCCACATTCCGCCCGCCAAAATAGGGACATTTCATGTTGAGTGGCGGAACTCAACGCCGCGCTTTGTCTTAGGTACCAGAGCGAAGAAATAGAAATAATTAAAATATATTCATTCCTCCGAGTGGAAATCGAACCTACAAACAAACGCGTTTACGTCAGACGCTTTCCACTGCACCACGATGGCCCGATAGTGATAAAGATCTCTATTTCAATTTTCAGATACCTAGCCTGACGCCTAGGACTTCATATAAACTTGCGAGAGTCCTTACACCACATTAATCTGGCCCTGTTGCAAAACGTCTGCTAACTCGAAACTATTTACCTGCTAAATTTATCTAGTATTTGATATTTTTCGCATATGCTCGTATATATGTATATAGAAAATAGATAACCCCTTACAAAACAACTAACGTTATTCCGTTACTCCAAAACTCATACTTATTGAATTAAAACGTAAATTTGCCCTAACCGAGTTTGAACCAGCGACCTTCACCATGAAAGACACACACACTTCGGATATATCAACTAACTCCATATTAGATTATTTGCGCGACTTGTTTAAACTACTATCGTTATCTAAACATTTATAAGATTATGTCTATCATATCTTAGTAATAAAGTCTATGACCTTAGTGTATATTATTTCGCGTCAAGATTGTTAATAAAAATTACACATAAAAAAACAGTATTATCACCCACCATTCCATACCTAATAATAAACGGGGGAATCGAGTCGCAGTGAGACAGTGTCTGACCGTAAACAGGTTGTGGGTTCGAGACCCACTCGGGGAATCATTTTTTTTATAGATTCACGATTTATCCTTGCTACCAGGATAGTCAGAGAAAATGGAGCGCCAAGCGCTACAGGAATCATTGTATTCACATTCTTATTATTTTAACGAACTGGTAACATAAAGCGCGGCGTTGAGCTCCATCACTCAACACTCAATTTTAAGTAGAAAGTTAAAATCGGAGTGCCTTGACGCTAGGTTCTCTCTGCCTGTTATACGGGGGAATTATTTATATATGGATATTATATTATCACCCATTATTCCAATTTCAATGGCAGTAATAATAAACGGGGGAATCGAATCACTGTGGGACAGCGTGTGATTGTAAACGGGTTGTGGGTTCGAGATCCACTCGGGGGAACTTATGTTTTTTTGGCACGTTTTATTCCTAGCAGGGCAGTGGGTGAAATTAGATCGCCACACGCAAAATTATCTATCCCTATTGCAAAGTTATTGTGTTTAAATTATTATTATAACCGCTCTGTTGAGACAAAGGGTGATGTTGAGTTCCGCCACTCAACACTCAGTTAGTTCTTTGGACCTATATTAACGGGACATTCACTGACTGATGTAATAAAGAGTAATTTAAGCTACTATTATTTTAGAACTCCACGCGGCCAAAGCCTCAGGCACACCTAGTAATCAATAAAATAATTCAATTCAATGTAGGTATATTTATCGAACCCACGCCGCTTATATACCGTCAAAACATTGCACTTAATTAGGCAGTCTCGGTCACATTCTATCAAACCGATACACAAAAATTATTATGAAACAAAACAAATTTACTTAAAAACTAAATTAAAATTGACACTTAAAATGTTAGTCACTTGAAGTGTTATTCACACACTTAGGAAATGGAAAAACATTTTTAGAAAGCGTATAAAAATTTAAACGGACGGTTTCCAAGAGGTGCGGCTTCGAATTCCGATGGGCTCAGATATTTATACGTTTTCTAAAAATGTTTCTTTTTTTTAAATGGACACGTTTAAAATTCTTATAAAGTTAATGCGTTCATTTTAGTCAGGCTTAGCGATCAGGGCGCCTGAACGGTTTCCAAAAGGCGCTTCAAATTCTGCGTTCAATTTTTTATAACCACGAGTTATTTCTATACTAATCATTTTTTTTTAATTAGTATAGAAATAACTCGTGGTTATAAAAAAATATATTTATATATTTTTAAATCACGATATTATTTGTATCAAACATTTATCTCGTGAGAGACTCCCGTACTTATAATAAACTGCGGGCGATAATTGAATAATATCGGAACTAAGTGTAAAATGAGTGAGGGTACACCGCAGCCTTGACCTTTGAATACACGTTTATTTGTTAGGATCGTTCTAGTGTCAATCTATAGCGCTATATAGCTTGTGGATTTATTTTATTTCAATACGCAATGTCTTGAATACAGACGCAAAATTTGTGAACAGAGTGTCATGAACATTGGTTTTTCGCGTAGGCAGTCTCTGACTAACTTCGAAAAAAAAGAGCTTCTTTTGTCTAATATTTCACCATTTGTATATTCTAAATTTAATAATGTATTATTTAAAAAGGGGAGGGGGGGTATTTGGTAGTTGCAATGCAATGTAATAAATTAAATTAGAAAAATAAAATTTAAATAAATAAAACTTGTATTGTGTTTCTTTAGATCTTTCTCATATAAAATATATTGTCACATAATATATTATGCAGACGGTAAAAGAATCGGCCAATTCTTATTTTTTCCGTAGAAGACCTCATCAACAAAACTAAGTAAAAATTATTGGATTATACGGACAGCATCTACGACATCGCTCGACTACACCCAAGTTCAGCAAAGTGTTTTGACAGCACTTGCTATTCGAACCTGGAACATCGGCCAGCGCCAGCCTCGGTCGGCGACTATCAGCCAGGCGCGTCCAGACGAAATAAAAGGGTCACTCATTATATTCGAATTCTAACTCTTGATAGAATCCTAATAGACACTAAGGACATAGAGAACTTTATCACTGAGTGCTTCAGTCAGATGCGTGGAGATAAAAAAATAGCTTATGATTATTCAAGGCATTTGGCCACAATAAAAGATAATATTACAGCTTAAGATTCCGAGGTTATTGTCCATCTCATAACAAATATAATTGTATCACAATCATAAAGAGATGATATAAAGCGTTGTTAACACGCGTAAAGAGGCTAAAATGAGCAGTTATCAGCTTATTTTTATTTCTTTTATTGCTCTCGTAATATTGTAGCAACCACCATACAACAACATTAAGTGTCTATTATGTGCTACACGAAGAATATGAAAAACGTATAAAAATCACTGCTGCATTCAAATTTTTATTGAAAATATTTCATAATATTTGGGTAGCAGAAGTTTGTAAAAAATCTCTCTACAGTCTACAGAGATGCTAACTACAAAATCAAAATATCTTGAATTCTAAATATTTTTAAATATCAAGTTGGCTTTTTTTTTCAATCAATTTCCTAAGTGTGCGATTAACACTTAAAAAAATGTTAAAAAAATATTTAATAAATAGCATTCTCTCTTGCCAAACGATTGTTTGTAGAGTAATCTTTGGGTAGCAGAAATTTGTAAAAATCTCTCTACAGAGATGCTAACAACAAATATAAGTTGTATTGCGCTCGACATCCGACTACGACGAAATTCTTATATGCATTCATTACAACTTATTTTCATTGTGAGTAATATACTAAATTTCATACTCCTCCCTGCTCTTTGCATAATATTCGTTATTCGTAAAAAAAGTATCGAAAGCTTTTTCTTTTATTATTTAATATGTAAAAAAAAATACCTCTAGCTAACAGGTGTATGTATAGTATATCTTTCTCAGATATAATACACCTATGCCAGCGTTTTTTCCAATTCTCCGAAACACTTCTGAAACGTGCTTTTTGGTATCGCCAACAGCTCCTGTTTCGATTTTTCTTTTATCGCAAAACGCTTTCCTTTCATCGGTGTCTTCAGTTTTGGGAAGAGGAAAAAGTCAGCGGGGGCCAAGTCCAATGAATACGGTGATTGATTGATACGGTGATCCGTAAAAATTGCTTGGCAGAGGCCGAACGATATGCCAACATCATCAGCAACCTCTCTAATAGTGATTCGACGATTATCCAAATACATTTTCTTCACTGCTTCATTCAATGTTTTCATTACTTCGACGCGAAAATCGAACAATTTGAAAATAACGGTTATTTCTTCATCACACATATATATATATATATATATATATATATATATATATATATATATATAAATAAAAAGGTGCTCTTTAATTAAAAGCAAAGCAACTTCACGCTTTTCCGCATAGCAGAGCCAAATAAAAGCTAATGTCAGGGATCCGTTCTTCGAAGTGCTGGAACTCATCACCACGTACAATCATTTTTCCGAATGGGAATCGAACTCAGCCAATCGCGTTTACAACCACTGCGCCACAATGGCCTAACAATCCAATTAAAAAGTAAATAATAATTTCCAATACAAGAATATACATATCTAAATGTTTCCAATACATATCTAAATAAAATACATATTGACAACTTATTAAGAACAACATTAAAGATATTAGGTTTTTTAGTAAGAAGCTCTAGGGAATTGACCAAGTCACAGACTGATTTCGTATTGTACAATTCAATGGTAAAAAAGCAAACTTGAATACTGTGTTATTTATATGGAATTCCATTTCATCAAATACGTAAAAGAAACGTACGTACCTACGGAAAAGATAAAAATACAAAAAAAATCTTAAACAAGGCAAAAGAAAACTATAAAAATACAAAACAAGGACTTTATAAAACATTTTCCTTAACAAGCCGTTTATTTTGATGTGTTTATGAAATGTGCAATAATCGCGAAAATCTAAGAACTTATTAATCCTACCAATATTATAAACATGAAAGTTTGTAAGGATGTTTGTTACTCTTTCACGTAAAATCTACTGTATGGATTTTAATGAAACTTTACAATAATATAGCTTATACATCAGAATAACACATAGGCTACAAGTTATAAAGACTTTGTGTGAATTGACCAAAATATCAAGTAAGTATCTTATGTTCAAGCCATTAAAGTCAAAATAGTGAACCATTGCAGTCAATAAATTAATATTATGGTATATAAATGCTAAATGCATATGTATACACCCTACATATACCAGAATATTATTTTTTGCTATTTTTGTGTCTGTCAGTCTGTTTGTTCCGGCTAATCTCTAGAACGGCTACACCGATTTTGACGGGGCTTTCACTGGCAAATAGCTGATGTAAGATCTCCACGCGGACAAAGTCGCGGGCACTGCTAGTTTAAGTTTAATAAGAACATGGTAGCATGTTCATAATGGCTGGCAGCGGATGGATGCCAGCTGCTCAGGAGATGGTTGGCGCTCTATGTTGGAGGCCTACTTTCTTTCTACTACCGTGTGGGTATCGAACCCACGACCAATCACGTTTACAGTCAGACGCTATACCACTGCGACATTATGGCCTCCGTGTCAGCTAGTTACGTCACACAAGTGTATTTACTATCAATTTACTAATGACATATTGTATACAAACACTTAATTTTATTAAAAAGAAAAACAAATATAATTGCAAAAAGGAATTGTTTTCTAGCAAAATATTAGTATAGGTTAATATATATAGATATCATATGGTATTATGTTGCTGTGGATCAGTGGTGCGTCTGAATTTTGACGCAAAGGTTGTAGGTTCGTATAAACCATCTGGTGAGCTGGCGTTAAGCCCCGCCATTAAATACTTATTTTTTTTCACTGTAAGCGGGAAACGGAGTGTTTTGACACTAGGTTCTCTCTGCCTACCTCTCTCGTTTTGTTGACTTAAACAATGATTTTAATGTTCTTTTCTGTTTGTCTGTACGTTTGTGCAAGGTAATCTCAGAAACAGCTTAATATTTAGTGTTTATTTTACTTCAATTGGTTCATAAATAAAAAGTTGCAACAATTTAAATTAAAAATTTAAGCTTAGCTTTAAGTATGACGTGGGTGGATGAAGAAAAAACCCAGTTTAGTCGTGTAGCTTACGCAGGCGAAGCCGCGTGCGGGTCGCTAGTATTTAATAAATAGCATTTCTCTCTTGCCAAACGATTGCTGGTAAAGTTAATCTTTGTGTAGCATAAATTCGTAAAATCTCTCTACAGGGATGCCATAACGACCAAAATAAATTGTAACAAGCTTATAAGTTTAGTGGCCAGAGCGCTTGGACGGTTTATAACAGTTCGACGTTCAAATTTGACTACATTTTCAAAAAATATTTTTCATTTTAAATTGGTTGCGATTCCAACTTGAAGAAATGGTTATATTTAAATTATTTCCATTTCTCCACTGTGGTGTCAAGACAAAGCGAGCGAGTTTCGCCAATCAACACGCAACTGCCTCGGGATTCGGGAGTCTTGACACTAGGTTCTATTTGCCTACAATCCTATGCGGGAAAAAGCGTGAAGCTGAAGAAGAAGTGCGTGAATAACACGTTTCAAAATGTAAAATGTTTGCATAGATTTCCCTTAAAGCCCACCTTCAAGCGTTGAACCAGCAACGATGGTATCATTAAAAACTGACGCCATCGTTCTTATAAATATACCTATATACTGTAAATCTAAATATAAACGACAATCAATCAAAAAAAATTCAATCATCAATCTAATTTATCAGTAATTATATGATTTGATTATGATATCAAGATTCCTTAAGTTAAAAATTTAAGGAAATATATTGTCAGTTGCGTCTCAATACATATTAGAAAATTTAATGTATGCAAAGTAGAAAAATATTAATGATGTTACCAAAATACTAGATATAAACTTAAACTTACCGCGCCTTTAACTCGATTGCATAGAGCCCCTAATTCTTTTATGGGACAATGTGTACGCTTTTACAATATGATCCCAGAAAACGTACGAGAATGTTCTATATCACAATTTAAAAAAATTGTGAAAAGGTATTTAAAGAAAAGCCATTTCTAAGGTATCATTGTCTATACTAAATTTGGAAATTAATGTTTTGAAGAAGAAAATAAATAAATAGAAGTCCCGCTGAGTTTCTTGCGCCGGTTCTTCTCAGGTCTGAGGCATTAACTTAAGTGAACCGGTGGTAAATTGTTTGACGTAGAAAAAATGAAGCATGTAACTTCTTATTTCGAATAGAATTATTTGACTTTGACTTTATTATAAATAAAAATGCCATATTTGCATTACGTCGTTTAATAGTTTACCTACTTTTCATAGTAATTATAAAACAAACAATCGTTTTTTTTTTTTAAATGAAAAAATATTAAGGCGCGCTGAGCACATTTTGGGTGAACAAAAAACATAGTCGTAGGTCTTAGAATATAATGTTATATCAATAAATGTAAAAACTAAACTGTTATGATATACATATAAAATATCAAATTTGAATACTAAAATTCTAAGTTTTACACAAGTTTTTTACTTGTGACGACAGTGTTTTTTATATCTCACACTTTTTTCCCGCATAGCAGGTTCGTCAGAGAGAACCTAGTGTCAAGACACTGCGAACCACTTTCCACCCATTGAGACATCGCGTGTTGATTGGCGGAACTCACCGCCGCGCTTTATTTTTTTCACCAGAGTGGAAATTCAGTATCAAACTAGACTAAAAAGCCAGTATAGGAACTCCAAATTTTAATCATATTTTTTTTACAAAAACATTATAAGAAAATGTATATAAAAATTACACGCAGCGGTACTGAAGCCCACTTCTCGTGGAAACCGTCCAAGCTCGCCCTACCCACTAAGCTACATGTTCTATCCAGATACGTCGAAATGACAATGAGAGTTAAGTACATAGATATATACAGATGAAACTAATATAAGTGTAATAAGACGATTTGATTTTCACAATTACTACGCATTTCGAAATGAAACTCTTTTTAACCGGATTAAGACTGAGGTGGCATTCATCTATCCACCTGTGACCACGGACTACTGTAAAGTGTTCGAAAAGTCGGGTTTTCTAAAATATATTTTCGAATATCAAAAATATACAAGATTAAAAATAGTTTTATTTCATTATTTAAGTGTGACCAAAAAGTAACGTTTATTGATTTCAAACAATTTGTGCGGATTTCTAGATAACTGACAGTGTATTGGTACTCAAACTAATACAATGCACTGTTATCAATGTGGTAAAATATTTTGATTAAAACATGTTGATAACGTTGTATCGAATTGTATTATTTGTGATGGAAAAGTTCTTAATTCAGACCATCGTGCCGCAGCGGAACAGCGACTGAATGTAATCGCGATGGTTGGGAGTTCCGTACACACACGATGGATTATATTTGAACTAGCTACCCGCTCGCCGCTTCGTCGCGTGCACTATGCGCACCTTTACGTAAAATAGTAAAATTCCTGAAAAACTACACAATTGAAAAAGAAAAGCCTATGTTCATTGCAAGATTCTCAAGTGTGTGTATATAAAATTTCATCACAATCGGTGCGGCGGTTGGGCCGTGATGACGTCACAGACCGACAGATAGACATACAATATTAGTATGAATTAGCGCGGCGCTGAGTTCCGCCGAAATTTGAAATAAACCCGATGTTTAGAACAATTTACAGTACCTAATCCGTGGTCAAAGTCTTCTATGTTCCTGTGGTCTGGAATGTATTCTCGATTACCAAAATATACGCGAATAATCCCCTTAAAATAGTTAATATAACGAAATTTCACTTTCGGCTTCACGGATCTGCAGCTTATAGCAGCTTGGGCAAGGAGTGTCTATTGCCCCAGGTAGTGGCAGTCGAGGAGGAGCACCGTCAGGTTTTAGTGGGTATACGGTTGCCTGGAATTGCCCCTCCGGAGCCCCACATAACCTGTCCGAATCCCCAATCGGGCGGGTATCCGTAACGGATTTAGTCACTTAGAACAATGCAAAAAGACAACACACTCTATTCTCAACTTTTAACCTATTCTAGTAGCATTAGATGAAAGAAGAAACTAAGCTGAGCCGTTTTACTTGTAATGGAATATTTCATAATTTATTTTTATTATTTGCTTTTATAAATTCTATTTGTGGGTACAATAAATAGTTTTTATTATAATTATTATTAAAAGAGTTGAGGCTATCGTGGCGCAGTGGTACATCGACTGTAAACGCTATTGGTTGTTAGTTCCATTCCCTCTCGCAGGATTGATGTATTTTTATTATTTTTATTTCTCCGCTATGTTAAGACAACGCGGCGTTCTCGGCGTGGGCCTTTGCCATTCAACACGACGGCAAGTGGAGATCGGAGAATCATGACCCTAGGTTTCCCTTAACGATCCCGTTATTCGGCAAAAAGGCATATAACTAAATAAACTAGGGCTACGAAAAATTATATTATAAATATTTAGGGGATTTTTTATAAATCAGTCATAGAGCATATATCTATGATTTTCAAAAGTTTTGTCTGTTTGCTTATCTGTTTGTACGCGAAGATGTAAAACTTCGTAATTATCTACTGGACGGAATAATTTTGTTTTTGTAGTGTGCAAGCAGCCTTTAAGACTGGCCAGGACTGGTATAATTGAGTCGCTGCGTTCAAATTTTTATACGTTTTCTCAATATGTATTTTTGGTATAATTGATTTCAAATATTGGAACACATGATGTAGAATCATAATAGACCAGCATAATTATCAAAAAGAAGGAAAAACTGTGTCAACATAATTGTTTCAACGTGATGCGCATTTTAAACATTTTGAAAGTGTTAATAATCACACACTAAGGATATGAAAAACAGTTATAGAAAAATTTGCGTTAATAACGCACCAAGATTTGAACCCGTGTTTGAACACTTGTTCACAGTCCAAGCTCACTGACCTACGCCATGCGTTATACACCAGACTACGTCGAAATTCTTATACAATATACTATTGTTTGTAGCATCACTGTTTTTATATTTTTTTGCTGCCCAAAGATGAAGTACTATATCTATGTACAATTATTATATATTAAGTAATTGAGACAAACAAACAAATGCGGTTACTGATTACACAATACTACATATTGATTGCAAATTGAAAGACATAAAAGATGAATAATAATATTAATTTTATTTAGCTATACATATAGCATAGAAGTCAGAGAGAACCCAGCATCACGACACTCCGTTCTCAACACACACTTAGGAAAGCGCTCAAGAAGGTCAAAGCGCTTGGATGGTTTCTAAGAGGCGCGGGTTCGATTCCCGCTGTGTTCTATTTTTTATATGTTTTCTAAATATGTTATTTAGCAACATTGCGTTGTGAATGTTGGAACTCAACGCCGCGCTTTGCGTTGGTAACATAGAGAAGATAATAATAAAATCTTTTAAATATATATCCGGCAAATATCCCTGAGTGGGAATCGAACCTCATGTTTACAGTTATATGATGTGCCACTGTGACATAATACCCTTTAAAAATGTATATGTGTTACATCAGGAATTGAATTTATTACTATTTTAGTCCTGAATGTGAACAACCATTATATTAATAGCTGAATAAAAACAATGTAGTTAAGAAATATACTTCTTTAATATAAAAGTAAATTATCTTTATTATTTACATTCTTTGCTTAATTAATAACTAGTTTTAAGTATTTTAATTGTGTATTATAATTTTATATCATTGTCAATTGTGTTTTGTAAAATAATAAAATAAACAATATGTTGAGTTGTTTTTTTTTAGTTAGTTTCTTTTACAATATATTGATTGTCTAATTAATGTATGCCATAAATTTACCAAAACTATATTTTAAGATAAATAATCAAATTATGTTTATTTTAATTAATTATAACTTAACAAAAAAAAATCAGAATCACACTTCTGGCCCCATAGCAGGGTAGTCAGAGATAACTTAGTGTCAAGACACTCCACCCATCACTTACCTGCCATTAAGACATTGTGTGTTGAGTGATAGAACCTAATGACACATTTCGTCCTAATAAGAAAAAGAAATAAGAGAAGAAACAAATAATTTATTCAAATTTCCTTTGTTACAATTTTCTGTGTTTAAATATATGAAACAATGGAATATTAAAAGATAACACTAATGTATGTTTAATGAAGCTTCATTCTTTTCTTTTTTAGTAAATAACATCTTATGCATATAGCAATACAAGTGGAGAGAACATAGTGTCAAAAAACTACCAAACACATTATCCTTTTCTTAATATTTATTTTCACAACGCATGTATGAAATAATCAATGAGACCTACATTTCTAATTTAAATTTACTTAAATGTCATCTAATCTTATTTACATAACTCGTTTCACATACTCTAGGCTACTTTCTATATTATTTGAAATTTTATACAACAAACGACGATTGCTGATAGCTTTTTATAATATATAGATAAAATATAATAAAAATCAGCTTCTAAAAAATATTAAGAACAAAAGTAAAATAAAAAAACTCACCTGCAAAGAAAAAGAAGAAGTGCAGCTTTATAGGCAGCAAGCCTCTGTCAATTTTGAACTTCATATTGTCAACTAATTAATAAAATTTATGTAATAAGTTAAACTATAAAAATATATTTAATATTGCATAGCTTGCAACTTTCGTAGGTTAACCGCGTAAACGTTTTGACTCGACTGCTTTCTAATATAACATTGTAAGATAATAAAACACGTAGAGGATCAGCTTAAATACAATTATTGTTGATGAGTTTAAGTGCAAGATGTAATCTCGGGTGTTATCTACACCCTGATAAAACGCAATTGTCTTTTAGTACCTTGACATTGACATTTGTCATTTGTGGTATGACAGAAGCGTACAGATAATAAAAGATGATGGCACAGATTAAAAATGCTATATGAATATGGTAATGGCGAAGTGATTAACTGGCCACTTTTAAAGCGGTATATGTAGCACACGGTGAACATAACTTGACTCTATATACAATATATTTTACTATTTAATAGGTTATTTATGAAAAAAGTATTTTGTTATCTCTTTTAACCGCGTGGTGGACATTACTTCATTCTTTCTAATTTCTTCTTAACTTTTAATACTACAATCCTTTTTGCTTCATCCAGATGACTAAACTTGTTTATTAAAAAGACATATATTATAATATATGTCTTTTTAAATTCACCACGTATAACTTTTATAATATTTGTAGTTATTTTCTTTAATGTTTAACGTCAAACATATTATGTCATAATAACAATATTAAAAACCAATATTTATATTGAAAGGAATAACTTGACAGCTTCATGATTTTTCCCGCATAGATAGTCAGAATATCAAGAAACTTCGTTCTTCACTAAAAATAACTTAATATTTTGAAAATTGTACGTAAAAATATTTTTTACCAATATCATCTGACACTCCTCATGAACAGCCAGCTTTATTATTATAGAAAAAGAAAAAAAAACAAAACAATCATTCATTTGTCAAATGAAAGCGGAAATTTCGAACATAAATCAAAAATTGAAAATGAAAATTGAACGACCTCTTTAATTATAAAATATTGTTATAATAACTTAATATTTCACTTTAAAAAGTTTAAATATGGACGAAGAAGAGTTTGTAGGTTGCATTAGTTGTATGAGTACAAGCGATTTGTGTGATCTATTCGTTTCTTATGCGAACAATGAACAAACTTTTGGACAAATGTTAGAAAATTGTTTTGATGTTAAGGTTTGATTTTTATTTACTTTATTTACTTAATTATTAAGTATGAATTAATTTCTTACGAGAGTACCTTTAAGCACTGCATTCAAGTAAACTATAATTTACTTTCCATGCTGATTTTTTATAGTATACTACGTATTGTTTTAACATTTATAAAAAAAAAATCGGTTTGACTATAAACCCAATTAATTGGTTGTGGGTTCGATTTTCTCTCGGGGGTGATGAATGATTGTATTTTAAATATTTGAATTTTTTCACTCTATATTCATAATTATATATTTATTGGTTTAGGTACGTGCAATTTATATATGTAATATAGTAAATCTACTATGTAGATTGAACAAACTCCCAACCCATTTCCTTCCCTTAACTTCCACCATGCCTTAAAGTTGCCTGGAAGATATCGTTATTTTATCAAGAAGCTCGCCTCGTGTACTGCTTAATTATTTTCTATATTTTTAAGCATTTTTGTTATTATTATAATTATTTAATTTTGTAAGTGTTATTCACGCATTTAGTAAATTGAAAGACATATATTTAGAAAACGTATAAAATTTGAACCCGCGCCTCTTGAAAACCGTTGAAGCGCTCTGACCGCTAAGCCATGCGTGCCATGTACTTGAACGGTTTTCAAGAGGCGCGGGTTCAAATCCCGCTGCGTTCAAATTTTTATACGTTTTCTGAATATATATTTTCTATATGTCTTTTTATGTTTCTGTGAGTACAATAATATTAAATAGGCGTTATATTATTATTATTACACCCAATAAAACAATTTTATAATTTAAAAAAAAATTACATACATTAGTACTCATTTTAAAATTACATGATATCATAACTTTTAGTATAACAGGAGAGAGAATCGTTAATAATTGACTATACTCTCTATCTTTTGTCTGTTAGAGGTAGAAAGTAACTGAACTCAACGCCGCGCTTTGTAAAGCAAACCAGTGAAAATGCCTCTTACAAATATATTGAAGTATTTAAATAAATATTAATATGACTTTTTTATATTTTTTTAAGTGTTACTCGCGTGCTTAGGATATAAAAACATTTTTAGAAAACTTATTAAATTTAAACGTAGCGGGATTCAAAACCGCCCCTTTTGAAAACCGTCCACGCACTCTGTCCGCTAAGCCATGTGTTGTACATCCGGCTACATCGAAATTCTTATTCGCTTATCACAACTTATAATTGTTGTTAGCATCTCTGTAAAGAGATTTTTACAAATTTCTGCTACCCAAAGATTATCTACGAATCTTAGTTTGGCGAGAGGGAATGCTGAAAAACGTATAAGAATTTCGACGAAGCGGAATGTGGAGCGCTTGGCTTAGCGGTCAAACGCGGGCTGTTTCAAGATGCTGGGATTTAAAGCCCTGCGTTTAAATTTCCATTTTCTAAATATATATATTTTTCAATTTCCTAAGTGTGTGAATAACACTTGAAAAAACCCATGTTAAGAGGGAGAATGCTATTTATTTAATTTTTTAAATTTTTAATCTGATATTACATTTGGGAGTATACGAAAAACATTCTTATCCACTAACAATCGTACTCCGCTTGGAAGGTTTCCAAGGTTTCAATTTTTTTTAAAATTGTTTTTGTTTACTAATATGACATTTTCAGATCTCAAATGATTTTAAATATATTTGCGCTAACTGTGTAGAGAAGCTGGAGAAGGCTTACACCTTTAAATTACAAACTGTCAAAACTATAGACATGTTACAAAGTATCAAAGGTAAATAGTTTTTTTTTTTATTTAATCAGTACATTCAAATCTTAGTGACACCTTTGCGGCGCAGTAGGACAGCGCCTGGCTGCGATGGTGTGGGTTCGATTCCTGCTCGGGGGAATAGTGAGCTCTGCCACTCAACACGTCTGGATTCAATACTTCTAGACATCTCGTAACCCAACGCTGCAATCTCTTATACTGTATATATATATATTATGGCGATTCTGTCTGTTCTATTTATAATAAGATGAAGAATATCTCGACGAAAATATATTAGAAGCGGATGAATCCCATGGGTCGCAGGTTCAGAAAGTTGTTATAGTTAAAAAGAAACCTAATGAAGAGTACGAAAAGGATGATGACGGTATGTTTTATAGTATTTTTTTTTTTAAATAGTGTGTTAAATGTAAAACTTGTATATAAAGATTTCTGTCAATCTATCTATTGATCGGTCAGTCAATCAATCAATCGATCAATACCAATACACAATTTTGCAACGCTATTTTTATATTAAACACTTATCGCCGTCCAACCATGATACTGTTATCATTGCCAGGACGACAAAAGGTTTTATTTAATTTGCAACGCGACATACACGTTGCTAAGGCAACGCACATTTTATGCATCAACAGTATTAGAATATATACATATAATACAAAGTTTCCCCTACCTTGGAATCGAACTGACAACCAACCGTTCAGAATCCACCACCAAAAATCAACTTGTAGACGAATTCGACGAAGATCACGAAATTGAAGCGTTAGACGAGACCACTTGTATTTATTGTAATTTACAACTTGATTCCATTGAAGACATTCATCATCACGTACGTATTGTGCACGGATTAGAACCCAGGACTGGACGGAAGGTGAAAGAGTGTAATATTTGTGGCGCTTCTCTGAGGGACTTGGCTGATCATTTTAATAGGTAAGCTGGTACTGGAATACCTATAAAATATCTTTAATATTTATAAATTGGTTTTCACACACTAAGAATTAAGACGTAACTGAATAGATCGTATGGTTTAGTGGTCACACAGTGCTTGGACAGAAAACAAGAGGCGCTGGTTCGAGTACCGCAGCGTTCAGATTTTAATACGGTTTTGTTATTATTTTAGTTTAGTTTTACCTCTTTAAGTTGAATTCATTTATTCAAGCCATCGTGGCGCAATTATGACATATATAAGTTACGATGATTGTCAATTCATCCCACTCGTGGATATTTATTGATAATAATAATAATAATAATAACTTAACGTTTTATAAAAACTAGTGTCAAGTCAATCAGTTCTTCAATGTCCGCCCGAATTTAAGATAATTGCGTGTTGAGGCGGAAATCAACACCGGGTTTTTTTAACAAAGAAATAGTTGGAAAGGAAATGACATAGTTAAAATATAATCATTCCCCCTGAGTAGGAATCGAACCCACAACCATCACGTCGACAGTCAGTCACTGCGGCACACGACGGCCTATATTAGTTATTAAAAAACGTAAGTGAAGCATATTTAAAATTTTTATTTTGGAAAACGTATAAAAATTTAAACGCAGTGGGTTTCGAAACCGCGCCTCTTGGTAAAGCGTCCAAGCACCCTGACCGTATACGTTTTCTTATGGTGTATGAAAAACACCTTAAAACGTTGAATCTAGTAAAGCATATTTTTTTCACTCACATTTAGATGCCATAATCAAAACTCTGACGCGTCTGGTCGACAGTATGCCTGTCATTTTTGTGATAACGTATACAATAGTAAAAAGGCGTGCTTTACGCATTTAAGGATGAAGCACGGCTGTGAGTTTCTTTTCATTGTTATATATCTATCTATACATATAATAAAAATGTAACTGATCGCTGTCTG
Organism: Podotricha telesiphe; assembly: GCA_038994665.1. NCBI lineage: Eukaryota > Metazoa > Arthropoda > Insecta > Lepidoptera > Nymphalidae > Podotricha > Podotricha telesiphe. The sequence continues at coordinate 51,789 of JAOYRR010000452.1, forward strand.
TACATGGAATATATATGGATAAAAGTATTATTAGAGAATTACGTTATTAATGTAAAATAGAACCCAAAACAATGATTCTTAAATTTATTTTCTGTTTGTCTGTGCGTGTGTGCACGCTAATCTCAGGAACGGTTGAGCTGATTTAAATGCAATTTTATTGGGGTAAGCTTTCCCGTTAACATTTAGTGTTTATTTTATTTCAATCGGCTCATAAATAAAAAAGTTACAACCATTTTAATAATAAATTTAAGCAAAGTTTGTAATTTAAGTGAGAAAGAGGACGAACGAAAGAACGAAATAGTTTTGTCATGTTGTTTAGGGTCGCTAGTATTTTAATATAGTATTTAATTCAAAAAATTGTATGAGTCATGAGAATTTGGTGTAAAATGATTGATGCGTAAAATACACGTTGCTATGGCAACGTGAATGTCACTTCATACAAAAGTATATTTTAAACAAATGGTATATTTATTTAATTGATATTATAATATGATATTATCTTTTATCTATGCCAAATGTGACACTCCTTCGTCCATATAAGTTTAGTAGAAAAGGAGTCCTGAGAAGTCCTGTAGAGAAGTTCTATCTTTGTGTATTTGTGTTCATCAAAAAGTATCTGTAAACTGCATATTTGATTTATTAATGTTTTTGACGGCATTGTTGTGCCGTTTGGAGGATTTGAGACGCACTTTCAAAAAACAGTCATGGGTTCGAATCCCACTATGTGAAATGTTAAACAATGAGATTTTGCTTGAGCCCAAAATGAAAATAGTTTGTTTTAGAATAAAAGTAGTGTGTGTTTTAATTAAAGAACTGTATATATTTAAAGTAAAAACGAATATATATATATAGTGCTACATTGATTTTAGTAAAACTCTGTAATGATCATACACCAAAATATTCATCGCGCGACCGTAAGAAATGTCACATTTGTGGGCGAGATTTCAGTCAAAAGCAAATATTGAATAATCATCTGTGGAAAGCGCATGGTTTTGAGGTAATTTCCCTATTTCTATTTGTTTTTCGTAAGCACAGAACATAGTGTCTTGTGTTACATTATATATTAATGGTATATTTATGGGCGATTTATTGTACATACATAAGCGTGAAATAGTATATACATAAGTGTGAAAAATTAGAGTCCTTTTTTTTCGGCTTTGTTATTTTGCTGTTCACCATATTGGTCTGGACAGCGACACCGGGCCGGAAGGGGGTGAGGGGCGAGGGATGAGGTTGCTCAATCCCTGCGAAAATGCAAGCACTGTATGGCTGCTCGAGGGAGGGGTCAACGATCGCAAGGGCGCCCTCTGCGGGGCAAGGACTTCGGCTTGCATCGCTGAACTAAGCAAACCAATCGCGATTTGAAAGAAATTATAGTTCGTTTAGCACCATCTTTTAAAGTTCAGTAGATTATCTATGGTGTTGTCTATGGTGTGACGCTAGTCTAGTCGTTGGTTGGACCAACGAGTGGTAAGAGCGGTTTTAAGAATGCTCGTTTGATTCTCTGTTAGAGAGTTGATGTTGGGCTACGGTAGTGTAATGCGGTAAGGCGGGACTCCTTGTCCTTCCGTCATTGCTAACGTGACCTTATTAAGTGTTAGTTGGGTAGAGAGATGAGCTCGGGCAGTGATGGCTAGTGTTTATGCGTTTTAAAGGGCGTTAATGTATCTCAAAATAAAATTTCATCACAATCGGTCCAGCGGTTTGGTCGTGACAGACAGACAGACAGACACGAGTTGATTTCACATTTATAATATTAGTATGGATTAATAAGACACAATCTAAAACTTGTCGTAGTGATAGATAAGTTCTCTTTTGAAACTAAATAGAAATCTGCCTTTCAAGGTGGAAAAACGTAAGGCCTTCTTCTGTCCCTTGTGTTCGGAGAAAGTTAGTTACGGATCCAACTTTAGTGCACATCTTCTACATCAGCACCAAGTCACTGAAGAAGTTGAACAGCTGGAGTTCACCACTATGGATGGTGAGTGGCTGATGAATGGTTGAAGGATTTTCTGGCTTTATCCCGCATAGCAGGGTAGTCAGAGAGAACCTTGGGTCAAGACGAGTGTTGCGTGTCGAGTGGCAGAAGAACTCAACGCCGCTCTTTGAATATGATAAGTGTAGTGCACTAAATGTGAGTCGAACCCACAACCATCGGATTTAAAAGCAGACGACCTCTTTATAAATAAAATAGATTGAGTATCGTGTATTTTTTTATATTACAAAGTACTTATCACTTTTGTATAAACATTAACTAAAAATATTTTTTAATATTTTTTAAAGTGTTAATCGCACATTTAGGGGAATTGAAAAAGACATTTAGAAAACATATAAAAATAAAAAATTTGAACACGCGCCTATTGAAAACCGTTCATCCGAACGCATGGCTTAGCGGTCAGAGTTCTTGAGTTTCCGTCCGTATTTAAGAGATTGCGTGTTGAGTGACGGTAAACCACGCCACCCTTTGTCTTTGTAATGAAGATAATTTAATTATAATCATTCATCCGAGTGTGTTTTGAACCCACACCAATCACGTTTACAGCTAGATGCTGTGCCACTGCGCCAAGACGACCTCAATGCTAGAGTTTTAACTTTAAAATTCGTAATAATAAAGAAAAGATGTATTTTTAAATCGTTTCCCGTTTAAACTAACGAATCGAACCCACACTTTACACTTTTATTTATTTATAGATTTTCTCATATACAAAAGTGTAATACAAGAAGAAACAAAGTTTCGTTTCCGTAAAACAACAGCGAGCAAGCAAACTATAGAGGGGATTCGATCCCACTACATGTGCAGTCAGTCTGGGATATATGTATACCAGGTAAGACCTTTTTTTTCTAAATTTACCAATTTTTTTTGTATTTTCTAGGATATTTGATAAATAACATATTCCAGTTTATTTTAAAAAAATGAATAATTGTGTAAATTAGTTTGCGAATAACACTTTAAAATGTTAAAAATATTAACTAAATACCATCCTCTCTTGTAATACAATTGTTTTTGGAAATCATCTTTGTGTAGCAGAAATTTGTTAAAACCTCTACACGAGAAGCTAACAACGGAAATAAGTTGTAATAAGCGTATAGGAGCTTGGACGCTACCGGATGTAGAACGTATGGCTTAATGATCAAAGCGCTTGCAATTTAAACAAGAGGCGCGGGTTCGAGTCCTGCAAAATCCACTTTGCTAAATTAGTTTTTTATACTTTATGAAATTATTTATAAAACATTTTTGGTGGTTGTGGGTTCAATTCATTTTCGGGGGAATGATTCATTTGTACGCTCTGGTAAGATAAAGCTCGGCTTTGAGTTCCGCCACTCAACAGAAACTCAACTCAACTCAACACTCAACGAATTTTGAATTCTTCAAGTTTAGCAACCTATAATTTTTAAGGGAGGCGCTTGTATTTACATAGCTATGAAAAAAAACTTGCAACTTAGATCTTTTTTAACAGTGTCAAGTATTATTTAAATGTTTTTCTCACATCAACTACCCGCTTGTTCCCGCATATATGTAGAGTAATCAGAGAGTACCTAGTGTCAAGACACTCTATTCACTTTCCACTTTCGCACTTTGTCTTCTAACTAGAGAGGAGAAATTAAATTAATTATGATCATTCCCCCGAGTGTGTATCGAACCTGTAACCATCGTGTTTGCAGTCCTACCAACAGATAACCTCTAGAACTAAAAAGCTATTAAAATAGTGTCCCAAGATAATAATAATTTATTTATTTGATTAATTATTCTTCAAGGGTAAAGGCAAAAGGCCAGCGCCCGAAAGGCAAATATATAAAACGGGTAAGGCGTGTCCCGCTCACATGATAGTGACCGAGACGCTGGACAAAGTGTTAGTGACTTTTTACAAAACCCACGTGGGACATGGCAGTGAGTATTGACATTAGCGTTTTCTTACACGCGATATCGATTTTTTGTTACAATATCGATTTTATTTATGAATGTCGGTCGGTCTTAATATCGATTTTGTGACACTGTAGAAGTGACAGTTATACTCGGAACTTATGCGTTTCTCGCATATAAGTACATATTTATGCAGATAAATACTATTTTGTGAGGCTGAAAAAATATTTAAGCTAATTATAAATTAAATATCAGTAAATGGACGAAGTCAATATTGTGAATTTGTATCATTCGTAAACATATTTTTTTTTGTGACTTCCCTTTCAATACCGCTTAAGTAGTTGTTTTGATGTTACAAACCTATATTTTTTTTAATTATCAATTAGATAATGACCATCTTTTAAATTACGCGACACAGTTATAGATGCCTATCTTCGTCTCCGGAGATAAAATCTTTTGCTTACGGACAGGATTTCGTCGAATTCAGACCCTTAATGCTCTGGTCACCTTTTCGTACGAACACTATGTGGACGGCCAGATATTTTCCTGTCACAAACAGAGAAGGTTCCATTGTACCTATCAATAGTTCGGTACACGCACATTTGACTAATACCAAGCGTTTGGAGGATTTTAAAAATTGTATTTTCCCCATTGTTGTTCCCCACCTGTTGTATGTAAGGCAACAGTCACAGCGATTTGGTTCTCTTTTTCACCCTTACCTCATTTTAATATCACAAAATATTATACAATACATTGGCGCGGAAATAAGAAAACACAATGAACAATCATATAAAAACGATAGGTTCCAAATTCAAAAGTAATATTTTGTTTATTTTTAATTATAACAATATTTATGGCCAGACGTAAGTAGATAATAATTAACACCCCGAAAAACTATAAAAAAGTAACACCCGCGAAGTCCAACCACCAATAAGTCTATTAGGAATAAAACACTATAATACTAGGTAAGACTACTGGGTATAGGCTGAAAAAGAGTGCAGCTGCATTAAAATATATACGAGATATGTAAATTCTCTATGCACAATTTTGATAAAATTTGAATATATCATAGCATGTCCATACTACGAGCCTAGGGAACCTAAACGGCCTAAAAGCGAGGAAAGCAGCGAAACTCTACTAGTATGTGACACATGTGGTGCCCGTCTACCCGCAGACAAGCTACATGCACATGTCAATGCACATGGAACCCACATGTTTACATGTGATATGTGTTCACAGGTAAGTGGATTTTTTTTTTTCCGTATAGTACTGTAGTAAGAGAGAACCTTGTGTCAAGATAACATTTTTTTATAATTTTCTGTCCGTTTGTTCCGGGTAATCTATGGATCGGCTGGATTGATTTTGATGGTACTTTCACTGGCGGATAGCTGATATAATAAGGTGTATTTAAGGCTACTCTTACTTGGCTAGAATTCACAAAGACAAAGACAAAGTCACGGGCACGGCTAGTTTTACATATAATCATTCCCGCAAGTGGGATTCGAACCCATAACCAATAGCATTTGCAGTCAGACGCTGTCCCACTGCGCCCTCAATTTATACAATATAATGATTTATATGTTATATACATATATTTTTTAGTTATTCCAAACTGTTGAAGAATGGTCACTTCATGTAAAAACAGAACATCAAACTGAGGATTTAGTTTAAATTGGTTGAAATTTTCACACAAAATTTTTAATGTAGCGAGATTCGAATCCGCGCCTCTTTTGAACACGTCCGCATGCTGTACACAACTGAACACAACTAAACGGTTAATTAAGCTTTTGTTGCAATTTAAATGCGTGAACATCTAAAGGCGCAGGTTTGCATCATGCTGCGTGAAAATTCCTCCGTAATTCGTATATATCGACTTGAATATATTTAAGTTTGTGAATAATATTTTTTGTATACATTTAGAAAAAAATTATTTTATTTTAATGTTTTTAAAAGTGTTGATCACACAATTAGAATAAGAAAAAGTATGTAGAAGAACTAATTAAAAATTGTACGTAGCAGGATTCGAACCTGTGCCTCTTAGAACTCTTAGAAATTGTTTAACAAAAGCGCGTGTTCGAATCCAGCTACGTCCAATGTAATAACTATGTTTTTCTAAAATATAGATACTTCATTGTTTTATTTTTAGTAAGTTAAGATATTTGGTTGTTTTTTTTTAAGATCATTTATTCTATTTTGCTTGTTTTCAATAAAAAATCTGTTCCTATATGCATTTTTATTTTGAGGGCGTTCTCCGCAAGATGCTATGCGGGTAAAGGGTGAAGCCGCATATTTGAATTGGTTTACACAGAAAAAGTACAGCCAAGTAAAAATATATTTAATACGTCAGGCGCCATCTCGCTCAAACCCGAGGGGGAGAGAAGCCAGGGCTAAGCCCTCTGTTGCAGTCATCTCCCACCCATGCATATGGGTGAGTTCTTAGAGTCTCAGTCTGTTAGTGAAAGGGGTATGGAAAGAAGGGGGTGCAGCTACTGCTGCCAAGGTAGTCTGTCCAGCCGGGTGAGACCCCTGATTATTAATAGAAGGCCCAGCTTTGGCGACCAGCGACCATAATAGCAGCTCAGGAGTCAGGAGTCAGGAGTTAACAAGGAGATCTCGGAGAAGACGGTGAAGATCTGACGGTCGAGTTTGTTGCTATCAGCACGGTGGAATGTGTTGGCTGTTTGATGGAGGACGAATTCCTCCAGGCTCTACACAAGACATTAAACTTGTCAGGGTGGTTTATAGTTTACAGTTGGTAAACGTCCGCTAAGAACGGATTTGAATATGGCAACAGGGTTGGATTCAGTTGGTATAAGGGCTCTTGCATGTTTAAATTAAGTCCTAGGCTTTTTGTTTCTGAAATTTGGCAAAGAGATATCTTTATTACTACGCGCACGAAGTCGCGGACAATAGCCAGTAGAAATATATATATGTAAAAGTTTTTCCGCGTCACATTTTTCTATGAAAAAAACACATGAGGAAAACTATTGCCGTTGTAAAGAAATAGTGTATGTGGGGAAATCGTTTTTGTTTCGTAATAGTGATATATCCCAGTTATTGCTTTTTTTCATGCATTTTTCTATTAACTACTGACTCGTGGTCTGTACAATTGGACTGGACTGACTGTAAACGAGATTGGTAAAGTCGAAAGTCTTGTAAGTGAATATTTGCAACTACGAGTAATTGTTTTTTTTAAGTAATAGAAATGAAAACTAACATTAAAATTTTAAAATAATTGAATTGACATCGAAACGTATAGAACAAATGTCTGTAATGAACAAAATGATGAGCCCAACGTCCTAAATATTAATATTTTAATATTTTTGTTTTGCTTGAATTAAATTTCAAATAGCCTTTACACTAACAAACTTAATTTTTACATTCCATTCACTTAAAAACTGGATACGAATTCCCCGTTTCCCGTTTACCTTTCCTTGAGGACCATTCTATCACGTCTTTGGCCCATTTTACTATTTTATATCTAATGGTACCGGCCCATTACCACCTGTAACATTTTCCCCCAATAAAATATAAAAAAAAAATTTTCATGGGTTCAAATCCCACTGTGTTCAAATTTTTATATGTTTTCTAAATATATGTTCTTCAATTTCCTAAGCATCGCGAATAACACTTATAAAAAAAAAAAATGTTACAAATATTTAATCTCGTAAATAGCATTCTCTCTTGCCAAACGATTGTTCGTAGAATAATCTTTGGGTAACAGTAATTTGTAAAAATCTCTCTACAGAAATGCTAACAACAAATATAAGTTGTAATAAGTATATAAGAATTTCGACGTAGCTGATTGTTGAACACATGGCTTAGCGGTCAGAACGCTTGAACGGTTTTCAAGAGGCGCGGGTTCAAATCCTGCTCTGTTAAAAATTTTATACGTTTTCTAAATATAAGTTTAAAAAAAAAGATTATTTTTAACTAGTTAAATACAAAGACCAGAAGCGGCGTTAAGCCCCACCTCTCAATACGGTTCTTAATTTCAGGTGAAACTTTCAATGGAATTCTATTGCGTAAGTGCCATGACGCTAACTAGCCATGCGGGGAATTTTCTTTTTCCCAACCAGATATCGTGGCGCAGTAGAACAGCGTTTGACTGTAAACGCTATTAGTTGTGGGTTCGATCCCCAATCGGGGGTATGTTTATTTATTTATTTTTCATTTTCCCACTCTGGTACCTAGACAAGACATTTAACAATCAATCACTATCTGGATACGTGGCACTCTACTACTGTGCGGTTTCGTAGGAACTTCCTTCCACGTGAAACTCAAATGTGGAATGGCCTGCCAGCGGCAGTGTTTCCAGGTCGATTCGACAAAAAGCGCGTCTATTTCCACCTTAAAAAAAAGCGAAAACTCAATTTTGAGCTGCAAATGGAGAACGGAGTGTCTTGACACTAGGTTCTGTTTGATGTTAACGAAGTTGCCAGGAAGTTAGTCGTTTTAAGTGTTTTCCTTTAATATTTCTTTATTAAACTAATTTGTCATTTTAATTACTAATTCGTTTCTAGATTTTTACGGATAAGCTGAATTTAGTGATTTAATAAGATAAAATATGTACAAAACTAACTGACCTTGGACTAAGATGTTTGTACCGCCTCATAATGAAATAACTTGCCACAAATTCAATAAAAATGAACAGAAAGCCAAAAATATGGAATAAGCGAGGGAACTTTACAAAAAATTAAATAATTTTTATGGAATACCCGGCACCCGATGTCATTTCCCTAATCATCAACTGATCTAGTTGAAAATGACCGACATTTGTTGTCAATTATTTATAGCGAGTTTTATAAATATCTTTATAAAAATAATAAATATTAATTAATAAAAAGATCAAACGACATAAATTATATATCTTTAAATCATGTGGCCGCATTTAACTTATACTAGGCATGTTTAATATTTTTTGTCTACGATATTTTCTTGCTTAAAATTTAATTTCTGTTTGACTGGTACACACAACTTGTATGGGAAAGTAAAGTGTTTTTTTTTATCATGTGCCGTTCCATTTCTTGATTTTTTTTTTAAATTTTAAACCTTATTTTTTAACATTTTTATAGTGTTATTCCCACACTACTGAAAACAAAACTGAAAAAGACATATTTAGAAAACGTATAAACATTTGAACGCAGCAGGATTACAGCCCGCGCCTCTTGAAAACCGTTCAAGCGCTCTGACCGCTAAGCCATCCGGTCTACATCCATTAAACCTTCCTTGGTGTTCTACGAATATTTTGAAATATATATATATATATATATATATATAGATAGATAGATAGACTTATTGTTGCCTGGAGGTCTGTTCCCGTGGAATATATGATTCCATGGCATATCAAGGGTCATAAAGATCAGGTATTCGTATACGCAAATTCGTCTGAATGGATAAAACCTGTTATTTCTCGTTTCCGTGGGAATATCAGGAAACCCCCTCTAAGTACTGCCCTATACTCCTCCACTCCTTTACTCCACCGACTCGTCTCTCCGCGGAGTAGTGACGTCTGTTTGTTGCCACTGTCGTACACTATGATGCAACTGGACTGTTTTATATTATATATAGACATTGATTATATTAACCGCGAGCGGGAATTGAACCTAGTCGTTATGACGTATGTATAATTATATATCAATAAAATATAAAAATACCCGTCTCCATTATCTAATTTGCTTGTTGATTCACTCGTGTTATTGTAACTTCTTAACCTGTTTTTACGGTCACTATAAAGTTGCCAGTTTCGTGAAATTTTCTTTTATTTGGGTTAAAAATATATAAAATATATTTTTTTTTATATCTATAGATAGATACTGAAGAGTATTATGGTTTGGCTAATTTATTATATATAGGAAATGGGATTTAGTTTATAACAAAGTCAATGATCAATTTTGATTTTAGTATATAATGTATGTAGCATGTCCCAAAAGAGCTCTTTTGTTTGAAAAACATAATATTATCCATACTAATATTAGAAATACGAAAGTTACTGTGTATATGAAGATGACGTCATCACGGCCAAACCGCTTGACGGATTGTGATGAAATTTTATATAGAGATGCTACAGGCTAGTGATTTGAATATACTTTTTTGTCCGAGTTTTCTTAGTATTTCCACGCAGTTTATTGTTTTACGATAAGACCGCCGAAAATACGAAACAGCGGGCCAAGCTGCGAGCAGTTGGCTAGTTTTTTATAACACAAATTATTAAAATATATAATAAGCTATATTTTATATGTTATAATGTGTGGTATATTATATGGTATGTGTTTATGTATAAAGTTTAACAGTATTATTTAGTGTTTTATTCATTTACGATTATATTATTTATTGTTTTATACTCCTCATTTACCCGTGTTTTTTGGTAGACTCTGTCTATTTGGATGCCTACTAAATATCAAGTTTAGTGATTAAGGCCGCTTTTGCACATTTTATTTGCACTGTGTATTTTCTCTTAGTGTACAATAAAAACTTGTTATCGGTTATTGCCTATATTGTAAAATGTTTGTCTACCGTGGTTATAAAGCCTATTAACATTAGGCTCCTGGGAAAGGTGTCAAGGTTTTTCTTATATATGCATGTGCATATGTATTTGAAAATAAATCAAAGCATCTAGTTTTCTAAAATGTATTTTTGAATACCAGAATTTACGCGATTAATCCGATTAGAATAGGTTCATTTAAAATCAAATAAAACAAAATCGTGTAAACGAAATATCTTACCATATTGTAAGTTAAACATCAACAGGGAAACTTTTAAAATAAATAATTAGACAAAATGACCTCGAACGTGACCTTCCATCTACTTAGCTGTAAATAATTGACTGGTATAGTTTCTAAGAATTTGAGAACAAAAGTTTACAGATTTAATTGCAAAAATAAGTGAAAGGATCAATGTTTTTATATTATATGGTACGTCTTTTCTAAAACATATAAAATGTAAAAAATAATATAGATAATAATAAAATAGCATATTTAAATGTTGGCTTGTAACAAAATCCTCTTTAAATAATTTCCATACCAAGCGTTATTCTCGCTTGTTTAATATATCTAATAATTTTATAACTAAGTCTTACAATTGTATAACTGAATATACAACTTTTTAAATATAGATATATGTTATATTTATAGTGTGAAAAAATTATTAATCAAACAAAATCAGTCAAACTAAAAAGGTAAATTTTTCTACGTTTTCTAAATATGTTTTTCAATTTACTAAGTGTGTGATTAACACTTTAAAATGTTAAAAATTAAACAGTTTCATGTAATAAAGTCTTAGTTATAAAATAGAATTTACCAATAAACTATATAAATTTACTTTATTTATTTATTTATATAAATTTTAAATTTATTTATATAAATTTAGAAAGAAAACTTAAAAAAATATGCATTTTCTATTTATCAACGTATTTACGCCCAGTACAAGTTTGTATTTGTATAAATAAACATTTAATTGAAATGTTATATACAAAAAGAAACATTTAATTAGCTTTTACTCGTGAATATGCTGTTATATTGACATTGTTATATAAATATGTAAAAAGAACGGAAAATGATGTATTCTTAAGAAAACACCACACTAAACGCACTTTCTTCTTCTTTTTCTTCTTCTTCTCTGGGTACCTCTTCAATCCTGAACGTTGGCCGCTAAATTCATGAACTCTGCTCTGTCCAATGCTATATGGTGTAGTCGTTTCAGGATAGGATTTAATACCGGTCCACTCCCAGATGTTACTCAACTACAACATTCTCCACGTTCTACATAACATATGATTAGAGTTTTACATTGCATATAAATTGGTCTGGTAAATTTGGTTGGAGCTGTTCAGTATGAAATTAATCGATTCGAGTCGACTTTAGCAAAATGACCATTGAATGAATAACGTTACGGCTTTATCTCGTTCAATACCTACAAAGCAATAATCAGCGATAAACAAGTTATTTGAGAGAGCTGTGAAATATGGCAATATTTTTAATTTAAAAATTTACGGTCTACCCATGATGATTGTAGATTCAAATTGAACTTGACAGCCAGGTTCTTGTAAAACTTAGATATCGTCAAAATGTTTAAAGGCCGGCAACATCCCTGTAGCTCTTCCCATCAGGTGACCCGAGCGCTCATTTGCCTTGTATATATAAAATAAACAAAAATTGTCAGAGGTCAGAACGAAAAAAACACTTTAAATAAAGAGAGAGAAAGAGATATGTAATACACCATTGGTTTCTTTATATAAACTATACAATAAGGATAAAAATATAAATATTAAAGAAACTCGTATATAATTTAATTCAATTGACAAAATAAATAAATACAATTAGTTTTATTTCATGGAAAATAGAATTGATTAACTAGCAACACCTTTTCCAACACTACATCATTATAAGAAGATACGTGGTTTCGAGCTTTGTTGTGTTATCGTGCTACAACATTTCTAGTCAAAATAATTATGAAACAATACTAATAACAATATATATAAATACATATAAATGTAAATAAAATATTATAAATATGTTTTTTATACTACTCGCCCTTGGTAAGTGTTTCCTTTTCCGTCTATTACTAAACTTAAGTCGGTTATAATTAAAAAAATAAAACAAATTTATGTGTTCGACGTTTGCGTTCCAGTTAATTAAAAAAAAAAAACAAGAATGTCATGTTATTTGAAAGTTAAAGTTTATTAGTTATTTTAAGCTTATTTTATTTGTGTTGCGGTGAAACAAAGCGCGGCGTTTAGTTCCGCGATTTAATATGCAATTTCTCGAATTCGTTCGGGATATGGAGAACGGAGTGACAGTCTTGACACTAGGTTCTCTCTGACTGCTGTTATGATACCCTGTTTTTGATTTTAAGTTTCTAGACATTGGGTGTCGAATAGTAAAATCTAAGTCATCAATTTGTCTAACCGGAATAGCAATTAATATTATAAATGCGATTTTCCTCTTATAATAAAATTCGAAGCGGCAATTACCGTGTTCATTTATAAACGTTTCGACTGTGCCACGATGGAGTATTTTTTAACTTTATGTACAATTAATCCTTATATATTTGTTATTATATAAAGAATTTTATCACAATATTTATCCCCGTCATTATATATACTTATAAAAACAAGCAATTTCTCTATTTCGGGCGGAAAATGGAGAACGGAGTGTCTCGATTACAAAATACAATTTCAAAGGCATAGCAAAAATATATTCAGTCTATTAAAATTAGTTATACACTTAGGAAAACAGTAATATTTTAGAAAAATATATACAAATTTCAATGTAGGGGGGTATTTGAAACCGCATCTCTAGTATAGTCGGCTATCCCATTAATAGCGAACTAATTATATGTTTTAGAGCTGTTTGATATTTAGATAGATACGTTTAAAAATACTTGACATTGTTAGCTTTTTTTTTTTTATATTGATATTGTTCGAAGACGGATTCGAAGCAGGATATTATTTTAAATAATGTTTTACTATTAATAGCCGCTTTGGGTTTACGTCATCGATGCTGATATGTTTTCTAAAAATCTTTTTGATATCTTAAGTATGAGAATAATACTTTAAAAATGTTAAAATTATTTAATAACTCTCTTGCTAAACGATTGATTGTTCATAGAAAAAAACTTTCTGTAACAGAAGTTTGTAAAAATATAATTTGTTGTAATAAGAGTATAAGAATTTCGACGCAGCTGGGTATAGAACGTATGGCTTAGCTGTCAGAGCGCTTGACGGTTTCCAAGAGGCGCGGGTTCGAATCCCGCTGCGTAAAGAAATTTATACTAATAATGTTTTTAATAACAATTATAAATGAATCCCGAGTTCCTATAGACCTAGTGTCAAGACACACTCCATTCTCCATTTCCGGAAATCGAGATATTGCATGTGGAACTGCGAAACTCAGACAAAAAAATCGAGAAATGAAAATAATTTGAATACATATATTCACTCCCCGAGTAAGAATCGAACCCACAACCATCCCGTTTAAAATTAGTTTTCTATAATTATATTTTCTTACTACATATTAACCTTTATTGATATCAAATGATGATTATATAAATAATTTAGAGTCAATAACTTTATGCTATTAAGAAATACTTGTAAATAATGTTCGGAGTTTACCCCAGTTTAAAACAAGTATAACCCATTGTGGCGCAGTGGAAGAACTTTTGACTGGCAGTAGGTTCGATTTCCACTCGGGGCAATGGTATTATAATATTTCCATTTCTCCTCTCTGGTAAGGTAAAGCGCGGCGTTGAGTTGCGCCACTCAACTCGCAATGTCTTAATTTCGGGTTTAAAGTAAGGCTCAATATCTTGACACAATGTTCTCTCTGATTACCCCGCTGTGTGGGAAAGAGCGCGTGAAGCTGTAACAAGTTTGACTGAACATTGTTGATGGTAGTGGCTTCAAATCTCATTTATAGTCCACCATTATATCGCCATATTGAAATTGAATCCAGATTTATATATTAGTATTTGAAAAGTGCAACTGTTGAGTTCCTCTGCGGGTCTTCTCAGCAGAACTGCCTTCCTCGCGTAGGTAGCTTGTTGTAGGACTGACAATACTGACATGCACATGTTTAGTGACGGAATTTAAATCGGTTAAGCCGTTTCTGAGGAGATTAGCGTGCACAAACAAACACACAAACAAACAAGAAAATTAAAAATCATTGTCTTGGTTTCTATTATATTGATAAATGCCCCTAATAATATTTTTTTTCATATATTTTCCATGTACAGACAGCGATCAATTACATTTTTATTATATGTATACATATGTTGGATTTGCATTTATACTATAATATATATATAACAATAAAAACGAGTTTTTGTTTCTACTTTTCAGCAGCAAGTGTTTCACCAATACTTTCGTCTTCTCTTTCTTTAAAAAGAACGGACTATTGCTCGTGAGTATTTTGTTTATTTGTCACCATCGTGTCTTAATGGAACAGTGTCCAACTGTACGCGTAACTGTATGTTCGATTCCCGTTCGCGAGAATGGTTATTTGTAACCGGTATACATTCTCTAAAAATGTATTGCTTATCCTAAGAGTAACGTTCTTAGATATTTCTCACATTACTTTTTTTTAACAATTGTCTATCACACACTTAGATGATTGAAAAACATATTTGTTTTCTAAATATATTTTTAACGTTCTTAGAAATAATAATCTGTATGTAGCAGAAATCAGTAAAAATCTCTCTACAGAGATGCTTATAACACGATAGAGCTATAATAACGTATGGCTAAGTGGTAAAAGCGATTGGACGGTCAACAACAGCCGCAGGTTCGAATCCGCTAGTTTTCTAAGATTTCTTAATAATATTTATCCACAAATCTTTAAATTTTTCAGACACGAGGAGTTCACTTGCTTAGACGGTGGGTGCGTCAAGCTTAACAAAACCTGCGACGGTATAACAGACTGTCTTGATGGTTCAGATGAAACTATTTGTATTGGAATGTAAGTACTCTAGTTTTTTTTAATTTTAAGTGTCACGCCTGTTCCCGCATGGCAGGGTATTAATATTAATAAAAAATACATTGTTATCTCTAAGGGGCCTCAATGTGTTGGACTTGTGTGGGGCGGGGGGGCACGCAAGCCTTCCAAAGAACCCGGTTCCTCTGAACTCAAGAACTATTTCGAGAGATACATCATAACAAAAAACTCTTTATTGTGCACTTACAAATAGAATAGAAATAAAAATAGAAAATAATTAAATAAATAAAAACCTGTGAAAATAAAAAAAGGAAAGGAATATACAAAGTACAAGAATACTCGTATAAGGCGGTCTTATCGCGTAAGTCGTAGGACATAGCAAATTAAGAATTGGATAGTGTCAACAAAAACAACAAAATCAATAGATTAATTAACAAATAATCTATACAAATAAATAAAATTGGAGTGTCTGTTTGTTTGTAATATTACTACTAAATGCCTATGTAAATTGACATTTGTTACAATTTTTGTCTGACTCTCTGTTTGTTCCGGCTAATCTCTAGACGGGTTGGACCGATTTTGATGTTACTTACACTGGCGGATAGCTCAAGTAATAAGGAGTAACTAAGGCTACTTTTATTTAAGAACAATATTAGTATACAATTATAAGAATATATTTCCAATTGAGATTAGTTTTCATTTCATTTCAGTTTGTACGATAAGTCTTGGATGAACAACAGAAAGAAACGTCAGTCTACTTGCACGTAAGTGTCAGTCAGTCAGTCAATATGGTATTAGCCTAATCTGAAATGCAAGCTTTACGCATTTTCCGGCAGAACAGGCTAGTCATAGAGAACCTAGTGTCAAGACACTCCGTTCTCCATTCGCCGCCCGAATCCGAGACAGTGGTGGAACTTTACGACGCGCTATATCTCACTAGAGCGGGAAAATGAATGTAATTTAAATTTCCACTGTGTCTTTAATTTGATGATTTATTATTTTACAAGCGACCCGTTCGCGGCTTTTTTGACATTCTTATTACAACTTATATTTGTTGTTAGCATCTCTGTAGAGAGATCTTTACAAATCTCTACTACTGAAAGTTTATTCTATTTATAAAATATTTTGTAAAGTGCAAAACATATAACTTATATTATTAAATGTATAATTTAAATGGTTGTAACTTTTTTATTATATGTATATATAGATTAATTCTATATAGAATCATTGGACACAAATAAAAGTGCATAAAATTACTATATTTTATTTATATTGTGAATTTGTAGTGGAAAATTGATTTTAAAATAAAAGGCAATGAGTTTTATTTGAATCAATCGTCACGATTGCACGCTTTTTCCCGCATAGCAGGGTAGTCAGGGAGAACCTAGTGTCAAGACACTCCGTTCTCCACTTTGCACCCGCAATTAGGACCGCCCTTTGTCTCAATCACCAGGGCATTAAAATGAAAATTATTGAATTATGATCTTTCCACCGAGTCGGAATCGAACCCATGGCATTTAGACAATGTCTTACTGCGCCAAGATGGCTTCAATTGAATCGAAACTAATACGTCGAATCAACTGGCATTATTCTTTTAAAAATACATATATATATATATATTCTTATAGTTTCAAATCTCAATGTTACTTTAAGTAGTAACGGTGTCAGTTAATTTCTAGCAAGTATTTCGAAAGCGGCATTAGTAGGATATTATCAAATTTGGTTAGGTTAGGTTAAAGAGGGGCTCTGATAGAGGTTGCGAGCGTTAATTTATTGGAAAGGGTCCCTTAGCCCCTCTCTTTGCTAGGCGATGAATACTCGCACGGTAAATATATGGAATGCTAGGGAGTTTCTAGTCTTCTATACATATAATAAAAATGTAGCTGATCGCTGTCTGTACATGGAACATATATTATGGGAAACTAATATTGTTGGGGGCTTCAAACTAATATTTATCAATATATGTATGAATAAATGACTTTTAATTTTTTTTGTCTGTTTGTTTGTCTGTGCGTTCGTGCACGCTTATCCCAGAAATAGCTCAACCGATTTAAATGCAGTTTAGACATCTGTATTTTGGTAAATTTCAGTTAAAATTAAGTGTTTATTTTATTACAATCTGTTATTAAATAAAAAAGTTACAACATTTTAAATCTTCCTATATTTGTAAAACGTTATAGTTAAATATTAAATAAAGTCGTGTAGTATACGCAGGCGAAGCGTCAGCATATCGCTAGTATGTTATAAATATTAATATTAATTAATGAAACCTACAATGTATGTATATATTTTCAGTAAAAATCAATGGCAATGTAGAGACGGCACGTGTATTGGATTCGACGGGAAGTGCGACGGTATAGTCGACTGTCCAGACGGAAGCGACGAGACCCATCCGTTATGCAGGAAAATACAGTAAGTGCTTATTATTAATTATACGATGAATTAAAATCAAAGGTATTATAACAATAATAATAATTATTATGCAGCTTTACGCTTTTGAGATGATTTCGGGCTAAGAGGGACTCGGATATTGTCAGTCGACACACCCTTAGAAGTTCAGGTTTACATAAAAATATAATAAGTTCTTTGATTTTTGCGATTATTACACATTTTGAAATGAAACTATTTTAACCGGATTATATAAAAATACTTATTAGTCTTCATGACTAGATTATATATTTTTCTAATGCCTTTTTTATATAATTTATTATATATTAGTAGCAGCCCGCGACTTCGTGTGCGTGGACTTAAATTAAAAACACCCATCACGCTAAACAACTTTCGTTGACAGACAGACAGACAGACAAAAATGTAAAATATCATAGATTCTTTTATAGTGTCTATATTCCCCTAAATGGTTTCTTCGTTAATATATTCAATGTACAGATACTACTTTTTTACTGTTTTATTATTGTACTAGTGACTCGCTTGCGGCTTCGCATGCATATACTACATAACTAAACTAAACCATTTCGTTTTATAATTTAAATGGTTGTAACTTTTTAATTTGTGAATCGATCAAATATAAAATAAACACTAAATGTTATGGAAAGTTAGTAAACAAATACAATAGTCTAAACTGCATTAAAATCGGTAAGCCGTTTTTGAGATAAGCGCGCGTAAGACAAACAGAAAAGAAAATTAAGAATTTTTGGTTTTACATTCAAAAATACCCCCAAGATTATATTATATATATTTTCCCATGTATCTTCCATGTACAGACAGCGATCAGTTACATTTTTATATAGATAGAATAGATGTTAAAAGAAATGGTTATTCGTTTAGATGCCAAAGTAATTGGTTTCGCTGTACGTACGGCGCGTGTGTGGACGGAACGGCGCCTTGCAACGGTGTCCAAGAGTGCGCTGACAATTCAGACGAGCTGCTGCCGAGATGCCGGAATGAAACGGATGAAGTGCGGTAAGGGTATTTACTTATATATCATTGATTTCCCTTTTTTGGGTAACGTGTCTGTTTTTTTTTTGACACTAACCATGATACATTCTAAATTGTTCTTAAAACATTTAGGAAATTGGAAAATATTTTTAGCGGTATTCGAATCTAAATTATATATATTTTCCTTTATAAAAAATGTATCATTTATGAAAGGCAGTTGCCAATTTTAAGTATTTTATAAATTTGGTTTTTTTTGGATCCCCCGCTGCTGCTGCCGTACTTAAATGGATCATGAATTTAGTAATTCAACAATTTAAATTATAAACTTAAGCTAAATTCGTTATTAAAGTGGGAACGCAGGTGGGTGAAATAACTCCAATGGTCATAGTCGTGTAGCTTAAGCAGACGAAGCCGCGAGCGGGTCGCTAGTGAACACATAATTTTGTGATCACCACAATCTTTGCAGTGGTCAATACAAATGCCAGAATGGTCAAACCATTCCCGCGTCACAGCACTGCGACGGCGCAGTGGACTGCACGGACGGCTCGGACGAGACGGTGCGCGCTTGCGCCGCGCGCACGTGTCCCTCGTACGTGTTCCAGTGCGCGTACGGCGCTTGCGTCGACCAAGGGTCGGATTGCGATGGCGTGAGTATTGCCGGGTCGATTTACTTTTCTTTCAGCTTCACTCTTTGCAAGGTAGAGCTTTGTATAGAAGACCTAGTGTCTAGAACAAGGCTGTCCAACTCCAGGCCCGCAAATAGGTTTTTACGTTCTATTTAGAAAAAGTATAAAAATTTTAACGCAACGGGATTTGAACCCGCGCCTCTTGAAAAACGTTCTACATCCAGCTACGTTGATATTCTTATACGCTTATTACAACTTATATTAATTTCAGCGGGTTCAAATCCCGCTGCGTTCAAATTTTTATACGTTTTCTAAATATGTCTTTTTCAATTTCCTTATTGTGGGAATAACACTTTTAAAAATATTAACAAAATATTTATACGTTCATTTTCTAAAATTTATGAGATTGATCTAAGTGTGTGAATTAAATTTTAAAAATATTGAAAATACTCACTACAGTCTCTTTTGCATAGATTTGATGATTTTGAAACAAATTTTAAACATATTCGGCTTTTTATAATAACTCATTCTCAATAACTAATGACTGAATGAGATTAATGATTAGATGACTGTCTTGGATACAATTTGTTTGCCCACTTCCATTTAAAGTTGGACAGCCTTTTTCTCAAATGACTCAAATAAAACAACAACTTTTAAATTTAATTTAGACTTCTAGGGAGAGCTCTTTCAGCTTATTAAAATTACTGTAATATATACTTGTTGCTTTGACATAGACGTGTGCCGTCCTTTTGAATAAAACATTAAAATCACAACAAATTACAAAAGAGAATAGTAAAAGAGGGCAAGGACTACAAAGAAACGCCGCCTTTTGTCTTTTGAAAATAATAACGCCTCTGAGAGGGGATCGAACCCGCAACCAAAACAAGCTGGGCTTACAGTTAGCCGTTTCACTGTACACCGCAATTACTCGTACATCATCGCGACTGATGATAATGTACGATATTTACTAAAATTTCTGCTAAATAAAGTTTAATTCTAATGTATAGTTTGAATTGAAAATAAGTTAATTTAAATATATATATTGAATTAAATTGAAAACCTGACAATGTTTGGAAACCTGAAAACAATTTTTCATCATAACGAACATAAAAATCGAACGCAATTCTGTAAATAAATTGTAAAATAATATTTCACTAAGGGTGTCGGTTCGATAATTTGTATATATTTTGTATTCCGTCCAACTGGAACTTGCGGCTTCACAAATATATATATAGTAGGTTGTTTATGATATTACAGAAACAAGACTGCGCTGATAATTCCGACGAATCAGACGAACTGTGCAATAGAATCTCACCAGTGACAAAAAGGCCTGCCGTTGTTACTCCGAGGTAAGTCCTATTGTATGTTTTATTTTGTCATCTCGACACGTTACTGCCATTGATATGTTGAAAGAAAACGGAGGATTTTATATTTAATTCATATATTTTTTGCTCCAACCTTAAGTATGTACGTTGAAAAAAAATATTATAGAAAACGTATAAAAATTTAAACGCAGCTGGACTCGAACCCGCGCCTCTTTTAAACCGTCAAGCGCTCTGACCGCTAAGCCATGCGTTCTTCATCCAGCTGCGTTAAGATTCTTATACGCTTATTACAACTTATTTTTGTTATTAGCGGTCGGAATGCTTGCACGGTTTCCAAAAGGTGCGGGTTCGAATCCTGCTGCGTTCAAATTTTTATACGTTTTCTAAAAACATGTTTTTTAATCTCCTAAATGTCTGAAAAACACTTTAAAAAAATGTTAAAAGTATTAACGTACTTATAATTTAGATATTTTTAACGCACGGTACTAAAGCGGGTTTGAAAGCGCGGGTTTGAATCCCGTTGCGTACAAACAAAGCGTTTACTAAAAATATTTCCTATAAGCGTGAATAACACTTCAAAATATGTTAAAAATATTGAGATTTGTATTGAATATTTTTTAGTACAATTTAGTGTTAATAATTAAAATTTAGTTGTAACAGTTTCTTAGTTTTGTTATGGCATTGGGACTTGGATCCATTGAACCCATGTTCAAATTTAGTTCGTGTAATAAATATATACGTCAAAATTGTTACTTTAGACGGTATCGAAATTGACCGACATGCCGTTATGTTTATTCAGAAAATTTACCTTTGTGTCAATTTTAAGTATAGTTTCTTATTTATTTGGTGACAAAGCAACACGCAATGTCTCGATCACGGGCGGTAAATGAAGAACAGAGTGTCTTCGCACTAGGTTCTGTCAGACAGGACAGTCGCCTGCTATGCGGGCAAATGCGTGAAGCTTTAAAACAATAAGAATTAGCACACTTTTATGATTGAAACAACATTTTCAGACCTTTACCACAAGGCGGCAAATGTGTGTTACCACCGTACCCAAGGCACGGAGCGTACATCGTCGGTGGGAACCCAAATGCGTTACCGGGTCAAACTTATCCCAATGTGTTCATAAACGTTACCTGCAACCCTGGCTTTGGTGTGGAGGGTCAAAGGGACTCCTTGTACTGCTATGAAGGAGTCTGGTCAGAAGATATGCCTAAATGCGTTCGTAAGTATTTGTTTTGATTTTTCATTAATAGAGACCATCGTGGGTTCGATACACATTCGGGGAAATGATATATGAAAAACATTCTAAGAAATCATATAAAAATTTCAACTCAGCGGAATTGGAACCAGCGCTTCTTGAAAACCGTCCAAGCGATGCTTAGCGTAACGCATGGCTTAGCGGTCAGACCGCTTGGACGAATTACAAGGGGCGCGGATTCGAATTCGTTTGCGTTCCAATTTCTATAAGTTTTCTGAAAATATTTTACAATTTCTTAAGTGTATGAATAACACTTAATAAAAAAATGTTGATGTATTTTATATGTACGTTAAATGCAATGTCTCCAATTTAGGCTAAAAGAGGAAAATGGAGTATTTTGACACTAGATTGTGACTCTATATTTGCCCTGAGGTGTGGAAAAATGTGTGAACCTGTGAAAACATAATATAATAAGATTTTGAAATTTTCGCGTTTTTACACATTTTGAAATGAAAGTATTTTTAAACGGATTAATCGCGTATATTTTTGGTATACGAAAAGAATTCCGCAAGGATCCATGGCAATACGCGAAGCAACTTATTATAATTGTATCAAGTGACAGACGAATGCCACCTCAGTCTACAGGCTAGTGTGACCACGGACTACTGTTTTTAAGTGTTTCAAACGTCGGGTTTTCTATAATATTTTTTGGAATACCAAAAATATACGCGATTGATTGATCAGGTTAAAAATATTTTCATTTCAATCTGTAGATTTAAATAATTTTTAAGTACCCTTTTGCAAATTTCTACTACTATAAATGTAGTGTGGGTTCAAATTTGGATAATTCTGCATGCTTTTTCCCGCGTAGCGTGGCAGAGTGGTTAGAGAGAACCTAGTGTCAAGACACTCCGTTCTCCACGCACCGCTCGAAATACAGTCATTGCGTTTGTCTTAGGTATCAAAGCGAAAAAATGTAAATATAATCATGCCCCTGAGTGGGATTTGTATCCACAACCAATTCCTTTACAGTCAGACGCTGTCCCAATGGGACATTGCGCGACGAGGCCACACAATGGTATTTTTAAAACACTTTGATTTTTAAAATATATGTACATATTGTCATTTTGACGCAATTCAGACAGAATTGGTTGAAATTATATTAATACATCAGTAATTTTTATGAAGTTCTCTAGGTACATATACCAATATATTACTATTTCTGTCTGCCTGTCTATTTGTTCCTGCTAATCATTGGAATGTCTGGACCGTTTCGGACGGGACTTTCACTGGCAGATAGCTTATGCAATAAAGATAAACTAAGGCTACATTCAGAATTCCTCGCGGGCGAAAACGCAGGCACAGCTAGTTTTAACACATATACTCTTATCCTAATTTACAACGAATGCATATCACTTGTTAAAATTTTGATTTCTAGGTTTCTGTCGCCTATACAAGCATCCGAGTGTGGAATATCGCTGCCTGATAACGGGTGCAAATGGTATAGAAGGTTCCAGAGAGTGTGGATCCCTTGAACCCGATGGGACCGTGGTCAGACCTGAATGCAGGACTCCAAACTATTATTCGGGAACTTTATCGTTCATGCATTGTATTGACGGTAACTGGGACTATGTCGCCGTGTGTAAACCAGGTGGGAACATAACAATAAAAGTTACCGATTCCGTACTTATTTATATAACAAATTATGATAAGAACACCAATGTTGAAATTAATGCTGGGAAACACAATGTTAGTGTCGAAGGTAACGGTTTGAATGTTAATATAATACATGTGGGCAATACGACAAGTGACGGTAACGTGTTACCGGTAAGCCCGATCGGTAACGTGGCAAATGTCGAAGTAAGTAACGCTAACGATTTAACTACTGAAACTACAGTCAATGATATAGACGAAAGTGATTGGCGGATCGGTCAGGCGGTGGTCACTCGACCACAGTATTTGAATTATAAAACTGATGATGTGAATAGAAATACGGACAACTCAGTTATATATTTTAATAATTAATTTATTTTATTAGCTTTTATTTATATTTAGGATAAAGAGTATATTAGAAATAAATCAAGTAAAAAAGTATACATTAATTCATTATTGATCTTTAATGGCGCGGCTTTGAGTTCCGCCACTCAACACTTTATGTCTTGGATTCGGGTGGAAAGTGGAGAACGGAGTGTCTTGACAATAGGTTCTCTCTGACTAGCCTGCTATGCGGGAAGGAGATGCGTGAAACTGAAAAAAAAATAGTACAAAAGAAAAATACTCAATTATTAAAATCACATCACAGTATGTTGTGATTGACAGTATCTTTACTGTTACCGTCATTTATTTGTACCATTTATAATATATATATTTATTTTACGATACCAAATGTGTAATAAAACAAACGTTCCTAATTGATTATATTTATATCAATATTTTTAAAGTTACCACATATTTAATAAAGAGAATTAGTATTATTTTTAATTACTATATTAAAATCATATTTAATTGTAGATACTCAATTTATTTTTAATATTGTATGTGACCATTAAGGACTCAGCCCAATAACAGGACTCGTTGTCGTGTAAAATTCGCGTTGCCTTAGCACGTGTTTGTTACTTTATATGAAAGTGTATTTCGAATACTGTATATAGTGTGTGCAATATTTATTTAATGTATTTGTAATGGATTATTATAAAAACAATTGGCATTTTGCATATATTTACATAGTTTTCATATTAACTTAGAATATGCCAAATATGCCATACGACTCCGTCCTCCTTAATATAACACCCTAGAGAGATAGATATAAGAGCCCTACATACGTATGTCGATAGTTGGTAGTAGAACGGTACGCGTCAGGAATGGCTCTCGGGCGTAAATAATAGCGGGTGAGGAGAATATAATTACGTCACACACTACACACTCATTCGCCACTACACAAGTGACACTTTACATCAGGGGCATCTGAGGTGATGCCTGCATCTTGTGACCAAAGTATTGGTTTGAGGGTTCCCTTTAGAACGCATCAACACTCACCTTTACTACCCGAGCTCCTGTCTCTACCTAACTAACACTGTAGTAGGTACTGCAGTACATGTATTTAAAAATTATCAGTTGTCGGGTATAGTGCAAGTTTGAAATATCCTAGTTAGTAACTATCCAAAGAAATTATGTATTATTTACCAATATATATTTATATCTATTGTAATAAAATGTAATATTAATAGGATGGATTTTATTTTAAATAAATGTATATTTTTTAAAAAGATCAGTAGTTTGCTTTTACCTAAATCCTCCATCCTATTAACGTTACCTAACTTACCTAAAGGGTTATTTTTGACCTTACTGCTTACCCAAGAAGTTACTCTCATCAGAAATTTATTATATATTTACTTTCAAGGCTAAATGACGCTCTTGATTTAAATGTTGCAACCTGAATTAATTTATTAGCTGTTAAATTCAATTTAATAATACAGTTACTGAACGTTTTATTTATAAAAGACTTTAAAAGTAAAAATTATATAACAGTTTCAAGCTTTTCACGCAAAGAGAATTAAGTGGTATAACATTCCGTTCACCTTATTCTTCCGAAACGGAGACATTGCGTGTTGAGTGGAGGAACTCAACACCGCGCTTTGTCTTACCAGAGCGAATTCCTGGGTTGTCTTTTGTAATATATTTTTTAATAAAAACTTAATACCTAAGTGTTTCTATTAATATATATCCTGTGTAACGTTTTATAATAATGCATTACAAATACATTAAATTATTAACATTACAGACACACACGCAGTATAAAGTGACAATGACATACACGTTGCTAAGACAACGCGTCTTTTACGCGTCAACAGCGCCAGTATATATATATATATATATATATATATACAATAAATAAGCTATTAAAAGTAGCTATCATATTAAAAGAAAATTTAGTTATTAATTTATATTATTTAAGTTACCTTTTTACAAACCATTGAACAATACTTAACATTGTCACTGTTGAGTATTTATTGATTTAAAAGTATAGAATAAAAATTTAAACTACTCTTTGGCAGAATGCGGTACAATAACTCCGGAGGGTATACAACTAGGTATCGGAGGTAGATCGGCGAAAAGAGGGGAATTACCGTGGCACGCGGGGATTTACACGAAAAGTACGACGCCATATATGCAGATTTGCGGGGGTTCCCTTATTAGCACCACTATTATTGTATCAGGTAAGTTTTATTATATAATAATGCACGCGAGGATAGAACACACTGCAATACATAGTTTCGGGTAATTTAAAAAAATATATGAGTTAGATGGCGAAGCTCAAAGCCGCGCTTTGTTTTACTTTAGCGGGGAAATTACGCCCCTGAGTGGGCACTGAACTGACTGCCATCTTTATATTTATTAACAAATTTTTATGACTGTTGCTAGGACAACGCGTACTTTACGCGTCAGCAGGTCCACTAGTAAAGGTCGTATGTTTAAACGTTTATTTCAATAATTATTTTACGGTCAGCCGGAAACGGAAACATAAAGAAGTGTAACACAAGTTTCTCGCTGACACCTCCGTTTTAATTTCAGCTGCTCATTGCTTCTGGAATGACGACACGAAATTGCAATTAGCTTCTGGTTATGCGGTGGCTGTGGGAAAGCTGTACCGACCATGGAACAATCCTCACGACTCCGACGCCCAGTCATCTGACGTAAGTACAAGTTTGGATAACAGTGAAATAGCTTATTTTATTGCACCGGCAAAATTAAAGTGATGTTACTCAAAGTGCCTTTTGTGAGAAATTACCATAAGTAGATTTTTAGCATTGTAAGGCAAATTTTGAAAAAAAAGAAAAACGAAGTGTCTTTATGCTTCATGTTTGCCGTTGGAAACATGTTTCGTAGAAGGAAACGTTCATATGATGAAATCCAGGCGGCATCGATAGAGGAATTCTTCAAAAGACCCTCCTATTTACTTTGAATTCCTTCAATTCTTAGCTACTCAACAAGTAAAGCTCAGGACATGGACGTTGATCCTGGAGGCCATGCTGATGAAAGAGGCAGCAACATTGATATCACTTAAACCATGAGAGGCAACATCAAAGATAAGGGCGTGGCGTACGCTCTAATTGGCTTTGTGGAGTTGGATGATTAGTGAACCAAAGGAACAGGCAATCTCAAAATCAACACACCCGACAATAGTCATCACCACCAAGTGCACGCAAGTGATGCTAGAGGATAGAATGCTTAAGAAGGCGATAAGCTTGGACAGCACTCCGAAACCAACATCATCGGGAGCACGGAAGGTAGAGGAGGATGCAGTGGGTCAGCAACGCTTCTGGATGATAAGGATAGGGATATTATCACCGCCATGATAACAAAAGCAGAAAACTAACTGCGGCAGAAGCTGTCGGGAAATATAAGAGACTTGGTAAAACGAAGCTCCAACGAATCACATAGGAACGATGATGACGGCTTGTAGGATCTTAGAAGCAGAATAAATGTTATTGATCAGAGATATAAACCACCTTCCCTATGTTGACCAGGAATATCACTTCGACATGTCTACTGTAAATAAAAACTATTTCAAACACTTACGAATCAGTAGCATTGTCAGTGCTATTGGAAGCTACCACTGGTTTGGAAGGCAGTTCTGAGAAGAACCCGCAAGAAACTCAACAGTTTACTCTTCTATACAAACAGATAAAATTGGCGTGTCTGTTTTTATTACTGAAATAACCGCTTTTTAAATTTTTTGTCTGTTTTCGTCTATCTGTCTGTCAGTATGTTCCGGCTAATCTCTGGAACGGCTGGAACGATTTTGACGGGCCTTTTACTGGCAGATAGCTGATGTAATAAGGAGTTACTTAGGCTACTTCTATTATAGAATTTCATGCGGACGAAGTGACTGCGAGAACTAGTTCAAATATAATTGAACAATAATATTATAACTATGAGCGTCCTAACAACGTACAACAGCATTTTATAATATCATCAGTATATTCTTGGACAGAATATTATATTTTCCCTAATAATATGTATTTCATTTTGACTTTAAACTTTTCAAGTCGTAAGTCTTAAATTTTTAAAGAAAGAATATTAAAGTGTTATTCGCACACTAAGGAAATAAAAAAAGACATATATAGAAAACGTATAAAAATTTAAACGCAGCGGGATTTGAACCTGCGCCTCTTAAAAACCGTCTTAAGTCTTAAATTATTTGTGGAATTTCATTATACATACGTATTTCTTATAATTTAAATGATTTGACACCTTTTGAAGGTGAAATCTAGGACAGTAGTGGTAGTCATTACTTCTTGTATTTGAACCGTGACTTTCGCTGCTTTTTAATAATTGTGTATATTTTTGACCGTAACCCGTTTTACTACAGACTTGTTGCAAAAAATCCCGGACTCCCACGCTGTAAATAACCCTCACTGCTTCTATTTGAACTTAAAATATTTTTCCAATAACCAGGCAATTTTCGTTAACAGGTAGCCGAAATAAGAACGCCATCAAGATTTCAAGGCGCATCTGCGAACTTCCAAGATGACATAGCCCTAGTTATCGCCGTAACGCCGTTCAAGTACCAAGTGTTCATACGCCCTGTCTGTATCGATTTCGATGTGATTTTCAATAGGCAACAGTTACATGATGGTAATCTGGGAAAGGTAAGAAATATATAATAATTTTAACACAGCAGAATTCGAACCGCAATTTACTCCGCAATTCTTACAGAAAGCTAAGTTATACGTTGT
The DNA here is from genome assembly GCA_038994665.1 of Podotricha telesiphe. Lineage (NCBI taxonomy): Eukaryota > Metazoa > Arthropoda > Insecta > Lepidoptera > Nymphalidae > Podotricha > Podotricha telesiphe. Next base: position 80,368 of record JAOYRR010000452.1, read on the forward strand.
TATCGAGCTACATCGTCATTTCGATTAGTTTTTAAAGTAGCCGGATGTAGAACGCATAGCTTAGAGGTCAGAGCGTTTGAACGGTTTTCTAGAGGCGCGGGTTTAAATCCAGCTTCGTTCAAATTTTTTAATTTAGCAATGATAATAGGTTTAGGCGAGAATTTCTTACATTGACTGCAGGTGAAGCTAATAGTAAACTCAACGCAGCGTTGAGTTCCGCCACTCAACAAGCAATGTTCAATTTCAGGCGGGGCGAGAATAACAGGGTGTCTTGACACTAGGTTATCTCTGTCTTACATAGAATAATGATAGATTCGATACAAAATTTCCAACAGGTAGCTGGTTGGGGTCTAACAACGAGGAACGGCAACCCGTCACAAGTGTTGAAAGTCCTGGATCTTCCCTACGTCAAAATAGAAGACTGTATCGCAATATCTCCGCCAGGTTTCAGAGAGTACATCACTAGTGACAAAATTTGTGCTGGATATACAAACGGTGAGTGGAGAGGGATAGCGAAAAAATAATATGGTTTTAGACATATTTAGAAAACGTATAAAACTTTTGAACGCAGCTGGATTTGAACCCGCGCTTCTTGAAAACCGTTCAAGAGGCGCGGGTTCAAGCCCCACTGCGTTCAAAATTTCAATACGTTTTCTAAATATGTCTTTTTCAATTTCCTTAGTGTGCTAATAACACTAACAAATGTTAAAAAAATAAGATTGTTTTTTTTTATTTTCAAATGTTATTTCCATTCGTCCGCACTGGTAGCAATCGCGGTATTAAGTTCCGCCATGACTCAATTGTCTTGTCATGTCTTGAATTCGGGCGGCAAGCTGAGAACGGAGTGTTTCACCACTACCTTCTCTCGTGAAGCTGAAAATAATATTTAATTTTAATATGTGATACGATATAATTTCTAGGTACAACACTTTGTCAAGGCGACAGTGGCGGAGGCCTGGCCTTTTCCGCCCAAGAGAGGGGCACCCAGCGCTACTACCTGCGCGGAATCGTATCCACTGCCCCCCGGAACGAGGACCTCTGCAATGCCCACACTTTGACTACTTTTACGCAAATTGTAAACCACGAACACTTTATTAAGCAATTCTTGTAGAAATTTCTTGTTGAAATTAAGGAATTTGATTTAATTTAAAAAATAGGTTAATTTAATTCAAATAATGAGCGAAATGAGATTAGCGGTTTTGTTTGCGAAGAGACGATATATCGTATTTCTCAGATGTGAAAAGTAAGTATTACTGAGTGAATTATCATTAAAGAGAAGTTCGCAGTTTTACCATTAAAGTTGGTAAAACATATCGGTAGTTGGGACATAAAAATTTTTTTTAGGGCTTAGCTTATGGGTTTTGTATGAAAAATACACGAGTAGCTCAGTTTTATTTATGGTAGTTAGGCTTTGTTTGGTAAAACGCATATAATCTTATAGTTTTTAATGCTACGCTCAATATTATTGTGATTTTTAATATTTATATTTTATTTTTTTTATAATAAATACTGTACTTTTAATAATAAATTAACATGGTAAGTTAATTAATATAAGTAAATATTTTGATTGTTATATTTGAAACTCTCGCTCTCGTCCGCCGCTCAACACGTCTGGCATTCGAGCGGTGCGTGGAGAGCGGAGTGTCTGGACACTAGGTCTCTCTGTACTCCCTGCTATGCGGGAAACTATTGTAACAAATTTGTAACAACCTCGTTTTCATAATAATTAAAAATTGATTTTGATACACTTAAAGTAAGTAAATTAACAAAAATGTTGTAAAATTTTTTCAACTATCTATCTAAAGAATTGTCTTCTTTTTGAATACTCATTTTTATATATACAAATAATTACAATTAAACACACAAATCATATTAATTTTAATGTGAACAAAAAAAAAGTACATAAATAAAAAAAATCTTATTTATTTAATTACCTCTTACACATGAAAAGAATAATTGAAAAGCTGCAATTTTATCTCGTGCATTTGCAACCTGGTTGTCATGGAAACGACATTAGGTATATATTTTAGTATCATCGGATTCGGACACGTGTACCAATATTCAAACGTGTGATGACAAATCTGTCTAAAATAATGTTGCAAGTTTTCTTACATATTGATAGATATATCGATGTCGGTGAAACTAATACAAGCGTAGGAAAAACAGCTTATACAGTTTTTCAACCTTTTTCATGAAAAATACCATTTCGTTAGCAAAAATATTTCCCCTCCCCTATGTTATTGTGGTACAGATTTTAAATCCCAGACAATTACTACGAAAATTGGAATTTGGATGTACATATAAATGTCGTTTGGCGAGAGAATGCAATTTACAATAAAACAAAATGTGTCAATAACACATATATAAAATAAATATAATATTTATTACATTTGGTCTGGCAACTACTCCCATAGTGGTTCTATTGTTATGAGACAAAATCTGATGAAGGAGTACAAAAAAATTGAAAGAATTCCTTAAATCATAATACTAGTAGTGATTTGGATATATAGCGTTTCATTATTTAAATATTTTCTAACTTGATATTATTTTAGAATCCTTAAAAGCCTTAACGCCGTGCTTCGCCTTAGATACGGGCACGGAAAAATAAAAATATTTTAAATATAATTATTTCAATTATTCCCCGAGCGGGAATCGAACCCACAACCAATCACGTTTACAGACGCTGCCACTGCGCCACGACGGCCACGTGGAATAGTTGATAAATTATTTAACAAAAACTATAAGGAAAATGTAAAAAAAACAAAGCCAGTAATATAATCAAGTTTTAATACTTAAAAAGACATTGTTTTTTACAATATTTGTAGTAATACAAAGAAAAACATCTCGAGCAGTCAAAGATAACCTAGTGTCAAGACACTTCGTTCTCCACTTTCCAGCCAATTTCCAGACGCCGCGTGGCGGAACTCAACGCCGCGCTTAGTCTAGCCTCGCCAGATCGCCAACGAAATGAAGATGAATTAAATAAAACTATTGCCCCGAGTGGGATCGAACCCACAATCATGGCCTTTACAGTCAGGATGCTTATGTTTCTGTAGACATAAGTTATTAATATAGAATTATATATAAAAGAATAAGTCAAATACAAAAATATACCCAGCTTCAGGATTTTTCCCGTGTTAAGTGGCGGAACTCAACGCCGCGCTTTGTTTTCTTACCAAAGCGGAGTAATTAATGAAAACAATTTAAATACAATAATTCCTCTGAGTGAAGAACCCACAACAAATAGAACTAACAATCAGCCGCCGTCCCACTGCGCAACGATGGCCTCAATGAATATTGAAGTAAATGTTATTATAATGAAATAAATGCATTAAACTACCAATACTTTTTCTAACATAAGTAACTAAATTACAAGATCTGATTTACTTAGTATAATTGAAAATTTGCTGCCAGACTTATAAATCGAATTCAATTCATAAACCGGATTAAAATTTTAAATCGGATTCAATTTACAAATTACATTCAATTTATAAAGCGGATTCAATTTTTAAATCGGATTCAATTCATAAACCGGATTCAATTTTTAAATCGGATACATTTCATACACCGGATTCAATTCTTAAATTAAAATCAATTTCTAAATTGAATTCAATTTATAAGGTAAACAAGTAATATTTATCTAAAAATATATTATATTTCAAGTTAATACATGAAAATTACTTTCAATAAATCGGTATGTAAAAAAAACAAACAAAACAGACAAAAATTTGCAATATATAAGAAATAACTACAAATTCATAGAATAGAATAGAGAAAATATTTATATTAAACATATAAAATTTTTAACGTGGCAGGACTCGAACATGCGCCTCTTGTACACGTCCGCGCGCTGTATACAACTAAGCTATACGTTATTGTCGCGACACGACAAAACACTTACACTTTTGTTACTATTTTTCTTTTTTTAGTGTGTGTTAAGTGTGAATAACATTTGTAATAATATAACTTTTAAGTGAAGTCAGAACTTTCATTTTAAGTACACTATATAATAAAAAACGGACACAGGTTCCATTTTTGGCAGAAATAAAAAACATTTTTTTTTAAATAACATAGTTTAGACAAATAATAATTATGAACTAATTAATTATTATATATGTATTAATACTAATGCCAATATTGCAAAAAAGGCCCCCGTACGTTATAGGGCCACTGAATTTATTACATAAATATATAGGGGCATTGTTTGCACAAGGTTTCCTCTATCTGTTATAAAGATTTACCTAATCAGCGATAAAATCCTGATAAACAGCTCAAATATGGATATAAAATGAAAGGGTATGGATATAAGACTTAATGGTTACAGAAAACTATGAATTAAAAAAAACCCAAAAACAATATAACAGTCGCCACTACATAGTTTGTTTCAAAGAAATCTCAGTTAACAAATTTGAGAATCCATAACCAAAGTTATTAATGCAAAACTAACGCTGTTTATGACGTCATCACGGCCAAACCGCTACTCCGATTGTGATGAAACTCACTCACTAGTGTAATATAATACTTTTCCATACAATTGCACATTTGTTTGTATTTCTTTACAAATTAAAATTCTTAATATTTAATTTAGAATACATCCGTCTTAAATATATATGTTACAGTTACAAGCCGTTTTTAATTACAACAGGTTTTCTCTAGCTAAAACTATATTAAACGCCTCTCTTAGGCAGAGATGCGTTAAATCTAGAATAGACCGTGAACATTAATACAAACTCAAAAATAATATATAATATACTAATATACTCATAAATAATAATACTTAATACAAAAATAATAATATACTCATAAATAATAATACTTAATACAAAAATAATAATATACTCATAAATAATAATACTTAAAACTAGTTTTTTACACTAAACGGTTTTTTTCGATATGAGTCAGTACAATAGACGACGAGACGTAAAATCTTAGAAATTTAAATTTAAATCACTAAGAAATCAGTTAAATTAAGAAAGTCTAACCTAAAAAAATCTTATATCATCATTTTGATATAATAAGTGTGAGGAAGTTTACTAAATCATTTCGGAAAAAAACCGTTTTATCTAGTAGGAACTAGTTTTAACTGGAACAAACACGTTGAAACTAAAAACTGATTTGTATATATATATAGTATATATATATAAAACAAACACGTACAATTACTTTATGCAAAAATATTATTGAACATTAATATAAGTAGACTAATATTTTTTCAATTACGTATAGACTTCTCATCTGAATAATCATAATCTATTCTATATTTAAACAGTTAGTATAATAATTATCAAAATACCGAGCTATATATAATATAAGGTGTACAAAACACACTTTTTTTACAAGTCACAGAGAGACTAATTTGGGACGAATCTAACGTCACACTTAAGCCAGAATAACCAGACAGAATAAAAAAATATATTAATATTAAAAAAAAAAATCTTACTTCCACAACCATAACTTCAGTCAGAAATTTCCCAAATGCAAATGCACATAACATTTAATGATGTATGAACTAAATAAGCTTCTTTGTTATGAAACTAAATTCAGAAGACCTATACTCAAAGAATTAAGTTTCGAGACTTTAAGTTTTAAATTTCAAAGCAAAGTATTTTTATTCTTAGGTCTATTTTTCTAATAATAAAATTACCAAAAATATTGCTAACATTTTCGAATAATACTCATGTATAACAAATTCGTTAGTTGCTGTGTCAATACATACATTAAGTTTAATTAAAACGTGAGGACCCTTGCAATAAGGGAGCCACAATTAAAAACTTCTTAGAATATTATAATATTATAGCCACTAATATAGTTAATGTAACAATACGTAGCCACTATTTAAAAAAAAATGAATAGAAAATTTAATAAAAACAATATTTACACTAAAATTTATTAAATGCAAGACTACTATGCTATAATATTATATATATATATATATATATATATATATATATTATTTTACAATAACACTTCCACAGCATTTTAAAAAATACATACGAGTTAAAAAGTCATTATATATAGAGTTAAAAACAAAAGAAAATGTTGATACAAAAATATACTATCATATCGTGAACCTACAACCTTCATTCGGTCAGTCACATCAAGTCAACTACGCCACGACGGGATACAAAGAGAAGAGAACTCTTTGGGTTTCCGTCGCGTTGCATTGTAGAGAAAGGAACTTGGAGCAGTTCCAGGGGGTTGCGACACAAGTGTAGGCTTAAAAGGGCCCCTTTAAACGTTTTAACTGAATGAAATATTGAGATGTCTAGAGTAAGGATTTGCCATTCAGAACTCATTATGAATTGATTTATTTACAAAATCGTTCACCTCAACATTTAATTTACATAAATACTTAATTATTACAGTAGCAACTGCCTTTTGACACATTTCCACTAAAATACCTTTAAAACGTCCCTATTGTCAAATGTTTGACATTTGACTTCAATCATAAATGTCTTCTAATTTATATTAAACCACTTATTTTTACTTTATTTACACAAAAAAAACTTAAGTACAAAAATAAAACTAAAAAGAAAAACACTAAAGGCCCCTTATCTTTGGGGGGCCTTATTTAAATTATATAGGAATATATTAGAATTTTACTTTTTTGAGGACAAACGACGGTTTAATCGTTAAGTTAAGCTACCGTTCAATTTTTCAGTATTAAATGTCAGTAATATTATAATTTATATCAGTCTCTGTAATGAACGTGTGATTCTCTTGATGTCAGGTATCGAAAGTGCGAGGCATGTACCTGTTAAAATAAATAATATGAAAAACAAATTAGTTTCATTGTAAAACCAAAACAAGCTCTTATTTTGTGTAGGCGGCCATCTTGGATTTAACTTTTTACATAGTGTATTTATTGTATTCTACAAGTTAAGCCCATGTTTGAGTGGGTTGTTCAGAAATATGTACGCCGCCATTTTGTTATGGCAGTTATTTTGGGTTAATAATAATACTAATTATATATAATTTCCGTATCATCAGAACAATAGCTATATTTATAATGTCAGCATTAAAAAAGCGAAAGTTTTACATTAGTTTTATATTATTTATAGCTTGTAGACGTCCGGCTTACAACGACTTTTACAACAGGGCCGAATTAAGTAAGTCTAAGTGCTCTTGTAAATGAGTATCAAAGTTCTTAATTTCTGGCTAGAATTTTGAAATATGACAGAGAGGTTAGTTACTACGCAGACGAAGTCGCGAGCAAAAGTTATATAAATTTATAAAATTATAAACTTACCGAACACCAAAATCGTGTATTTTGAACACGGCGTAATGTACATTCCTGAACACTGGGTAAAAATGCTCCACTGGCTCAGTGAGTAATGTATGACATAGCAATGGGTTCGATTTCATGGCAGGATACTCTACATCCCATATACTCTCAAACGAACAGCCTTTTCTATTAAAAAATAAAAAAAAATACAATATACCTTATATTCGCATTATGCGGACGAACAAGTATGAAATTTGGCATCGTTAAAATTTGTATGGAGAAGAAAGACAATATTTGAACGCAGCGGGATTCGAACCTGCACCTCTCGAATACCGTCCAAACGCTCTGACCGCTAAGCAATGCGTCCTATATCCGGCTACGTTAAAATTGAATTACGTAATACTTGAACGACTCCTAAGTTAAGTTTGCAACGTTTTGCATACTTTGAAAGCTAAATCAAACAAAATTTTATCCATTATTGGTGATATTACTAACCTGCTCTTGCCGTAGCAATATTTAATTTCAATTATAAGATAAGTTGCTTTCAATTTATTTAATTCCTCATAATAATTATGAGGTGCAAATCTTCCATACACTTTGTAGACAGAATATGCGCGTTTTCTAAAAAGAAAAATATATAATATATATATATACAAAAGGAACACGCTGTATAGTATTCCCTCGTGTGGTTGTCGTGGCAACGACATTTCATGCTAATATATTGTTATCGATTGCGGACACTTCTGCAAATTTTTAAGTAATATCAAAATAGTTAGACAAGATTTTCATTGATAGATATATACTCACATGCAAAGTTTATAAAAAAATTAAAATATAACAAGAATATAATATTACTAGGAGTGATCATAAATATTAAAATTTATAATTGAAAAAAAAAACAGTTAAGTCTTGATTTCTACTCGCACCTCTTAGATACCAGTTAGCAAATAAAAGTTTTAATATAGTCTTTTCAATAAATTGTCAAAAAAAAATGATATGACGTCATATTGCAAATGTTTTGATATTGTATACATTTTCTAATATTATAAAAAAAAATTCGCATACAAGGATAATATGGCAATTACATATAAGAGTACGTACAACGTAACTCGATAACAACGTATAGCTTAGTTGTCAACAGCGTTTGCAAGATACAAAAGAGTCACGAGTTCGAATTCTGCTATATTCCAATTTTTTATATTGAAATTAAACATAAGTCTGATAATTTTCCATAATCCCTGCTAGTTCTTAACTATAGCTGGGTCTATATATATATATCTCGCTCCCATCATACATAAGCGACTAAATTTTCCCAATAAAAATCACTTAGCCCAATTTAATTTTCCAAATACACTCTCATAATTTACGATTATCTTCCATAACTTAATTATTTTTAACCCTGAACGTAGAACCAACTGCTATAATTATAACATTTTAATGACCAACAATAGCCCAACAAGCCCAAAAATATATAAAAATTTTGAATGAAGCGGGATTCAAACACGATCCTAATGGAAACCTTCCAAGCGTTCTGACCGCTAAGCCATGCGTTCTACATCCTTATTTTATAATAACAATTTAAATTTAATAAAAAAAAATAGAAAAAATGTTTTTCTTAAATCCATTACAATATTACAAAATCTGTAAACATTTACCTGGCCTCCACATGTTCGTAATGAGGATGAGCGACTATTGGCCGTCTAGTGGACAGCATGACGCTGGCCAGCACGGGCATCGAACCTGCGAACGCCCCACTACCGGCCTCTTTGGATATCCATTGGAGCAATTGCTCTTGAGGGTAGTCGTTAAATTCACCTTAAAAATTAAAAAAATATAAAAAAAGTAAAGAGTGTCTTGACACTAAGTTCTCTCTAACATTATTTTAGAATTCGTGTATTCAAAATATATATTTTAAAATTGTTTCCTATGATTTGGTGTTTTTTTTTACTCCGTTCTTCACCTTCCGCACAAACTCGAGACATTGCGTATTGAGTGGCGGAACTCATCGCCGCGCTTTGTCTGATACCAGAAAAGAGAAACATAAATGCCCGATTGGGGATCAAACCCACAACCAATCGCGTTTGCAGTCAGACGCTGGCCCACTGCAACACGATGACTCAGGATGAATTATAGTTAAAACTGTTAGAAATTAAAATCGACTTTTATAATTTTCTATTTAAATATTCTACATATTGAATTATAATATAAGTAATTGAGACCACGCTATATAACGTGATTCTCTCACTATTTTACAGGTTTCATCCTATAAGTTTGTCTCTTTCGAGTATAACTTTTCATTTCAATGTAGTTTCATATAACGAATAAATTATTTTCATTGCTCCGCTCTGCTCCTCTCAAATATCGTATTCGGATGGAAAGTGCAAAAACGGAGTGTCTTGACACTAGGTTCTATCTAAAAATAAAAAAAACAAATACGATTGTATAGAAATTTGACTTCAAAATAAAAAAAAACATACCCATATGCGACATTTCATGCGACACGTTCTTAACAAGTTCCCTCAAAATCGGCATAAGCGCGATCGCCCAAAATATAGGCCGCCCATATTTTGCAATAGATTTTAGATATCTGCAAAAGATATGCAAAATAACAAATACTGTACAGTAGCAGCGAATCTAACTGTAAACGCGATTGGTCGTGGGTTTGAAACAAACTCGGGGGACTGATTATATTTAAATCATTATCATTTCCCAGCTCAGGTGGCCTTGAGTTGACATTTGGACTTCTCTACCTGCTACGCGGGGAAAATCGTGATGCGGACGAAAAACTATATAGGGAAAGTCCCGTAATCACTCACTAAAGGGGGAAGTCACGGCTTCTGGAGCCGGGCACAATTTGGATCGGACTTAAGAAATATGCTAATTTGTTTATGGTAATTGTTGTATAGCACATACCTTTAGATTTTTACAATTTCAACTCAATCTACGATCATTTGAAAAATCTGATTAATTTGAACTATATAGGATTGATTCATTGGCCTTTACCAAAAACGTTGTACATGAGTTGTTCCATATATTATAGAATATTTACATTCGGAAAAACGACAAGTGAGTGTCGGGTATTAGATTTGAAACATAGAGAAAAATAATTACAAGACATAAAAATTAAAAATACTTACATATTATAATTCCGGTTGGCTATAAGAGAAACGACGAGACACATTTGCGTCGAAAATAACAGTTTCAATCTCATAACCAACGACGCCATTACACCATAAACAAACATCTGGGACAGATTATAAAAAATCGCCGGTTCAATATTTAGATTTTTCAACAAGAACACCATTACGTCCTTCATTTCGTCAAGTTTCTTCATTTTCCCATTAAACGATGAGAGGATCACGTCTAAATCTTTAGGAGTTTTATTCTTGATCGTTTCGGAGCTATTCTCAATGCCACTGTCATCATCGTCTTCTTCGACCTCATCTTCTTTAATCAAATCGTTAATCACTTTCTCACATTTGGAAATGGCCATGGAGAACCAGTAAGAGACCACATTTACACAAATGAGAACCACAAACGGTATAAGCAATGATTTTGACATATTTTTAATGGACGACAAAGGCAGAAAGTCGAAAACCTCTGAACACGTGTAAATCAATGTGTGAAAAGTTTTATAATCTGTTATTTTTGAATACAGGATATCCCACACGTGAGAATCGTCTTGGACTTCTAGGAAATCGCATAGAACCTTCTTCAAATACAAGGAAGAGGTCACAGCCAGCAATAGTCTGAGAATGACCAGCCAAATTTCCACGAACAGGTCCAATTTACTCTTAATATTTATTCGGAATGTGCTGAAGAATAGACAATAAATGGATATTATGGCGAAAAATGACGTATAGAGGGATGTTTTCAGCATATCATTGCCTTGGAGAATAAGTATGGCAGTTTGAAGTCCACAAAAGTGGGAATGGAGGAATATGGATAAGGTCTTAGTATCAATTATTCTTAACTGCTCCATTACGAAGAAAATCGCGGTTTGGGTGAGAAATATGAACTGGGTGAATTGCCAGAACAGAAGGCACAGACTATTCGTAATGAATATGCCGACCTGTAATAAAATATAAATAACTGAGAATAGCTTTGTGAAATAGACCGTTCAGCTTCAGCGTCACGCTTATTCCCACATCGGGAGTGAGAGGGAACCTAGTGTTAAGACACTCCATTATCCGCTTTCCGCCTAAATTCGAGACAAAAAATTTCAATAGATTATAAATAATCACAATAAGCCTAAAACCCAATTATTTTACTATTTTTAAGAAAAACTTTTCATAATTATAAAAAGTTTTTATTATAAAAAAAAATATTCAATTATTTATTTTGAAATTAGTTACTTTCAATAATTTTGGTAATAAAATACTAATAATACATTGTAGTACTTTAATTCTTCTATTATCATAAATATTTTTAACACTAGTAGCTGCTCGCAACTTCGTTTTCATGAACTCATATTAATCAATCCATAAAATCATATTAATCAAAATACCCAACACGGTAAAATCTTTTTAAGGCGCAATTTTCTTATATCTTATAGTATATAACTGGTATTTTATGGTTATACATGAGGTGTTTAACTCTTTTACATCAATTAGAATCTAAGTCCTGCCTTAGCTTAAAATCTGTACAAAAAAAAAACATTCAAATCCGTCCATTACTTCTGAATATGTGTGTAACATTCTGTTTTTACTGTTTTATAATAATTTTGTAAATTTTACAATCCCTTTTTTCAACATTCAAACACTCAACTATCAACAATTTACACTAACCTGCAGCTTCAACAAATTATTCTTATTCTTCTCCCGTAGCTGTAGAGTGAGAAGCCAAGTTTGTAGCAAGAGAAGTGGAGCTGCCAAGTTCTCCCTTTCATTTGGTGCCCATTGCACTCTTGTACACTCGGCGTGATTGGCGAAATACTGTACCACTGCTAGAATACCACCTAGAATACTTTGGCTGGAATGAGGATGGGAAAATATGTGGGAGAAAGAGTTCAGATAATAGTGGGGAAAAAGGTGGGAAACGGTAAAGTAAAAAGAATATTTAGTGACAAACAACTAACTTGTGTATTCTTCAGTTTAATTCTAAGAATCTTGAAGTAATTATGGTATGGTATGGTCACATTTGAAGACATGCATGTGAGACATATCACATATGGAAAAATAATCGTATTACGTCAAAATTTAATGAAAAGAGGTGTTAAACGACTTGAAAAAATTGCAGAACACCTAAATTATAATAATGTAAATTTGTTATTTTTTCGCAAAATACTAATACTATTTAATAATTTTAAATAAATATAACTTATACTTATATAACTAATATTAAATAAAACTTCTTTCAGAGCAATCATCAAAATCTGAATAAATGTGTTTATACAAGAATTTGATAAGGTTATACCTTATACCGTAGCAGTTTCCATATATTCACCACGAAGACTTTCCATATTAATATCTTAAACATGTGCAATAATTTAAATAACGCACATTAAAAAGACAAAAAACAACAACAGTCAACCAGTCGGAAACAATCAATTCATACATCGCTCACTCACCTCAAAACCGACGCGTGCACGAAAAGGACAGCAACAGTTAATCCGGCCAACCACCATATCGCTTCTAAATAAAAGTAAATCGGCTGACCAATGCCGACGCAGCTCTCTACAGGTGGATGATCGTCACCGCGCTCTATTAAATGGCACTCTTTATGTGTGGAATTGAGCCACGGTTCGAAATATCTATACATTGCACCGATTATTACCTGGTTTGAATGAAAAATTGATGCATAATTCAATGTGAGCGACGCTAAAGGTGAGATGAAAATCAAGAAATAGCTAATAATATAAAAAATAGCTTCAACCTTCACGCTATTTCAGGCATAGCAGGATAGCCATACAGTGTCTTGACATTTCCTTCTCCACTTACTTCCACCCATATTAGAAAAGAAGCTATGTATAGAGTAGTGGGTTAAATGAACATAATTCAAATGAGCCATTCCACTCAAATGAAGTGATGAACCCACAACCAACATCATTCATATAGATAAATCTCTTACAGACAGACACTGTCCCACTGTTTTTATTTTCTTGTTTTGGCAAAACAAAATGGTTGAACATTTGTATCTCCATTCAACATTCGAGACAAAGACATACTTTAAGTGGCAAAATTTTGAATATTTTAAAATTCCCGAAAATGAGAATCAAACCATTGAAGACTGCACAAACTTTTAAGCTTACCTCAGGATTTATGTTGAATCTGTTAAAAGCATTAACATCTTTAGGGTACTCCACGAGTTGGTCATACATAATTTTTGATATGCCACTGGCAAATGTTTTTTCTTCAACTATAGTTTTGTAATATGAGTAATAAAACCCCATTTCCGTGCGGAGTGACATTTCTCTTTCCAACTCGGAGAGATAGGAGAAACTCCGATCATTCTCAAATAAGTTTGACACATACTTGTAGTGTATTGAACCTAAAGCTATTGCTGTAATATTAAAAATATTTGTTATGTTAATTTTTAATTTGATGTCATTGTAGTACAGGCAGTCAGTCAGTCAGTAACGGTTGTGGGTTCAATTCCCACTCAGAGCAATATTATATTTAAATTATTTACATTTGTTACCCCCAATTTTGTATATCAACTGTAAAACATCTATTTTGTTCCAGTGCCAAAGAAAACTTGGGATATCCTCTGTATCTGTGTATTTCACTTTTTTATTTACAGTAGTTTAGGCAAAGCATGGCTTTTTCTACCATTCTACATACAAGAAATAACAAAATAAACTTTTCAATCACTAATTTGATGATCTCATGGACTTATATATTATTAGACTGATATATTGTATCATCTTATGAAGGTCAATGTAGAATTGTCAATAAAAACTGAAACTTTATATTATATTTTTATTGAAACAAAATCTAAATATTTTTTTTTACATATATTTTTTTCTGATATACAATGTTTCCTACATATATATAACAAGGTGTTCAGAGATAACCACTAGGTGTCAAAACACTCTATTCTCCACTTTCCACCTAAATTTGAATTTCATGTTTTGTAGCACATTATCTTGTTCACCAGAGCAAAGAAATGTGTTATAAGCGACATTATATTCAAGGTCTTTATACATAATAATGTGTATGTATGAAATTAAAGTTTTGTAGAAAAATAATATTAATATTAAAACTTTAAAAATATAACAAATAAAACAGCAAATAAATTTTAAATTAAACAAAAAGTCATACCGAGTATTATAATCAAAACATATTCACTTATTTTCCTCCCAGTATATCTTTGTTCACTACTTTGGCTTTCAACTTCAGAATTTTCCGCCATTTTTATTATTTACATGCTTTTCTTATTATAATTTTATAATTATTTATTTATTTTCTTATTTAGATGCTTACAATTACCGACATTAATCGATTTCTTTGTAAATGACAGTGACAAATGACGTGTGTCACATGTGTTGTTTATCGAATACTAACGTGTTGCTAGATTAGAAAAATATTAAATTATTTTATGTTATTTTTAGAAATAAAACCAATTTTGGTATTAGCTAAAATTAACTTTAATAATTATTTTGTTGCTGAATAAATCTTCTAAATGGATAACTATATAACGATACTTAAAATCGAAAAACGTATTTTGTCCTTATATGTCAATTTAAAAACTTTTTTTTTGCCTCATCACTTTTTGCCTGAATGCATCCAAGTTGCAACTATATTGAAACATATACTACGACGTGCAGCGTTGTTAAATTATTAATAATAAGAATTTAATATAGTTAAAAGAAATTACGAATTAATGGTAAGAGTAAAATATGAAAACAAACTTTTGATGGACATTCGAATACAGTATCGATGGCAGCTTAAGGTTTTTTTCCGCTAAGACGTTTGACCTAGCGTATATATATATATTGCCTAAATAGATTATATTACACATAACTATTACCTACTCACACAACTATGTATTTGAGATAAGAGTTTTGTAGTGATACACGCGTTGCTATGGCAACATTTTACGCGTCTACGAGGCGACTAGTTATAATAATAATAATAGTAATATCATAGAAATAATTGAAAATAAAACACAAAAAGAAAATTGAAAAAAATGTAATTGTGACATAGCGTTTACTTCATTCTTTTTACTTTTTTTTTTTTGTTGATGAACATGGCAATTTATTATACAGTTTATTATACAGTTTATTAAACAATATATAAGTACTCAAAAACATTAAGTACAACAACAGATTAAAAGAAATTAACTCACAACTGAAAATAAATTAAACATAAATAAAACATTAAACTGGTTGACAGAACAAGAACAATCTAAACCCAATATTTGAATATAAACAATGGAAGATTTAAAAAATTACTTTGAAAGTAGATATCACAAATTATTTATAAAAAAATGTTCATTACACAAATATTATATTTAATAAATAAAACCACATCTCTGTCTTTTAAATGATTTTAAATATGCTGTCATGTGTCTATGAAGCTACCCTTTTCAATTTAGTGAAAAAGAATAGCATATACTACTGTGAAAGTCCTGTCTGGTAAATCTTAGGTTTAATCAGTAAATTTCAGGATTTACCATTATGTGTTGGTTAAGATTTTATGAAAAGGAATGGATTTTCCAAACTTTGCAATCAGAGTTTGGTATATAATATCAGGTTAGTAAATGTTAGTTTATCCATTAGAGAAACAAAACAGATTAGTAAGTGTTAGATTTTTAGTTTCTGGTTTAAAAGCATTGATCAAAAATTACGTACATTTCCAAACAAAACAAACAGTAATGTTAAAAATTACTGGAAATTCTTATGATTTACCATGGCTTAAGATTTCACAGTAACATTTAAAAAAAAAACACTAATAGAGAAACATATTGAACAGTAATATAAAAAAAACAGTTTTTTTGTTCAACTTAAAGGACAAATAAAAGCTGTTCAACACAAATTTGACATTGATATGATTTTTTAAATAATTATGTAATTAATATGTTTTTATTTTTTAAAGTTAAGCCATTCTAAGGCTAAGACATTATTTAGACAGTCTCACAAATACTTTTGTTAGTCATATAGTCAAAGATATGTCTTTATATTACAAAATTAATTCATTTTTGAGCAATTGGAAAAATTCATATGTTTTTAATCTTGTAAATGCATATATTGTTGGAAAATTAACAGAATGCAGTTATATTAGATTTTTTTATATATATGAAAATGTGTTTATCTATTTTATCGATTATTTTTGAATTGATTTTGTTATGTTCTATCGATTTTATTATATTTTTAATTTACACTGCATCCAAATTTGATTACACGGTGGGACTAAAGAAATGCAATGAAAAGTATAACTTTAGTGAACAATTTTTCTACTAGTCTTAATTTTAAAAAGTTATTAAATCAAAATATTTGGTTACAATTTGGTCAAAACGTATGACAACTGGAGGAAAATACAAGAGATTTTATCATTTGTATGGTCAACACAAACGTTCTCCTGCACGAGAATAGAACCCGTTACCTTATAAACATATCGTCAGCTTAAGAGTGTAAACTGGCCAACAAAATATTAGGTAAAAAAATTGTAGAAGAAAAAACATTCTTAAAATATAGTAGGCTTACAAAATCGAATTGAAATAACATGTTATCTGACATGTGCATGTCAGTATTGTCAGTCCTACAACAAGCAAGCAGAGAGCAGAGATACTTAACAGTTGCTCTTTTCAAATATAGTTTTACAATAAGTTGAAAACTATGATTAGCTTTTACTGCTAACTTTTTTTTAATTATGAGTTTGGCAGTTACAAAGTTTTGACAATTTAGAAAAAAAGTAATTGACAGTTGCTTTTGAATTGTTTCTGTTGATTAAAAAAGTAAATGTAGCAGGTTTATACTCAAAGCTGACAATATGTTGCCTAATTTTTTTAAAAATAAAGCTATTAAAATAATATTAAATATCACTTAAAAAAATACTTAAAAATTCATTGAAAAAGTAGCGTGAAAATTTTAAAACATATTCTTAATGTTTTACATACAAATATGTTTTATGTAATATAATTAAAAAATAATGACATGTAGTCCTTTATTTGTTTCTTTTCTTTAAAAAACGTATATGACTTAAGTATCTTTGTATTCAACCTTAAGTTGAGTGTATTTATATAATAGTTATTTTACACATACAGTTTTGTCCAATAAATACGATATAAAATTTGAATGTAGCAAAATTTGACGCGTCTGTGGAAACGCATCTATTTCAATCTAGCATTACGGTTTTATCGAGTAAAATAATTTTCCCAAACGTTCAAATCTCACCAAATTCAAATATTTATAAAGGATTTACTATTTATTTGAATATTTTTGTAATTTTTACAAGTAGTATGTGTGTGAAGACCACTTAGCGATTGTGGAAAAGTTTTGTTCAAGTGTCACTTTATTCAACTTCAAGGCTTTGAGGTGATGAGGATGTTCTTCAAATATTTACGAATATATTACAAAAATCACAATATATAGTGAACAGCAGTTTTTAAATTCAATTTAACATTCAAAATCGATTTTTCAATACAGACAAATAGAAAATATCCATTTTATTTAAATATAAAACAAATAAATTAAAAACACAGCATTACATTTTATTATAAAAAACATCTTGTTTTTTAAAAAATCTTGACCTGAAACTACAATCCTAGATCATTATTGTACTGATATATTACCTTGCAATAGGATTTTTTTAATATGGCAACAAACGAAGGCCCCTCTCTAATAGGGGGCCTTATACATTCAAACGTGTACTATAAAACATTTATTTTTATTACAGTATAAAAGTAAAAAGAAAATCTCATTACGGTATTAAATTTCATATGAGTAAAAATATAATTGACAAAGTTATTAATAGCTATAAGTGATTTGATATTTTTAAAAAAATAAATTGATCGACATTCATGTGTTGTAACTATTGCTGATATCACAACACTTGATAACTTAAAAAGTATATCGTATTTTTAAAATGTGTACATTCACAATATATTTTAATATGTAAATTGGAACAAAAGTGGAAGAACATTAATTATTCAAACAAAAAAAAAACTAAATATGCATATAATCTTTAAAAAAAATGACAATAAATTACTAAATTCATAAATATTCTTTCACTTTAGTGGTAATCTTATAACTAGTTCTTTCTTTTTAAAACGTTCATTAATATTTATATTAGACATTCACAATTATACAACACATAACCAAAACTGGCCTTAAATACGATTTTTAGTACATATTTTATTATTTCATGTACATAAATACAGTAATGATCAAATTCAAATAAAATATCAAGTTTAACATAATTTGTACGAATACTATTAAAAATTGTATCTAATTTTGCACAATATCCATATATATTTAACAATAATGGTAACGAAATAAAAATACTTAATAAAAGGCGGGCTCTGAGGCCCCTCGTGTACTAGGGCCCTGTCAGATATTATGCATACTAATGTCAATTTTAACAACTATATATATATATATATATATATATATATATATATATATATATATATACTATATATATATATATATAATACTTATATATGTATTTATATTATTGTAACAATATTTTTTTTATATTTTTATTGTCAATTTATTTATTTTTTTTAAAACTTAATCGGTCCAGTTTTTACAGCCAGGTCATTAGATAGAATTCGGTCGTTTTCAAATTCACTCAAGTTCAGAGTATATATTAAATAAATAAATATTTAATAAAGACAAGAGAGAGCAAAACCTTTTTAATTGATTTAATTTGCGAATAATTTAAATATATAAAAAAGAAAAACAAAAATGTGGCAAGAAAAATGTGAAATTTATAAATATAATAAAATTATGTAACGTGTAACGTTCTTAGAAAGAAAGTGGCCTAACTCAAAAGTTCTGAATCTTTTAAGTTATGTAAAAACAGCAAACAAAATGCCTATTTTAAGGTTTTTCTAACGAATTGCAATTATTCGAATTAGACCACTTTAATTATTCCTGAAAGCTTGCTTCTTCAGCTGAAACTCATTTTTTATCGACATAAATTGTTATTTTTATAAATTTTCTATTTAACAAAGTGCTGCCATCTATTAAATTAATCTATCATTTAAACTTGTCTACTCAAATTAAATAAAAAAAAATAATTTCACCATTGTGGCTCAGTTGGAATGTACCTGTGAACGTAACGGTTGTCAGTTCAATTCCACTACTCTGGGGAAATATTTATATTTTCTCAGTCTGATGACAATTGAAACTTGAAATAAAATATTAAAATTTTAACTAAATAATAATAGTCAAACTGAATGGTTTAAAAATTAAAGATGACAAGCATAGACTAGATTTACTAATTTCTTTTTAATTAACCTAAATATTATATTCTAATTTGATATATATGAAAAAGAATATTTAAAAAAACACATACATCTGGTGGATGGAAATCTTATTTTGATTTGAGCGAGAGTTTATATAAACTTATTATTGGTTAATCTTAGTTTTCCCTAGTTAATTCAAGGATTTACCAAAATGATTTGGTACATTTTTAAATAGATTTTACCATCAGACTTTGATTTCATATCAGGCTTTTACCGTCTAAAGCTCCAAATGATTTTAGGGTAGTTCGGGGTAATACTGTACCATTTAGACATTTGTTAAACATTCTTTTTTAATAAAAAATGCATATTTACAGCTTATAAGTCAGTTATTATAAATATCCGTGACTTAACTAAATAATATTTGTATATAATTAAAAACACCGATTAATATTAAATAAGTATTCTGTTACTGAATCACATCTAGAAAAAAAAACATACAAACTTCAAACGTCAAAATAGAGGAAAATTATTTGATGTTTTCTGTGTTATAATACTGTAGATGGAAGTATACACATTTATGACCATAGAGAGAAGCAACCAAAAACAAACTTAATTACAAAGCTCTATAATTTTTTTATTAATAATTAGATAGAGAGCATTAATGAAAAACGTATTTACTATAACGTGATAAATTTGAAGAGCTATTTGTCATTGAGCGCAAATTTTATACTTATTTATATATATTTATTACATTAATAAAATTACCTAGAGACTAAGCTCTACGAGTCGTATCAGTTTAGTTCGTAGGTACTGAAAATACCATAACTAAAGGTATATCCATATGTCCGTTGTGTATTAATAAAATATAATTTAATAAAACATAGCATTCTCCAGTCAACCGACAACCATCTTAGAATGTGTTCAGTAACAAAAACTTTCACATGCATAAATCACGAATATATACACATATAACTTTTTTTTTAGTCCTAAAATTATTTAAATTCTAATTAAGGAATCCAGTACCGTTTTATCAATTTGGAAAACTTGTATACGTCTGTGAAGCTGGCGAGGGCGTGCGTGTTGCAATGGGATCCGTCGGTGGAGACGGGGCTGGTTGAGACTATACCGCCCAAAAAGTACCGAGTTCTTCCATCCATCATTGTTATGGCATACGCCCAACCTCCCCCACTATCCCCTTGACATACTGTCGTACCTAAAAACAGAATTATTTATAATTATATTCATATTTTCTTTATATATAATAAAAATGTAACTGATTGTTTTCTGTACATGGAAAATGTACGAAAAATATATTATTGAGGGCATTTATTTATGTAATAGAACCTAAGACAACGATTTTTAATCTGTGTATGTTTGTCTGTTGTGTGTTTGTGCACGCGAATCTCACAATTAGTATAATGTTATAATTTTCACATTAAACATTTAAAAACAAAAAAGTGCGGCGTTAATCTCCGCCAATCCCAGGCAATACTCTCCATTTTAACAGAAAGTATAATAAAAAATTGCAGCCACTAATTGATAGCTCATACTTTATTTTATCATGGACAGCTCTCATTTAGTCTCCTACCATATCCGAAAATATCCGAAATATTGACATCGGTTCCGGTTACGGTTACAGAGCTCCACAATATTCCTGTATAAAAAGAATATGAATATTTCCTCACCATTAGCGTATCCAGCGCAAAATTTATCAACCGTAATGAATTCCACGAACTCCCTCTGAGTCCTACTCAGACACTCCTCAAAGGGGACGTAAGGCATGCCCACGACCTTAAGGATGGGGGATTCGGACCCCTTGTGATCGTTTGTAAGACCGAAACCAGCTACCTGTAATAATATTATTGTTACTATTTTTATTTATTTAATTAAATCACATTTAGAGAGAGAAAAGTACTGATTTATAACTTAAAACTAAATGTAGAATTTTTATATATAAATTTAGATTTTTTTATTTATATCTTTACAATGAATAAGACTAAAATGTGTGTGTAAAAGCATTTGCACACACACACGCAAAACCGCCCAACACACACACACACACACACACACACACATCTCATATTTGTTTGTAACTCATTGTTATAAATAATAATATATACCCTTCTTTTTATTTTCTTTTTCTTTTTGAATTAAGTTAAGCTTATCTGTATCCATACCCTAAATAATTTACTAGAAGTCTCGGTAATTTATGTTGTAAAAATTATATTGGAACCTCTTTTTTATTTTTATTAAATATCGATAACTAAAACGAGTCACTTTTGATGTAGTGACTCAATTCTCCATTTTGCTTTTATTGTTTTATAAATAAATAGCCTATCGTTATGGCCTAACATATTTAAGTAACAGTTTAAAAGGTCCTGCTATGGCTAATCAAACTAAAAACTATAAAAATAAATCTAAGTACAACAATATGAAAGCAGCTGCACGCTGATTTCCGCATACGAGGGTACTCAGAGAACTCTTGGACAGTTTCCGAAAGGCGCGGGTTCGAATCCCGCTGCGTTCAAATTTTTATACGTTTTCTAAAAATATGACACTCAGAGAAAACATAGAGCGAAAACCCTCCGTTCTCCACTTTCCGCTCAACATCGAGACATTGCGCGTTGAGTAGCGGAATTCAACACCCGCACTCTGTGTTATCAGAGCGGAGAAATGAAAATAATTGAAACATAATCATTCTTTCGAATGGGAATTGAATCCACGACCATCGCGCCTGGCGGTTTTAAAAGGTTCGATCAACCTACCTTGCCTATATCTCCTTGCCTCATGGAATTTTCGTAGAAAGGCAGTGAAAAGTCGAGGCAAAGTGGTCTGATGTGTGGACGGTATTCAAAGGGACGTTTCGCAATCATTATAGCCAAGTCACTCTGGTAATTCAGATCTGCGCCTCGGAACTGCCGTGAGAGGATAATCCGTTTAACCTAAAATATAGAAAAAAAAAACAAAATAAAAAAAGAAGAAAATAACTAAAATAAGTTGTATTAAGCGTATAAGAACTTTGACGCAGCTGGATGTAGAACGCATGGCTTAGTGGTCAGAGCTTGGATGGTTTCCAAGAGACGCGGGTTGTAATCCGGCTGCGTTAAAATTTTTACAAGTTTTCTATAAATGTTTTTAATTTCATAAGGGTGTGATTAACAGTTTAAAATCTTATAAATACCAAAAGAAAAGCTGTTATAAGCGTATTAAAGTTTCAACGAAGCAGGATGCAGAAGGCATGGCTTAGCGGTCAAAGCGCTTGGATGGTGTCCAAGAGATGCGGCCAATCCTGCTACGCTCAAATTAATAAAACGTTTGCAATTAACCATGTTATGTACAAAACTACAAAAACATTTACAAATATAGAAGCTACTTTTACAAATTAAAATAAGATTTCTTACGTCTGATTTCTGGGCATGAAGTCTGTCATTGGGATGATCCCACTCCCTGTAGCGCTTCCCAACAGCCAGCGAGAACAAGCGTTCAGCTAGCTTGCCATAATCATCTCTCCAGAGACAGTGACCGGCTGTGAAGAAGAAGAGGAATAGGTGGAGAAGTATCTAGAGAAGATCATATTTTATTGGTTATTAAACAAAGTTCTGACTTCAGATGTCACAAGTCTTGGACTACCAGTCGGAGAATCGATTATCTCTAAATTGTTATCATTTCGAATTGAGTTCCGCCATTCAATATGCAATGTCTCTGAGAACAGAGCGTCTTGACACTATGTTCTTTCCTGCTGTGTGAAAAATCGTAAAGCTGATACCTAGTTCAGTCATATCATCCATCCATCAAACCATCAACCAATCGTGTTCACAGTCAGTCGCTGGCCCACTGCGCCATGACGGACTCAATGGATGGTTTTTATTTTATACCTAGGTTTTTTATTAGTTTTATAGTATTTCCTCGTCGTCGTGAGTTCGATTTCACTCGGTGGAATGATTATATTAAAAATATTTCCATATCTCTGATCCGTTCAATAGTACCATCTAACAAGCAATGTCTCAACTACGGGCGGTGCGTGGAGAACGAAGTGTTTTGACACTAGCTTCTCTCTTGACTACCCATCACTAAAAAAACGTATATTTAGAAAACGTATGCAAATTTAAAACTGTCCAAGAACGCATGGCTTAGAACGTTTGGCTTAGCGGTCAGAGCTATTGGACGGATTCCAACAGGCGCGGGTTCAAAGCCCGCTGCCTTTTTATACATTTTCTATTTCCTAAGATAAAATTTAAAACTAAACAAATACTTACCAGTGATCACAATCTTCTCGCTTACCAAAGTACCTCCACAGATTTGTTCATATTCATTGACTCTGTGTTTTCTGTAAATGACCACGTACCAAGGGATCTCCCCGAGCTCCGCGACGCGCCCTCCCGCGATGAGGGGCTCTCCTCTCGGAGTGAGGGTGCCGCATTCTAAAATATATTCCATATTAATTTTTACATATAATAAAAATGTAACTGATAGCTGCCTGTACATGGAAGATATGTGAGAAGCAAATATTGTTTGGGGCATTTGTTTATCAATGTAATAGAGCCCACAATTTCTCTATTTCGTCTTTTTTTGTATGTGCGTTCGTGTACGCTTATCTCAGAAACGGCTTAACCGATTTAAATGCAGACTATTGTATTTTTGTAAACTTCCTTTAACATATAGTGTTTATTTAAATTCAATCGATTCATTAATACAAAAGTTACAAGAATATATATTTTGTTCGACAAAATTGCTACAGCTGTTTCATTAAGTTGGCTGAAACTTTAATCAATTCACTGTATATATATGGTATGTAAATGATGACTATTTAAGCAACGTTGTGATTTAAAGGGACGGCGAAAAAACTAAATCGTTATTGCCATGAAGTTTACGCAGGCGAAGCCGCGAGTGGGTCGCTAGTACCTTCTAGCAAATACAAATAAATAAAACTAGAGTGTCTGTTTGTAATTTTAAACTGCTTGCTTTTTACTAGATGCATATACTACCAAACTAACATTTTTTACAATTTTTGTCCGTTTTTACAATTTTGATCTGTTTGTTCCAGCTAATCCAGAGATTAGCTTCGATGCTGAAGCTGAACATTAGTTCCAGAGAACGGCTGAACTGATTTTGACAGGATTTTCACTAGCATATAGCTGATGTAATAAGCATTAAATTCTACTAAAATATGAACCCTGTATACATGTATATGTATTTAGTAAAAAGAGGTTATTTTAATATTTCAAACCGACACTACTATCTATATATTTGTCTGATTTTCAACGCGATGGTTGTGGGTGCGATTCCTAATATAGTCGTTATAAAATTATTTTTAAATAATTTGAGTTCTGTCACCCAAGACGCAATATTTCGGATTCAGGTGGAACCGGGTTTTGACACTAGCTTCTCCCTGACCACCCTGCTAAGAAATTAACCTAAAACACGACACGAGAAACCCATATTAATATGGGAATCGAACCCATAATAATTACATATTTTCAATTGATCCACGACGAGGTCGTACAATTTTTTTTATTTATAACACCATGATGAAAACCCAGTGACACCATTCACCAGTAAAGTTAATACTCACCAGGTTGACATTTAGGAGTATGGCTCCAAGTTCCATCCACACAGTACATATACGGCAAGTCCACTGGACTGTAGTAATTAGGTGCCTTACAGGACGGTACCACAATGGTACTTTCCACTTCCATATAATCACACTCCCTGGTCCCCTCAGATCCTTCGTCCGTGATAAGGCACCTGTAGGAGACGCTTAGTGATTCTTCGATTTTGCAAGCACCTGATAAATAGAAATTAATTTTTTTTTTTATTTAGCCAATTAAATCAATTAACTATCTATCTATATACTATAATAAAACCGTACAAAAGTTGTGTCTGTACGTTAAATATTTTGAAGAAAACCATATTTGGGGTGATCAATAAACAGTAATTAATAATGAAACTATGATTTTTATATATTGTCTGCCTATTTGTTTGTTTGTACGCGCGCATCTTCGCAACTACTGGACGAATTTGAATGCAATCTTCTTTATTATATAGCTTTCAAGCTGAGACAGGACATAGGCTTTAATTGATTGTAAAGAATGGAACTCCTGATGTAGCACCATAATAGACCAGCTATAATATAAGATATAAGGAAATTGCGCCTTAACAAAAGCTGTTCAGCGTGATATGTGTTTTGGTGGGAAGTGTAGCTAAGTCCACGTAAATAAAGTCGCGAGCAGCTACTAGTGTATAAATATGAATCTGACTTAAGGATATTTCAGAATTTTTGATTCATAAACAATAGTTAGCTGAAAAATTTATGTTCAGCGTCTTACTTTCCCGCAGCAGTATAGACAGAGTTGGTAAAATATTGTATACGTTAGTAGTATGTGAATGATTTATTTCACTTCCAAATGTTTTTTTAAATATCCTACTAACATAATTTAGCAGCTTCACACGTTTTCCCGCATAGCACGGTATTCAGAGAGAACCTTGTGTCAAAGCACTCTATTCTCCACTTTACGCCTGAATCCGAAGCATAGCGTGCTGAGTGTCAAGTTTTTATCTTATATTTTTAGTAAAGGTATAAAAATTTGAACACAACGGGATTCGAACCAGCGCCTCTTGTTTACCATCTAAGCGCTCTCAACACTAAGCCATGCGTTCTACACCCGGCTGTGTTTTTGTTTTTATACTATTTCTAACAATGTTTTTCAATTTCCTAAGTGTGTGAATAACACTTTAAAATGTTAAAAATAAGTTTTTGTCTTGTCAACAGAGCGGAGAAATGAAAATATTTTTAATATAATCAGTCCCTTATATGGGAATCGACCCTAAAACCATCTCGTATACAATCAGACGCTGTTACACTGCACCCCAATTGCAGGTTAAGCAAATAGCACCATTGATTCGGACCACTCAATATGAAATCCCTCTAAAAGCGAAGAAACGGAGTGTTAACAAAAGACTAATAACACAATTCTGAACTCTATAAGTAAAGAAATGAAACAAAAGCTTATTATTAAAAATAATACTCACGAGCGCATGTCGGAAGAATATTTGGAGACCAGAAGCCCTTGTAGCAGATGACAAAGTTGTTTCCCACGATCTTGTACCCTGGCCGGCAAGTCACGTTCAGGTACACCGCGTCCAGAACATCCCCCGGCGTGTAAATGGACGACACGCCATTTTTGAGAAACATCCCGTTTTCAGGATGAGGTGGCAGTTTGCATAAGTTACTGGAACAAAGGAGAAATAAAAATACTTGGGTGTCAAGTAGATTGGTTTTTGGCCAAATGCTATAGAATATTACTGTTATTAATATGGCAATATTTCAAATTCAAAGAATTTTATTCAAAATAAGAAGTTACATGCTTCATTTTTTGAACGTCAAACAATTACCCGTAATTGTTTGACGTTCAAAAAATTAAGACCCTGTGTCCGGACACAGGTTTACTAAAGTTAAAGCCTCAGACCTGATCTGAAGAACTCAGCTTCTATTCCTTTTTTTCTAAATCTATATAATGCATTTATTTAGGTTAGCTGTAATGTTTTTTAAGTTAAAGTTGGTACTTTTGTTTTATAAATTTGTTTTACCATTATTTTGTTCTCCTGTAAAATGTGATCGTAACTCATATAAGTTTAATTTCAAATAAAATGAATTACTTCTACAGCTTTAGGTTAATAAAGCCCGTTGAGATATACGCTGAAAAATGTAATACGCCAGCGATTCCTATATGGGATCCCGTAGGAAAAGCACCAAGTTTTCGTGTTATTTATGTTTGGCTGACAAATAATATTGACTGATGATTTACCAACTGTAAGTTTGAATTGTCCCTAAACAAATCTAAAGTCTATTTTCCTATTTTTTCCGTAGATTTAGACATATATTAGAGGTAAAACCTGAGTATTCCCTAACCTACCTAAAGTATACAGTTTCAAATGAATAATAATGATCAAAGAACAATTCGAACTTTTACCATGGAATTTGGTAAATCTAAAGTTTTAAACACGATGGTTGTGGGTTCGATTTCCGATTCACAACATGTTTATTCATTTCCTAAGTGTGTAAAACACTATAAAATGCAAAAAAAACACGATAAGATAAAAAAAACAATGTAATTCAATTCAATTAAGCACTTACTCTTTCTGAGAACTTTCAACAGCAGGTGTTGTGGATCTTGCGTTTCTTTTACCACAGAGCATCTCGTGCTCATCAGAACCGTCTGCGCATTCTTTAATCTATATTAATAGTAAGAAAAAATACATACTTACACGATAATTTGTACGAATATAAATTAAAAAAAAAGGTAATTCAATTACAATAGGAAACATTTATTATGTTGGTTCAATGTGAAGTGTGAAAATACTAAGTGAGAACTTTTTGTAATTCAAAAAACTAATTTATGAACTTACATCATTACATTCGGCGGCTTCATCGATACACGCCCCATATGCGCATTGGAAATAATTTGGAGGACATGTGTAACTAGAGCAAGCCATCAGGTTCTCATCCGATCCGTCTCTGCAGTGGACAACTCCATCGCATTGAAGATATTGCTCGACGAGGCTGCCGTCGTCACATTTAAACAGGCTCCTGGAAATACGAGAGATTTACATAAAAAGTATAAAAAATTGAACGCAGCAGAATTCAAACCCGCGCCTCTTGGTAAGCGTCCAAGCGTTCTGACCGCTAAGCCATGCATCCTACATCCGGCTACGTCGACACTCATATACGCTTGTACTACCCAAAGATTATTGTACGAACAATCGTCTTGCCAAACGATTGCTATTTATTTAATATTTTAATAAGTGTTATTCACACACTTAGGAAAATTAAAAAAACATTGTTCTGCGTTTCTAATTTTTATACGTTTTCTAAACATATTTTAAAAATACAAGGGATTATTCATTTTTGAAAATTAAACTATATATATATATATATATCGATCAGGTCACCGTGTCGCAGTGGGACATGATCTAACCGCAAACATGATAGGCTGTGAGTTCGATTCCCACTCCCGAGAAATGCTTTATATTTCAATCCTCATTCCGAAAGTGAAGAACGGATTGGCTTGACACTAGGTCCTCCCTGACCACCCTGATATTCGGGATAAAGTGCCCTAAAACTAAACAAAAGCGTACCCAATAATGTTGGTTTCATTGCGGCACTTTATATGAAATTCGTCTGAATTGTCCACGCATTCTGACACACTATTGCAGAGGGCAGATCTGTCTACACAGCCTCCATACGTGCACCTGAAGAGGTAATCAGGACACCTGCACCAAAAAATACAAATTAATTTTAAAAAATCAACAAATGTAACACGCTGTATAGTTCTTCGTATACTTCGTGCTAGATATCATATTGTACGCTCAAAGTATTTTTATTATTATCTAAATAGCTCTTTTATAGATTACAACGACTAACTCACCATATTGACTAACCAATGTCACATAAATCAAATGAAATATAATTATTTGATACATATATATAGGTGAAGGTAATACAACAAAAAAAAAACCCTTTTTTGTATTGCAACATTTAAAAAAATGTGATGCGAAGTCAATGGTAAAATTGGTAAGGAGACCTTGGTTGACCTTGGAAAGCAGTGTGGATGACGCTGAATGAAGGTCACGTAAATAGCATAATGCACCCATTAACCTCTCCCCTCCCCTTCTCTGGTGGGAGCCCCCATGTATGAAGAGGCACAACAGATCTCGCTCTAAGGTATCCGGTTTTCCATTTTTCGAATATTCCCCTAGGATTACTCTGTATTGGAAGGCGAAAATCAATACTGCTAAATTGGCTGAGCTTGTTTTTTTTCAACTTCACGCATTTTCACGCGTAGCATGGTAATCGTGGAGAAGCTTACGCCGCAAAAACTTTTACTTTGCCTTGGATACCAGAGAGGAGAAACGAAAATAATTTTAATGTTACCATTCCCCTGAATGGGAATCCAGTCCAACACCAATCGTGATTACAGTCTGCCCACTGCGCCACGATGTGGTCTCAATACTTGCATGTGCTTATCATCATCATACCTGTTATCACGGCATAGGTAATGTGTTTCATCAGTTCCATCGGGACAGTCGACTGTGCCGTCGCATTTCCTCTCTACCGTAATACATGTGCCGTCACCACACCTAAACTCATTCTGCCAATACCTGTAACAGTAACATATAAAAAATGCATAAAAATTTAAATGCAACTGAAGTATTTTTCTAGGCTTTGAAGTAATCATATTCGTATGGGATAGCGTCTGTGAACGCATATATAAAAAGTTTCCACAATCTATATCAAATTTGCAACTCCAGAAATTTATTAGCCGCTATAAAGACAATACTGATAAGTTAAGCTTAATACTCTGTAGAAGAACATTCAAAAGTTAAAAATGTGTGGAAGTAATATGATTTTAGTTTGGTGCAGGTTAGCTACCACTGTATTAAATGATAAAATTGTAACTTTTGTATATGAAAAGAGCAACTGTTGAGTAGAACTGCCTTCCAAGCCGGTGGTAGCTTTATATTTTTTCGATGATTCAAAAGTGCTTGTAAAATTCTATTCGAATAAAGGATATTTTGAATTTGAATTTAAACACGATTGGTGGTAGGTGTCGATACACACTAAGGGCAATTATATATCAATTATTTTTATTACTCCGCTCTGGTAAGTCAATGTGCGGCGTTGATGTCAGCCATACAACACGCAATGTTTTCAATTTCAAGAGGAATATGAAGAAGGGAGTCTGACTACCCTGCGATGCGAAATCTAAAATCCCTTAGCTCATCTCGGGAATCGAATCTATAACTAATCAAAAAACATATATACCACTAAATGTCTCCCGGAACTTTGTTGCCCTGGACTATGGGATTTTTGAGGAAATTATTTTATTTTAAATATTTAATTACTCCGCTCCGGTACCTTTACGGTTGTATTACTGAACATAAATAACAAACGGGTGGTTAATAGAAATTACAGCTTCACGCCTTTTCCGCATAGCAGGGCAATCAGAGAGAACCTAGTGTCAATGCTCTTCGTTCTTGACTTTCCTTCTGAAATCGAGACATTGCATGTTGAGTGGCGAAACTCAACGCCGCCCTTTGACTCCATAGCTTGGATCGAATAAATTTTTTACCAATGTAGATTTGCTAATCCGATCAGCAGATTCAGAGGAATTTAGGGCATGATTTTCTGGATTTTCGAAAAAAAAATTGTTAATACTTTTTGTTAATTTTGATTTTTAATTTTAATTAATATAATTTAATTAATTAATATAATTTAAGAAAATTGTTAATTTTTAATGAAACATACAATGTCTTAATATTTTGATATGCATTTGAATTCTTACTTAATTGCTGCAGCTACACACTTTTTCTTCGCATAGCAGGATACTCAGAGATAACTTAGTGTAAAGATATTCCGTTCTCCACTTTCCGAGATATGGCGCGCTGAGTGGTAAGAAGGAGTGGAGAAATGAAAATATTTCAAATATAATCATTCCCCAGAGTGGAAATCGAACCCACAACCAACCTTGCTAATAGTCAGGCGCTGCCCACTGCGCCACGCTGACAATAATAGTATAATACGAGTATATTGATCTATTTCTTACCGACACTGTGCTGATCTCTTGTGTCGGATATACGAATGCGCGTTGAATGATGTTTTACTGTTAAAAAAAATATAGGTTAGTGAAATATATTACAATTTTACGCTTTTTCCGCATAGCTGGGTAGTCAGAGAGAACAGTAGTGTCAAGACACTCCATTCTCCACTTTCCGCCAGAATTCGAGACGTTGCATTGAGTGGCGTAACTTAAAGTCACCATCTGTCATATACCAATGCGGAGAATTAAAATTGAAATAAATATACTCATTTCTTCGACTGGGGATCGAACTAACGACCAATCGCGTTTGCTGTCAAACGCTGTGTCACTACGAATAACTTAAATACTAACATTTTATATAAAAATTTGAACTTAACAAGATTCGAACCAGCGCGCGCCTCTTGTATACCATCCAAGCGATTTAGGCAACTAAGCCATACGTTCTTATCGCACCACGTTTATATGCTTGTGCGGAAAAAATACAAAAAATAATTAAATAATAAAAAGCCAATATGTAGTACGCAATCATATTGCATGTTAGAACAAGTCACATTCATTTGGTAGGACTTAATATATTAGCGGGAAAGCGGACCGTAGAACAATATTGAGCGGGCTCCAGGTTGCTCAGCCATGCTCAAGATTTATAGAGGCACACACCCAGATAAATCTAGACCTTGGAAACCCCTTCACGGGTAACCGCCCAATTGAGTACTCAGACGACTGGAAACTAAGCTGGTAAATGGAGACTGACTAACCAACTTTAGCAACACCGTTCTCCTCGACTACCACTGGCCAAGGACTCGGGAACTAACTAGGGTGTGTTTGTCTTATTCACACACTTTTTTTTGCAGATTCACGCTAATTATTAATTCCCGCATTACTTGAGTGTTGAGTGGCGGAACTGAACGCCGCGCTTTGTCTCAGGTACCAGAGCGGAACCAGACACTTGGGATAAAAAAATACTACAAGTTGCTAAATATAATTCTAGACATTAATCTAGAATCTATGTGTAAGTCACTCCACTCTCCTAATTCTACTAACTTCAACTTCATCGCGTATTATGACGTAACTTGACGCTGCATTTAGAATAAAATAATGTAAACAGGAATATGTTTCTACTATGAATTTTATATTGAAACCCACAACCATCTTGTAAAAACTACTGGTACGCGGAGAGAACTGGCGTCAAGACACTCGGTTTTCCGATTTCCGCCCGAATTCGATACATTCAGTGTCGTATGGCGGAACTCAACGCCGCGTTATCTTTGTCAAGAGCGGCGCAAAACTCCACATACAATTAAAGCCCTCAGCCATCATATTTTGTGTATGCACACAAAAATAACGTAATATTATGAAACTATGACGTCACATGATTCTAGAACTTTCCTAATTTTGTATGTGTCATCGAAACGCTATATAATGATTGAAGAATTGTTGCAAAGCTTAGTTCGTTTCGATATGCTATAGTGAGAAGATAGTAGAAGGAATGTGTAGTGTTCGTTTTTTTTGTGAAGTGTTGGCTGTAAATAAGTGAATAACAGAGAGTTTCGTCCGAGTTGGTGACCTAATTTTTTATTAATTTTACGCTTTTTTCCACATAGCAGGGTGCTCAGACAGAATGTAGTGTCAAGTCTGACTGTACACGCGATTGGTAGTGGGTTCGATTTTTGTTCAGGGTTTATTATGATTAATAATCCAATTTAAATTATTTTAATTTCGCATTTCTTTTAAAATAAGCGCGGCATAAAGTTCCACCAATCCAACATATTGTTTCAGTCTTTCTTCTTTAATTTTTTATTTTAATAGAAATTTCTTAAAATATTAATAAATTATAAATTTACTTATGCTTTAATGGTATTCAATTTCAAATATATAGTGTGTAAGCCGAGAACGGAGAAATGTGTCACCAAGTTCTAAGAGTAAGACTAATTTTATATTAGGGCATTGTGCGACTCCGTTTGTACATGCCATGGTTGTGGGTTCGATTCCCTCTGGCAAAATTATTATATTAAAAATCATTTTCGGCGTTGAGTTCCGATGCTTACAACAACATCATCTTGTATTCAGGTGTATGGAGGAACGGTTTCGTTACTCTAAGTTCCCTCCACACTGTTATGTATATAAAATATTTTTTTAACATTTTTTCAAGTGTTAATCGCACACTTCGGAAATTTGAAAAAGACATATTTAGAAAACGTATAAAATTCCTTGAACGCGCCTTGAATGCTTTTCAAGAGGCGCGGGTTCAAACTCGCCAAGTGTTCAATTTTATACGTTTTCTAAATATGTCTTTATGTATATAAAAGCTTGAAGATTATTTTAATAAACAAAATAATTTATTGGTGTTATGTTAGAATATGTATGTACGAGTATGTATGTATGTATGTATAATAACCTTCGTACTTTGCGCGTCTACACTTTTATATCCCACACGTTAAGCCCGCCTTTTGTACATTTTTTTTATTTTGTTGTAAATTGTGTGCGATGAAGAATATATAAATAAAACAAGTTGAGACATGTCTTGACAAGTCAGCACTTGTGATTGTTTGATTATATGGTTTGCAGTTTCACCCTTTTCCCGCATAGCAGGGTGGTCAGAGAGAACCTAGTTAGTGTCAAGACACTCCGTTCTCCACTTTTCGTCCGAAATCAAGGTATTTATTATTGTATAAGTTATGAGACTATTGTTGCGCAGTAAGACAGTATTGAAATGGTTGTAGATTCGATTCTCATTTGAAGGAACAATACTAATTTAATTATTTTCATTTCTCCGCTCTGGTGAGTACCAAAGTGAACCCATAAAAATGATTTGAATCTTTTAAACTAACTCACTTGATGTTTAAATAATGAAACTATGTAGTCTAACAAATGCAATTTCAATGTATTTTAAATATTTATTCGGGACAATCAGTTTCAAAGTTTAGTAGTTGTAATATATTATATTTATTTTTTAATCTATTAACAATTTGGCCAAAAACGCCTTATGTTTAAAAATTTTAAGGTTTTTAGTTTGTTTGTTAGCATTAGATCTTCTTAAGAAATAACATCTATATATAAACAAGTTAAAAAAAACCAATAAACCCTTTTTTACAAAAATTGCGGAAATCTTCACACTTATGCCCGCACAGTTTCAGAGCGGACAATTAAAAATATTTTAAATATAATCATCCCCCGATTGCGATTCGAACCCGCAACCACACGCGTTTACAGTCGGACGCTGTCAGTTTGATAAATGCAGAATGCTAATATTTTTCATGATAATAAATGTATTATAAATACATTAAATATAATAAACATTACACACACATCAAGTCATACACCTTTTTGTATATGGCATATACGTTGCTATGGCAACGCCTTTTTTACACGTCAACAAGTCTTCTGGGTGTAATGACGTTGAATTTGTTTAATTTAATGCAATTAATGTTTATACGGAAAGTTAATCATTGTTATAAACTTATCGTAAAATTATATTTTAAAGAGCAACTTAGATAAAATGCTAACAACAAAAATACGTTGTAACAATCGTAAAAGAGTTTCGAAATAGCTCGATAAGAACGTATAGCTTCATTGTCCAGTGTTAGGATAATATAAAAGAGGCGCAGGTTCGAATCCGGCTGCGTAAAAAAATCACAATACTTTACATTTTTTAAACAAAATTTACAGCTAAACTAAACAGGGACAGCGTCTGACTGTAAGCGCAATTTGTTGTAGGTTCGATACATACTCAGGGAAATGATTATATTTGAAATATGGCCAAAGCGCGGTGTTGAGTTCCGCTTTTAACATATTATGCCTCAATTTCGGGCGGAAAGTGGAGAATGGCGTGTTCACACTAGGTTCCCGCTGGCCACCCTGCTGAGCGGGAATTTCAATGTAATAAATATGTGTAACTTAATTGACTAGAGCGCTTGAGAAGTATACAAGAAGTGCGGGTTCGAATCCTACAAGTACAAATTTGTAAGTGTTTTTCCGTTATATACTCATATTTTAACATTAACTAAGTTTAAGACGAAGGCGTTTAATCCTTGAAAATCTATACAAATAAATAAAATTGGTTTGTATTAGAATAATCTTAGTTAGTCGTAAATTAAACACAATATAACTTCCAATTCCAATTTATTACTAATATATTACTTTTTTAATAAAATGTGCTCCTCGTGTATCGTCTCTCCGTTCTCCATCCATTCTACCCTCCCACTTTTTGTTTTCCAATGTTGCCAACCTTTATTTCAATAATGTTTACATTCTATAATAAACTAAATCATTTCTAATATACCATACTAATAAATCATATTAAATAATCGCAAATAAAGTTAAAATCAAAAGAACAATTATAAAATTACTTGATATGCTAACAATTGTCTGTATGTAACATTAGAATAACCGCTTTTTACTTAATGCATATGTTTTACAAATTTTGTCCGTCTATTTGTTCCGGATCGGATAATCTCTGGAGTAGCTGGACCGATTTTGACGGCATCTCACGGAATCTCACTGGCAGATGAAATTACATGTAAATTAAAAAAGACTTGAAAATCTTAGGATTTACCGTAGCTCTGGCTTTAACAGTGATAAATATGTCGGCGGCCGCTTGTTGAATTGGCCAGATTACGATGTGGCTAGGCATTTCACAAAAAACTTGACTCTTAGACCAGCCATATGGCTAGTCTCAGACCAGCCATATCGCTCAACACTTGACGTGCAAAGAAAGTTTATGTAGGGTCTCCAAAGATTTGATATATAAAAATAATATTTTCAAATAAATTATGTATTGAATTTTAATAGTAACCTAACTTTATACCTACATAGCTTAAATATAATAAGATTTGTTTTGTTCTTTCCTATTTTCAGGCAACATCAGGTTTTCGAACAATAGGCAAGAAATTACCTAGTAATAATCGATCCGAGGATAAATGGAGGAACATGTACGAAAGCGTTGATGACGACTACGTCGATGACCAGCTGCTTTGTCCGTATCTTTTCCGGCATAGCCAGAGAGAACCTAGTGTCAAGACACTCCGTTCTCCAATATCCTCTTGTTTTCGAGACATAGCGTATTAAATGGCTCTTATAATAATAATATACTTCATTATACACCACTAGTTTACATAGAAAATATAAAAATGAAAAACCTTACTAGAGCGGCCAAACCATTCTAATCACACTCACACACATATATTGTCACACTGACGCCACAAGTGGACTCGCGCTATCAAATATTGTAAGATAATTTTAAAACACTTGTACTAGTACACTTGACATAAAGTCGTTTTTAACACCGAAAACACCAATACGCCAGAATGGCACCAAAAACCCCATCTATGACTAATGGTTTATAAGTAAACACATAAACATATAAAAATTATGATTAATTGTCCAGGAAATTCTATTTTGCAATATATTGTTTATGGAGTATATAAAACAACATGTACGTGGAACGGTTACCTACAAAAAGACTTATTTAAAGAATATAACGAGACGATTTATATAAAAATAATTCAGAAGGTGTGTGTGTGTGTACAAGAATAATTAAAATTGTATTAAATAAATCAAAGTTCAAAGTTATCTTTATAAGAAAATGTAGAACTCCAAACTGTGTGTAAGCTGTCGATTTAGTGTGATTACCGCGAGCCATCCTCACCCCCGGCATCGTACGTTTCATATCTTTAAGTGTGTTAATGACATTTAAAGTGTTATTCAGACACTTAAGATATATAAAAATATTTTATATTCAAAAGACTCCTCCTCCTCTTGAAAACCGTTCGAGCGCTCTCTGACGTTATGAGCTAAAAAGTTTATACGTTTTCTAAATATGTCTTTTTTTCAATTTCCCTAAATTATTGAATTAACACTTAAAAAATATTAGTATAGATTTAAAACGGATCACAGTTCAAACTAAAGTATCACGCCCTATACAGACTCTCATAAGGCACCCCCTGGCTACAGAAGAGGGCATCGCACCGCCCTCACTCTTGTACACACATGTAACCTCCCCTAGAGAATGTGTATGTGCAATCAAAGTACAATGACAGTGGCGAAGATTGAAATTTTTGAAATTTTTGAGAAGGTGTTTTAAAAAAAAAATATTAAAATAAAATTGGGATTGACCATAATTATATATTTATAATTTGTATGTAGAAAACACTTGGTAATAAAATGCACGCACTTTGAAATTGTCTTGTATCAATAATATTTATATTAAAAAATATTTAATAAATGGCAGTGTCTCTTGCCAAACGATTGTTAGTATATTCTACTAACAATCTTTGGGTAGCAGAAATTTGTAGAAATCTCTCTACAGAGATGCTAACAACAAATATAAGTTGTAATAAGCGTATAAAAATTTCGACGTATCTGGATGTAGTACGCATGACTTAGCGGTCAGCGCGTGAACGGTTTTCAAGAGGCGCTGCTTTGAAATCCCGCTGCGTTAAAATTTTTATACGTTTTCTAAATATGTCTTATTCCTTTATTATATGGTTATTTATTTATTAGCCGGTGCGGAACGTGTTCTAAAGACATTTCGGCACTATACAATACAAAATGTTCTTGATAGCGCGACCGTTGCAAAAATGATCGACCAAGCATTCATACCAACTTTACACTTTAAACACTCATGTCAGTAAAGCTTATATTTTAGACCACTTCCGGCGCAATCAATTTAGTAAATCGTCAACTTTATCGATAATTAGTATTATTTAATAAATAAATGTTAGAGTAAATAATCAAATTAATATCTTGATAGGCTGTCGTGGCGCAGTGATAGCGTTTGAATGTCGCGATAGTTGTGGATTCGATTATCACTCGAAGGGATATATGATAAAATAGTAACTGATTGTTGTCTGTACAGGGAAGATATATATAAAAAACAATAATATTAGGAGCATTTATCAATGTAACCCATAATGATTCAGATCAATGATTTTAAATTTTATTTCCTGTTTATCTGTTTCGTTGTGCACGTTATTCTCAGAAACGGCTGAAACGATTTAAATGCAATTTTGACTATTGTATTGTAGTACACTTTCTTCAACATTTAATGTTTATATAATTTCAATTGGGTCATAAACAAAAAAGTTACAAGTATTTCAATTATAAATTTAAACAAGTTTGTGATTTAAGTACGTACGGGAAATAACGTAACGTATATAATTGAATGACTTAATAAGGGCATTACACAAAACCTCATTTATTATTAGACCAGCTGCTGTAAATTTCACATATGAAAAATATCAAAAAATGGCCGAATGTCGAATTGTTGCAAGAAATTGTCTTTCTAGACGATATTGTAACCATTTCATCATATTTGAGAAACGCATTTGGTGCGTTCGATTCCCACTCGCTGGAATAATTATATTTCAATTACATTTCTAGAAAACGTATAACAAATTTAACGCAGCGGGATTTGAACCTGCGGCTCTTGAAAAGCGTTCGAGCGCTTTGACCGCTAAGCCACGCGTTCTACATCCGGCTACGTCGTAATTCTTACACGGTTATAACAACTTATTCAGTTCAAATCCCGCTGCGTTAAAATTTTTATACGTTGTCGAAAATTGTTTTTAACATCCTAATTACGTCAATAAAACGTTTAAAATGTTCAAATACATATTTAAATTATTTCTCTTACCCGCGCTTCTAAAACGAAACACGGCGTTGAGTTCCGCCACTCAATACAATCTCCAATTCTAGCGGAGAGTCAAATGGCTGTCTTAATAACTCAGCATTGCGAGGAAATAGAGAAAGTGCTTTTTGACCTTGAACTTCCTCAAGCCGCCATTACATCAATGTCAAATTGAAATTAATATATTTATTAAAACTGTTATGAACGCATATATTTTTGCAGCTTCACGCTCTTTCCCGCGTAGCAGGGTGGCCAGAGGGAACCTAGTGTCAAGACACTCTGTTCTTCACTATGCGCGTGTTGAGAGGCACGACTGAACACCACGCTTTGACTTACCATAGCGAAGATGTGAAAATAATTCCACCGAATTAAAATGGAACCCGCAACCAATCGCGTTTACATTCAGACGCTGTCCCACTGGGCCACGATATCGCCAAAAACGCATATGGGTATGTATGAAAAATTAATTCAATACCATTTGTTTCTTTACATATTTTTTTTGTTTACCGCTTCACGCTTTTTCCCGCATAGCACTTAGAGAGAAAAAATGAAAAAGAGAGAAAAAAAAATATCAAAACACTCTTAAAAATAATTTTAATATATAACCATTCCTCCGAGTGGGCATCGAACCAAGAACCAATCACGTTTACAATCAGACGCTGTGGCATTACGCAGCGATGGTCTTTGATAGCCTTTTTTTCCTTGTAATTTTTAAACATCTAAAATGACTAGTACAGATTGTGTGACGTCACCACACGCGACGCGCGGCGTGCCAGGACTCGATAGCGTTTCTGAGTAGTTTCATAGTTCATACAAATACTAATTTGATACTAATTGAATAACAATTCAACAAATATAACAAAAACTAATCCATCGCTTTGATACAGAGTCTGATTGCTTGCGATGGTCGTGGGTTCGATTCCGAATCGGAGGAAAAATAACCTTCTTATTAATTTCCAGCTACACGCTTGTTCCCGCATAGCCGGTTAGTTAAAGAGAACGTAGTCAATCTAATATGGGTTATGATTATTTAATTTCTTAATTTAACTAATATTTTTTACATAGAAGAATGCATATTCAAGGCCATCAGAAACTCATTCTAGTTTTACCATGCTCCAGCATCGTTAAACATTAATTCTATTAAGAACGTGTAACAATTTTAAATATATATAATAGGTTGTGCTCTATAATTTTTGAAGGATAAAAATAAAGAGGGAGTGCCTAGTCACTACGTTAGACTATTCCCTATTAGTTATCTAACAATGTTACCGTCAATTACATAATTGTTTATAACAATATTAAATCAACTGTAAACTTTTTCGCATGATATAATTTTCTGGGGGCATCGTGACGCAGTGGGACAGCGTTTGAGTATAAACGCGATTGTGGTTTCAAATACCACACGGGGGTATGATTGTATTTAAAATATTCTTATTTTACCGCCGTTCAACACGCTATGTCTCGATTGCGGGCTAAAAAAACCTTTTTCCTTAAACAGAGGCAGACAGTGTTTTGACATTTTAAAAATGTAAAGCGAAATAAAATATAAAAACAAAAAATTACCTTCGTCTATGAGAATCACGGACAGCACCTTGTAAGACCGGGGATATGGCTGAAACAAGAATAACAAAATTATAATGTGTAATACACATATTATGTGGGTTACATATATTATGTGTAACACATATTGTACATAATAAAGATGTAATTAACTCTTGATAAATTACATCAATGTTGTTTGAAACATAAATCAAAAGGAACACACTGTATAGTCCCTCACTAATTGTTAAGCTTATAGGGGAGGGGGAGAAGGCAACTTGTATTACAATGGTGTTGCGAGATTTTCCTACATTGATAGATGCATGTGAAGATAATAAAAGAATGCATTTTGATAAACAAAAAAAGTTATTTTTAAATTAAATAGTACTATTAATTAAATAAGTAGCTGGGGGTTTGACAGTCCTATAATATTATATCACTTTAGTTTGAAGTTCAAAGAATTGTATTTTATGTGTAAAATATTGAATTTACACTTCTAGGTTTCAAAACTTATTAATATATTACTAAGTATGTTAACTTTCAACAAAACCAATGACAAAAAATTTAGGATTTTATTATTAAATTGACATATAAATTATCAAATTCAATTTGAACTTTGATTACAACAAAAGATGGTGCTAGATCTCTAATATAGTCTAAAACAAGTGATTGGAGAGATGTGTGATTTCCAGAAAACTGAAGTAAATTAAACTACAGTATTTACATCATGGTCGCACAAACTGTACTAATGTAATCCAGTCCAGTTCAGTTTTTTTTCACAGTACACACCTACATTATATTATGTATTTTTCTGTTTCAGACTAAACATATCATAACATAAACACTTGTTCAACAACATCAACATACACACACGTTGGATTTAGAAAATACTACATATTAAATAATTTTAATATATTTTAATATATTACTATTACTACACAAGCTATACATAGATTTTGAAATCGAAACTTACACATGATTTATTTGAAAGAAATATTACAAAGAATGAATTTGAAAATCAAAAGAGAATTTGAAGTTTAAAGACTTGAATTTGATGTGTAAAATAATGAATTTCCACATCAAGGTTTCAAAACCTACATATATTACTTAAGTGTGTTCCTTAAAAATCACTGTGTCATGTTAAGTTTATAAATTATTAAACTCAATTTGAACTTTGAAATGCTATTTTTCTTGAACTTGAAATCAAACAAAACAAAAAGATCATAAATCAGGAAATATATGAGAGACATTCTCCGCTGTACATATTAACATAAATAGCTATACTCTTAATTCCATAGACAAATTCCTATAGTGAAAATATGAATATGAATGAATCTATAACCTACAGTTTATCCAAAACTATGTTGTAAAAACATTATTAAAAATTTCTTCATTGCATCGTTTAAAAGAATTTTATTTGTTTCTTTAAACTGAGTCGACCAAGTGTAGACACTGAGATAGTAACAAAATTGAGAACAGTGAGTGAATCTAGTCACTACATCTAAAGAGATGTAAACACCAAAGAGTTTAAGAATAGAAGTGTAATGTTAGCAAAATAATTATTTTTACGTATTTGTCTTGTTTCTTGTTTCTTTTTAAGGAATTATTACAGAATGTTAATTAATGAAATTCAATATTTCATTATTCAACGTCAACGACCATGTTTGATACATATTTATTATATAAATATTTCTATATTAATACAGGTTTCTAACCATTTCAACATACCTTTTATATTTCCAATGTACTCTTGTATACCATCCAAGCGCTCTATACAACTAAATTATATGTAATTGAGTAATTTAAGGTTCTAATACAGTTGTCACAATTTGTACATTTCACATATCTGTAGGGAGATTGTTTAAAACTAAACTACACTAAGTTTGTTACAAAAAAAAACTGAGGAAAGATGATGGTATTAATTGAATAATTGTTTTGTTTTTAAAGAATTAACATAGCATATGGCAAAGGCTGTGGATTTTCATTCTACTATAATTATATAACATATAGTACATACAATATAATAGATCAAAACTAAAATTGATAGCTTTTATTCCTAAACAGTCTATAAAATGATTTAATTAAAAAAATATTAAACAGTTATAATACATATTTGTTTCTAAACATTTATAACAATATTTACTAAAATGAATGTCAAAATTATAACCTTAAAACAATATTTATCTTACAAAACAAATAAAGTATTTCATTTTAAAATTCCTCTTAAAATTATTATTTTGGGATAACAGATGCTTTAGTTTTAAATATATTTGTGTTTTCTTGTTCAGGAATTGGCATAAATATGACAAAGACAGTGGTATTTTATTCTACTATATATATCATATCGTATGTGTAAGCAATTTAATCAATTAATCTATAATTAATATATAACTTTTATTTATAGCCCTTTTGT
Source organism: Podotricha telesiphe (assembly GCA_038994665.1). NCBI lineage: Eukaryota > Metazoa > Arthropoda > Insecta > Lepidoptera > Nymphalidae > Podotricha > Podotricha telesiphe. The sequence continues at coordinate 123,120 of JAOYRR010000452.1, forward strand.
AAAATGTTTTTAATTTAAAAATGTTAGTTAATACACAATTATTTACAGAATGTCAAAGTTAAAACCAATATTTTTCATCCAAATCAAACATGTCCTTGTATGTTAGAATTTCTTTTAAGCTGTCCCTTTCTCTGGCTATATAAAATATGTGCAGTTAAAACGAGACAGCGCTATTTACGCTTGCATTAATTTCAAGTGCATTCTAAGTTATTCCTAAAAGCTTGCTGTCCTTTTTACTCATTAAAAGCTTTCTGTCCTTTTACTCATACAAAAGAGACCAAGAGAGATAGGCATGTTTATTGTTAATAACAATTTGATTCCATAATTTCATTTCTCAAAATCAAATCAATTTAAAAAATAAAGTATTGTAAAAAGTCTAATCTAAAACCTAAACCCCGAACTAGCTTAACACACAGTTAGTGAAGGAAGGTTCTAGCAGTCTTCTGTCACAATTTTTTTTTTTTGTTGTTAAATAACCAAAGATCATAATAATATATTTGAATTTGGCTATTTTAGACATTGAATGATACAGATGTAATTAGTTAATTTAAAACATTACAAATTATATCATTCCATACAAAACCTTGTCTTTTCTTATATCACAGCAAACACAAATATAGTGCATCTAGATCACGCTAGGTGGCGCTAGTAGGGTGATGACAAGTCCCATTAAACCTTTTAGGTTATGAAAACTTTTTCACTGAGAATTTTATAGAAGGTACCAGCTGATTTTACTAGTTTTATTATTAATTAATTATACTCTATTCTATTTCTATAGTATGGTTGGTATTATTCCTTAACTGTGTGATTATTATATGACTTATATACAAAGTAAGTAAGTCAAATAAGTTTTAGTAATTATTTGGATTATTTACGTTTATTATATATAAATGCTTATGTAATTCTTCATTTACCTGAATATTCTATTTAAATATGTCTAAAAAAAGAATAGAATGAGAAATTAACATCTTCAACAAGTATTTCTCAATAATTTCTACTTAAGCTTTTAGCTAAAACATATTGATTTTAAAACAAATAAACTTAGAATTAAAATCAAATATATTAATAACTCAGCTTAATTAACCATTATTAAAATATTAAATGTGACTCAAAGCTTTTCTAACAAAAGTTCACCCAAAACGCTACTTACCAATTAAAAGTAAAAACACTTTGGTCAACATCATAAAAACTTTGTGTCCACATCCACTAAAGTATATTACACAAATTCTTTACAAATTTAAAAGAGAAAATAGAAAAACGTCAGTAATATCTACACACTGCGATTGCCGTAAGCGTCCTTTCTTTCTGCGTGCGCGTGCGCAACTATCGCGAGGCTAAGCGGTTTTCGGTCGTATACTCTTCTGAATATGATCGATGATGATTCATGTATCATTATGTTATACACATATACTTGAGAATTTGTATAGAAACTCTCGACGGGACGACTGTTGACGGGACTGACGTTTCTAGTTTGGTAATTCAAATTCAATAACAAAATATTATTTTAATATTAAACGTTGTTTCACTTAATTTTTTTAATCGTTGTTGCACCTTTAGAATGAAAATAATATTACTGTAAGATTGTAAAGTCGCAATGTTTAGTTTTGTGATTATTCCGCTTAAATTCATATTTCTTTTTAACATATTATTTATTAAGTAGATTTCCTTGCTCTTGTAATCGTCTATTAAAGTAAAAAAGGCAGTACTGTCAGTAAAGGAAGGAATTTTTTACTGAAAACTGCCGATGAACACTCAGATCGTAGCTAAAATCAGTAGTTACAGATTAATTAAGCTTCTACTTTATTATATTTATTGGTGTTTTTTCTATGCAAATGTATACTATTAATGTACAAATGTAGGCGGAGAACACCTAGTGTCAAGACACTCCGTTTTATTTAATGGATAAGGTAAGCTGATTGTTTCTTTTGACCTAATTGTTTGTTTTACGTGTTAGTAAACGTCCTAAAGCTATTGAATTCGCTGTTATCAGACAATAAATACAAAAACATATATAATGCCAGTGATTATGATTGAGACATTACTGAATATTACGCATTAATTGGTTACTAATCGCACCATTATTAGTTACCGTAGCAATGTAAATGTCATGTTGGACAAAAGTGTATTTCAAACACATGACAGTGTGTGTAATGTTTGTTTTATCAACTTAATGTGTTTCAAATGAATTATTTTAAGAATATTGGCATTATGCACTCGTTGTTCATATAAACATTTAACTAGATATGTAAAAATTCACAATCCTCCAGTCGCGTGACATTCGTAATAAGGTTTCAGTGTCCAAAAATGTTTCTTTACACGCAGAAAAAAGGGTGGAATATCAATTTTCTTAACCTTTTTTGACATAAAATGAATTTGACAGCCGGCGAGATAATTATGAAAATTTTTAACATTGATATCATTTGCTCAGCTTCACCCTTTTCCACTCATAGCTGAATTAACTTAGTGTCAAGACACTCCGTTCTGCACTTTGCGCCCTAAATCGAGATTGCGTATTGAGTGGCGGAACTCAACTCCGCGCTTTGTCTTGTTCACAACTTCCGATGATAATTCCGAATGGGAATCGAACCCACAACCAATCGCGACTACAGTCTGAGCTTGTTACTGAATTATGTACTCTAGATCTTTTTAATATATAAAGTTATTGGAATGTGCATTGTATATTATGAACGTATGGCGAGACGTCGCGACACGTAACGCGCGGCGTGTCTTATTTGATAGCGAAACTAAATATTTTCATTCATAAAATTTGGTTTCGTTTTTTTTTAGATTTACATATATCTCATAAATATGTACAAATTAAAGACATTGTAGAGGGCTTTGTCTTATTAGAGTAAATATTATTTTCTTATTTGCTTATCAATCTCTTTTTATCACGCTTGCTCGCATGCTCTTTTTCCCGCATAGCAGCGTGGTCAGAGAGCCGTTCCGTTCTCCGATTTCCGCGCGCAATTGAAACATTGCGTGTTGAGTGACTCAACTCGACGCCTCGCTTGGTCTTAGGTACCTGAGCGGAGAACTGAAGATTATATGAAATCGTTTCTTCGAGTGGTAATTAAACCCACGACCATACAGTATACAGTAAGACGCTGTCACATTGCGTCACGATGGCCTGCTTTATTATTTAATGAAGTCGGAACATAATGTATATCATAATCTATATGAACGATTGTAAGTATTAGACTTTATCTTTGTTTTACAGCTTCACGCTTTTTCCCGCAAAGCAAGGTAGTTAGAGAGAACTTAGTGCCAAGACACTCGGTTCTCCACGCATCGCCGGAATTCGATATATGGCGAGAGTGGCGGAACTCAACGCCGCGCAGATTTTTTGTTTGTCTTAGGTACCAGAGAGATATAAATGATTATATAAGAAATTATAATATATAAAAAATTATAATATATAAAAAATTATAATATAAAAAAAAAAATTATAATATATAAAAAATTATAATATATAAAAAATTATAATATATAAGAAATTTAAATATAATAGGAATCGAACCCACAACCAATCAAATTGACATTCAGACGCTTTCCTACTGCATCACGTAGGCCTCATCCATCATATATATAATTGTTAAAAGTTTCATTATTCATTTAATGCATTTGAAAATTTGAAATAGATTAAATTCATAAATTTTCCACATACACTTCTATGAAGCGACAAACACCTTGCTAAGGCTACGCGAATTTTACTCATCGACAATCTAATAAAATAATGATTAAAAACTCAACTATTTTTATAAGATATAAGATAATAAAATACAATATACCAATCCGAGAGTCGTGTCGAGTGTGACGTCACTACACGTAACACGCGGCGTATCGTATCTTATCAGCTCTAGAGTATTTTCATTCATAAATTTTGTAGTATTTTCGTTTGTTTCACTTATCTATCAAATGTGGTAGGGTAGAGTTAGTATTGAGACGCTCTTTTATATGATATATGGAGAAGTACACTAAGCTTTTACTTACATTTCTGTAAAAAATTAACGTATAAAAATTTGAATCAGAAGCGAGATTTGAACCCCAATTCATCGTCTCTTGGCAAGAGCGTCCATCCGCCCTCATAACTAAGCCATGCCCAATCTACATCCGGCTACGTTGAAAACGTAACGTATATAATTGGATGACTTAATAAGGGCATTGCATAAGAGCCACCTCATTTATTATTAGACCAGCTGCTGTAAATTTCACATCACTAAAAAAAAAAAAAATGGCCAAATGTCGAATTATTGCATGAAATTGTCTTTCTAGACGATATTGTAATCATCTCAACATATTTGAGAAACGCAATTGGTGCGTTCGATTCTCACTCGCAGGAATAGTTATTCTATTATTATTTTAATTACATTTCTAGAAAACATATAAAAAATTGTTCAAACGCTCTGACCGCTAAGCCATGCATTCTACATCCGTGGAATCGGCTACGTCGTAATTCTTATACGGTTATTACAACTTATTCAATTGTTATTAATATAGCTAATAAAATAACTTATAGCTAATAAAATAACTTATAAAATTAACAATTTATCTATAGAGAGATTTACAAATTTCTGCTACTTAAAGATTATACTACGAACAATGACAATGATGGCAAGGGCGAATGCAATTTATTAAATTTTTTATCATTTTAAAGTGTTTTTCACACTATTAGGAAATTGAAAAAACCCCTGCCTCCTTAATCGCCCAACTTTACTGCTTAAAGCAGCTATTCTTAAAACGCAGCGAGATCGTTCAAAATTTTTATAAAGTATACGTACTGTACTCACTTAGAACCTCGTTATATACAATAATTGCATACCTCAATCACAGGCTAACTTAGTAACAATGATTCTTAAAAAAATCGGAAAACGGCACAGTTAAAATAGTGATTTATTGACATACATAGTGTCAAGCCTTTCCGTTTTCCCTCCGAATTAGGGACATTTCATGTTCAGTCACTCAGGGAGCACTCAACGCAAATAGAATTTGTCCAGAGGTTATTGTGGCGAAGTGGGACAGCGTTTGACTGCAAACGCAATGTCTCGATTTCGGGCAGAAAATGGAGAACAGAGTGTCTGGACACTAGGTTTTTCTCTGAATAAAATAGTATCCGTAATATAAGTCGATTTGTAGGGGCTTTAGAGGATTTTTAAATTTGGTTTGCAAGTTCGTATATGACATCACATTGTCGAACTTGACCACAAGGACGTAGCTTTATAGTATATTATTATATATAAGTTCATTGATTGAAACCAATTGCATTTTATGATTCACGGTATTTACTACGAACGGCTAGCTGTTACCTGCGATTTCGTCGGCGTAGTATTGTTTTTTTTAAAGTAAAATTGCAATACTTTTCAACGTAAAATGAATTCGAAAATTAAAAGAGTTACGAACGCATGGCTTAGTGGTCAGAGCGCTTGGTTTCCAAGAGGCGTGGGTTCGAATCCCTTTTCGGGTTCAATATTTTTATATATTTTGTAAAAAATGTTTTTCAATTCCCAAAGTGTGTGAATAACATTTTAATAAAAAAAAAAAGTTTTTTTATTTTTTTTTAGCTTGTCCTATCCCAAAACTTCCGTAACTTCAAATTACGACACCCTCGTGGCACAGTGTGACACTGCTTGACTATAAACTCGATTAGTTATTTGATTCACATTCGGAATAATGGTTATATATAAAATATTTTAAGTCAAAACGCGGCGTTCAGTTCCGCCAGTCAACGCGCTTTTCTGCATATTGTGTTGTTATATGTATATCAGCACCCCTTCCCATCCCAATCATTGTCTCCTCTACCCAAAGGTAACCTGTAAGAGATCGCTCATTTAGCAATAAGGTCGCCTATTGTACTGTGTTATATATTAAGATATATATTAAGACTAAGATTAATTTGTTATTTCCCGCCAATGTCTCGAAATCACGCGGAAAGTGGAGAACGGAGTGTTTTGACACTAGTTTCTGTCTGGCTAACCTGTTATACGGGCACAATCGTGAGCGTTAGATGCGCACAAAAAACTTATTCTAAGATCCTGGTGTGATTACCCATACATTCATACAGCGGGTGTGTAATGAATCATAAATGGGCACTACGGTACATATATATATATATGAAATTGTAATAACTTGTTTTTTTGTTAACCGATTGAAATAAAATGCACATAACACTAAATGTTAACTGAAGTTTAGCAAACTATAGTCAAAACTGCATTTAAATCGGTTAAGCCGTTTTTTAGATAAGCGTGCACGAAGGCACAGATAAACAGGAAAACAAAACATTCTATTGCGTTAATAAATGCCCCCAATAATATATTATTTCATATACCTTCCATGTACAGACAGTGTTCAGTTACATTTTTATTATATGTATATATATATAGATATTCATTATTCAGAAATTCAGCTTTAGAAACCCTCAAACCCTTTAAAGGTGTGTTTTTGCACTTATACCTTTAAGTTCATGCTTACACGAACTGGTATAAGTGCAGCGAGTCAAAACTCAGGATATCAGTCAGGGTAGTTAGAGAGAACCTAGTGTTTAAACACTCCGTCCTCCAATTTCCGCCATTCCAAAATGACACACTGCGCGTTGAGTGGCGCAACTCAATGCCGTTCAATGCAGTTTAATGTAATGTAAAGTCGACATTATGTAATATGGGACATATCTTAAAATAACTATATAATAGTTATTGTTGTTTTGATTCAATTTTCCACAAATCCTTAAACGAACGTACGGTCGTTTAATGATTTGACATATTGACACAATGGCGCTGTTAGTATGAAATAAAATATTACTAAACAATTTACTATACTGTAATTTAATGTTCAAATCTTGAATGAGCGTTTCTAATAATATTTTTTTTACAGCTTCACGCTTTTTCCCGCGTAGCAGGTTAGTCGGAGAGAACCTACTCGGACACACTCGGACACACGTTCTCCAATTTTCGCCCGAAAATCAAGACATTGCGTGTTGAGTGCTTTGAGCGCTTCTAATGGCCTATTTGAATACAGAATATTTTGATTTTGATTTTGAGTGGCGAAACTCTACGCCGCGTTTTGCCTTACATGCCAGAGTCGTCCTCGAGTGGGAATTGATCCCACAACCAATCGCGTTTACAGTCACAAGCTGTCCCACTGCGCTAAGCCACTACGATGGCCTTTTCTGAATAATAATTTTATTCAAGAAACCTCGTTCTTCACTTTCTGCCCGAATCCGAGGCATTGCGTGTTGAGTGGCAGAACTTTGTCTGGTCACAAGAGAGGAGAAATTTGAATAATTTAAATATAATCAGTCCCCGAATGAGAATCGAACCCACACGCATCGAGTATACAATCAGCCACTGTCACTTTTAAAAAAATAAATCAGTTTTTGAATATATTCTTTAACATACAATGTTTTCAAGTTTTACCAAAATCGATTTAGTCAATTATACAAATTAATAAAATTGGGGTGTTTATAAGTAATATTAAAATAAACGCTTTTTACTAAATGTATATATAAATTTTTTCTATAATTTTTGTCTGTCTGTTTGTACCGGCTAATCTCTGGAACAGCTGGACCGACTTTGATGGGACATTCACTCGCAGATCGCAGGAGTAATAAGTAACTTAGGCTACTTTTATTTTAGAGTTACAAGTGGACGAATTCGCAGGTACAGCTAGTCAATAAATATAAACAAACATAACAAATTGAATGTATACGTGACCATTTATATTACAATATATTTACAAGTGAACTTTGAACTTGACAACAACATAATATATAAAAAATAAAAAAAAATACATTTCTCAGTGTCTCACTCACAAACAGTAATGTTTCAGAAGTAGTGTTTTTGTTTCGGTAAGTACATATCATTATTAGATAATTAAATACATTTTATAATTACGTTAGATAATTAAATACACATTCGTGATTTGGCCAATATTTGCCGCCACACTACCAACACCAACAATCTCGTCGAATATTGGTTGGTCTGGACTATGCATGGACTGGTTGTGATAAATATTTATAGTATTTTTAATATTTTTTTTAAAGTGTTATTCGTACACTTACAAAATTGAAAAAGACATATTTGGAAAAAGTATAAAAATTCGAACGCAGCGGGACTTGAACCCGCGCCTCTTGAAAACCGTTCAAGCGCTCTGACCGCTAAGCTATGCGTTCTACATCCGGCTACGTCGAAATTCTTATACGCTTATTACAACTTATATTTGTTGTTAGCATCTCTGTAGAGTATTTTTTACATATTTCTGCTACCCAAAGATTATTCTACGAACAATCGTTTGGCAAGAGAGAATGCTATTTATTAAATACTTTTAAAGTGTTATTCGCACACTTAGAAAATTAAAAAAGTATTTATAGTATTTTTTTGTTTTATAGGTTTCCAATTGACCTATTTTGCTGTGCGTAATAGATATCTATTGTCGGCCGAGAAAGATGGAAAGAAATTTACAAGCCAAGCTATAATTCTACAATATGTTCAATACATTTTAATAACGTCGATATATCTGGAAATACTCAAAGGCATAGATTGGCATATATTTTTTATCATAAGCATAAAATAAATTTAATTAAATTAATAATATATAAGTTAATAGATGTAACATTGCATTACATCTGTAAAAAAGAAAACTCCCAAACGCAAAGTAGCTGAAAAAGACAATTATATAACAACTTAAATTTATTTAAGTTTAATTAATATTAAATTTAACCGTTTATTTAATACGGTTCACTCACGTACGGCTGTCCTTGTCTTCTGGGCTCGTATTTTTTTAAAATATTGTTTAGTCCAAGACCATGACTTCTACGTTCTATTCTCTAACAAGCTATTTGAAAACAGTTGAAACAAAAATTGCTCCTGCAATTTTAAACGTTACCAACATATATATAAAGTTCAATTTTTTGTGTCCACTCACTCTCGTTAATTTCGTTAAAAAACGGCGGAGCAAAATGTTTTATATCCGTTACGCGCTAGTCAAAACTAAACCTTAACCGACTGGAATAAGGTTGGATTTTGTTAACATGATTTTATGTCATAAGTCTGTGTGCATTTGTGTTTATTATATTGACTCTTGCCATTTTTTCGTGTGTATGCAACCTTTAATCTAATGGATACTTGATAGAAAGAATGAAACATAAAATCATCGAGTTTGTTATTTTTGTTCTTATTTTATTAATGACTGGAGCGATTTTGATGAAACTTTCAATGAAAGTCAAAGAATATATTGAATAATAGCTGTTTAACAAAAAAAAATTAAACCGACGATAATTGAGTGAAACCAGTAATTGAACACGCATTCAACAATTTTTTTACACTTAAGGTTATATATAATTTTTGTTCAAAACTTTTATGGCACTACCTTCAGAGTAAACTGCATCTATTAAAAAAAGAATTATCAAAATTAGTATACTCTGTAACAAGTTATGCATTATCATAAAAAAATACTTGTCGAATTAAGAATCTCCTTTTCTTTCGTCGGTTAAAATAGAGGGTAAATATTTAATTTTATTTAAAAAATTACTTCTATACCATTTCTTTCATATTTAAAGTGTACGACAAACCCTCGTGGCACAGTGTGACAACGCCTGATTTAATACACGATTGTGTGGGTTCGATTCCCACTCGGAGGAACGATTATATATAAATTATATTAATTCCTTCTATCTGGTGACGAGAAACGGCGTTGAGTTCCGCCAATCGTGTATACCGTGCACTTGATGACAACAACATCATTTTTGTTCACATATTTGTATGAAAAAAACAACACGTGAAATAATGATTCATTTATTGTGCAATTTATTGTTATGTTATGTTTAGCTATAGAATATTACAACTAATATGTATTATTACTATAAAATGTCATCAGTGAATTGGAACTGTGACCGGTGGACGTACAATGTTTGTGGATTCGATACCCAAGAGGAAAAAAAAATTAAATTACATTCCACAAGTAATTAGTGAACTATTGAAATTGAAATCGCATTATGTGTTCCCGTACAAATTTGGGGAACCGCCCCCTACACCCCCAAAAGGACTCCTAGCTCCTTTACACCCCCAAAAGGACTCCTAGGACTCAGTAGTTTCGGCTGTGCGTCTACCAATGATAACCTAGTTTTGGGAACGCAAAGCGCGGCGTTGAGTTACGGCACTCGTTAATACCGTTGTATACATACTAATAATGCAATAATCCTCGTGATTTGTATCGAATCTGGTGTTACTAAATGGATAACCCGTTATGTTGATCATTGATGTATTATCATTTACATAAAACTCAATACAAGCACTCAAAACAAAAGTGTTCAATCTTAGTTTCAGGCGGTGCGTAAAAAACAGAGTGTTTGGACACTAGGTTCTCTCTGACAACCGTGCTATGCGGGAAAAAGCCTGAAAAATATTTTTTGTCTCAACCAAGATTGAATTCACACCGTACACACACACTACCGTATATTTACACACATCTCTACGCAATGGCGTCTAAAACTAATTCATATAGACACATTTATATGTAAATTGTGTAGCATGAGTCAGTCTCGCGGAATTACCTAATAAAAACGATATTTGTAAAAAATAATATTAATGGAATCAAACATTAGACACGCACCTGGCGCAGTGGAAGCGTCTGGCTGTACACGGGATGAATGTGGGTTCGACCAGTTTTGAGGTAATGATTATATTGGTATATGTAGTTTCACGTTTTTTACCATATAGCAGTGTACTTAGAGAGAACCATGTGTCAAAATATTGATTGCGAGAGCGGAACTCAACGCCGCGCTTCATCTTTCCAGAGAGGAGAAATGGAAATAATTTAAATATATATAATTATTTCTGAGTGTATCGAACCGACATCCATTGCGTTTACACACAGACGCTGTGCCACTGGGTCACGATGATTACGACAGCCTCAAATTTATATACTCGTGTGTGCATATATAATTAATATATCATACCAGTTTAAATACTAATATGTATTATAAATGCGAAAGTCTGTCTGTCTGTCGGTGAAGCTTTCACGGCTAAACCACCGGCCCGATTTCGATGGAGTTTGGAATGAATATAGTTTAAGATCCAGAGCCCAAAATAAACCCCTCCTCCTCTTTTAAAAAAAAACCCCTGAAGGCTTGAAACAGAGGATGAAAGTTTGTATGAAAATTCTAAGCCGCTTCACAGATTTCGATAAATTTAATCAGAAAGATAGTTGATACCGCAAGGTCCAACATAAGATACTTTATTTTAAAAATGGGAGCGGATATAAACTATAAGAAAACGCCGTGTTTATAAGCGAGGGCAGAAGCGGGAGCGGGAGCGGGACCGGCACTGAGAGCGGGAAAATACGGCGGAACAACTGTAGTTCACGCGGGAGAAGCCGCGAGCGGGTCGCTAGCATATATATATATATATTTACACATACATACATATGAATTTATTAAAGACCGGTTACTTAAATATTCCAAACAGACACTTTTTACTTTTTTGTATAGATATATATAGACATACAATTTTCACCCAGTCACGTCAGATTTAAAAATATTCCATTTCAAATCTATATTAAGACAAAACGCAGCATCTTTCACCATACAACGCAAAATATTTTAAAGCATTCTTTATTAAAATAGACTATAACGCACACTTTCGCATCATCATGTGCATGTCAGTATTGTCAGTCCTACAACAAGCTACCACCGTGAGGAAGGCAGAAATCACATTAGGCTTATGTGGTCCAACGTAAGCCTATTATACAAAAAAATAAATAAACGAATAGTTAAAGGCGGAGTGTTTTTACTCTATGTTCCCTCCGAACATGGTTAATTTAAAAAAAAATAATTGAAAAATCGTAATAAAAGTGAAACAGTGAATTATTGACTATTGCAATTTTTCTAAATGTGACATTATCTGATATAAACTGGTGATTTTGTCTCAAAACTATATATTTGTTTATCAAAAACCTTTTGACCGCCTTTTTACGAAAATAATGCGGACGGAATTGTTACGCCACAGAATACGCACCAGCTAATATTTTTGATTATATTGCATTAGAAATACATTAAAAAGCAACTTCTAGGTTAATTTAGGTTTTATCTGACTCGCCGGTGTTCAGGTTCAAAGTTTGTAGTCCCCGGTTTGTAGTCCCCGGGTGGCCCCGGCCAGTGGCGGTCGAGGAGTACCATGTCCAGAGTCCGGAGTTCCACATAACCGCGTCCGAGTCCCCAATTGGCCGGATATACATAAAGGATTTTCTCAAGGTCAAAAAAAAAAATGTTATCATCTGACTACTAATAAATGGAGATTCAAGAAACTCTATTCGACGTATTGCCCGAATTCTAGACATTGCGTGGTAAGTCAAACTAACTGTGCGTTTTCTCGTACAAACACAAAATGAAAACAGCTTACATTAAATCGCTTTAATTGAACCCTCAACTGTCGCGTTCACAGTGTCGCTGATCCACTAAGCCACGATTGTCTCATTTAAAATAAATTATATTGCTAAAACGAAATTTAAGCCATACTTATTGTTTACTAAAACAAATAATTCTCTTAAAAATATATTTAAGTATTAAAAAAGTACGTCTTTAGAGTCTATTGACCCACTAACGACCCGCTCGCGGATTCGCTATAGCAGTTTCATTTCTGATTTTCATCCGCCTTTTTGTAAAAAAAATATAAAAAATGGCCTATATGCATCTCAAGACTCTCAAGTATCTCTAAATAAAATTTCATCTCAATCGGTGCAGCAATTTGGCCGCGATGACGTCACAGACAGACAGAGTTACTTTCGCATTTGTAATATTAGTATAGATTGGTGTATCAACAAATAACTGTAGAGCATCTCTGCGGAATCCAGTTCTTAGCACAACTGGATTCCTTGCCCGTGGTAGCTTGTAGGCTGACAATACTGACATATATATATATATATATATATATATACTGATGACACAAAAACTACTAGTTACAAATAAAAAATATGCATTTTAATAATTGAAAAAAATCAATTGTAATTTTTATATTTTTTTAAAGTGTTATTCACACACTCGGAAAATTGAAAAACTTACATTTAGAAAACGTATAAAAAATTGAACGCAGCGGGATTTGAACCCACGATTCTTATCCATGCTTAGCGGCCAGAACGCTTGAACGGTTCTCAAGAGGCGTGGGTTCAAATCACGCTGCGTTCAATTTTTTATGCATTTTCTAATTTTAATTTCAAGACAAACGCGTGTTTTAAGGAAATATCTACTTATAAATTATTAGTATATAAATGGACTTTGAATCTACTGCCACAGGCCAAGTCATGAACTCTTAATCCAATTGATTGCGTCATCAAAGTTGACATATATAATATAATATATATCAATGTGTGACGTCACGGTTACCTGTTCTAATGTACAGATGTACATATATGTACATGTTTCATGTATACCTAGAAGGATAGACAGATAGAAGTTTTAAAACCCTACGTTCTAGAGGAATTGCGTTTTAAATGGCGTAACTCAACGCCACTTTGTATGAACCAGAGCGGAGAAATGAAAATAATTTCAATATATTCATTACCGCGAGTGAGTATCGAACCCACGACCATTGTGTTTCTCCATTTACTGTATATTTTTGAAATTGAGTGTTATGTGTATGAATTTAGTCTAAACAAATCAAGTACACAGGATTTAATTAAATAAGTATGTACTTTGCCTAAAACGGGTATTGAGCTTACAACCATCGTCTTGAGTTAAATGCGTTTCCACTGCGCCACGATGGTTAAAGCCGTTAGTTTAGTGATTTTTCACTTAAAATAATAGTGGCAAAGTTTCATAACATTTAAACTGTGATTCACTGTCTACTAGAGTAATCGTTTATGACATTGAAATAAAGTGTATACTTTTTTTTACTTTTTTTAAAGTGTTATTATGCGGGTTTTTATACGTTTTCTAAATATGTATTTTTAGAAAAATGTGGCCACCTCAAAATAAAAATAAAAAAATACTATTTTATGATTTTATAGGCACTCTGTTCTCCACTACCCGCTCAAAAAAAAGACGATGTGTGTTGAATAATTTAATATTCCGGCGGGGTGTAGAGTTCAGCCTCTAAACACGCACGCATAATACATTTAACCAAATAAAAGAAAAAGTTAAAAAAAACATTCATTGAAAGACATTCGCGGACATTCCATAGGCGGGTTCGAATCCCGCTGCGTTCAATTTTTTATACGTTTTCTAAATGTAAGTTTTTCAATTTCCTAATTGTGCGAATAATACTTTAAAAGATGTAATAAATGTGTTATGTATTCAATAAAATTTACAGCTTCACGCTTTTTCCCGTATAGCAGGTTAGTCAGACAGAAACCTTATGTCAAGACACAGTTTTCCACTTGCCACCTGAATGCGAGACGTTGCGTGTTGAATGGCGGAGCACAACGCTACGCTTTGCCTTACCAGAGCGGTGAAAAGAAAAAAAAATAAAAACATTCTTCCTAATGGGATTCGAACCCACAACCAATCGTGTATTCAGACAGAGGCTGCCCCACTCCGCCGTGATAGCGCAACTGCAAAGTGACTAAACAATCTAAAAATAAACTTTTACATTGTTTGTGATAAACTAAATCAGACGTTATATAAATTATAAATAAGGGCCAATTTGCGTCTGTCTTTTCTTAACCTATGGACTAGTCGCGCTATGGTATAGAGTTGATGGCGTGCAGCGCTTCCTTTCGACGTCACAACGATGACATGTAAATCCTGACATGTTTTTATGTCGAATTTTCTTTTCAGCTTCACGGTTTTACCCGCATTATTATTATCGGGCAGGTAGTGGGAACCTAGTGTTAAAACACTCCGTTCCATGATCCGCCTGATTCCGAAGACATTTCATATTGAGCCGAACTCAACGCCGCGCTTTGTATTGAATTTGAATTTATCGAACCCGCGACCAATCATGATTACAGTCAGGTGTCCCTGTGCTGTCCCACTGCGAGATGATAGCTGATGATGGAGATTTGTATGGACAATACAAATTAATAACCACGTTTTGTTTTCAATTTATTACAACATCGAGTTCTATTTATAGCCATCGAGATCTGGACGACGTAGTACAAAAGCTTCTTGAAGTTTGTTTTTAATTTGTCTTAGAATAGAGTTGAGACTCTCCATTCTCTAATCAGTCAGTGATAATCCATACTAATATTATAAATGCGAAAGCAACTCCGTCAGTCTGTCAGTCTGTGACGTCATCACAGACAACTCGCTGAACTGATTGTGATGAAATGTTATTTACATTTTCTTGGAAGGTTTTAGGATGAACATAGCCTCTTTTTTTTCCTACTTTTTTTTATTTTCTACAGGAATTCTATTGTTTTACCGAAAGGCCGCCTAAAATAAGAAATTGCTATAAATCATGAGGGCGAAACCGCGAGCGGGTTGCTAGTTGGCAATGTACTCTAATACCGTATGTAAAATATAATAAATATATATATACATAGAAAAGACTTACCAAACAAAATGACGAGCACCTCCAAAGCGATTGTTGTTAGAAGCACCGACATTTTGACAATTCACGTAACTAACTACATGTGCATAACTAAATAATATAATTATATATTAAAACTATTTTATTATTTTAAACTAAGCTTTTTATTTTTTGGACTCATTTAGAAAATATATACACACACGACTATCGAGCTAAGCAAGTAAGGCTCTATAGAGTGTATGTTTCCTTAAGTGAGACGAATTCTCAACTAGGAATGGTAACGATATATATCGATGTATGGTCTTTCTTTAACTCGATGTTATCGATATATACAATCGATACATTTTATTTGATACTAATTGTCCCTCAACTTCGTCCGCGTGGAATTCTAAAACAAAAGTAGCCTAAGTTATTCCTTATTACATCAGCTATATATCTGCTAGTGGAAGTGTCGCCAAAATCTCTAGCCTAGCTGTTCCAAAGATTAGCAGGAACAAACAGACAAAAAATATAAACTAAAGTATGTTGGTATATATACCGTGTTGTGTGTTCATATGCATTTAATGAAAACCGGTTATTTTAATATTACAGACAGACGCTCTAATTTTTTTTATTTGTATAGAGAAATCAAACGCAAATTCAATTCCTTTCTTTTAATCAATAAACTTTATTAAATATTTAGGGCTTTCGCTTTAACAAAACGCAAATATACAAGAGAGTAGTAACTCTGTGTTAGATAAGCATTAAAAAAAAACAGTGACAGGGACTGTCAATACAAGATATATAGTAATAACTTGGAATTTTAGTCAACCCACAATCATATTCGACATTAGAATGTCTGTGGCGCGAACCCATAAGATTTTACCCAAACCAAAAAGTGCTGAACGCGCTTAAAGAAGATATATAGATATGTCGACAGTATACATACAGCTCGTAAAAACATTCGGTGATAATTTTTTTTTTTAAACTTCTCTTCGACCTGTTAGTACTTAATTGGTTCTTATACGGATATTAACCTGAACCCTAACCATTATTATATAATATAATTATTAAAACATTTATACATATAAAACATTTTACTATAATATAATTAGTAAAACATTTTAATAACAAATAATACTAACTATATATCGAAGATATCAATATATTTGAAAAAGACATATTTAGAAAACGTATAAAAGTTTGAACGCAGCGGGATTTGAACCCGCGCCTCTTGAAAACCGTTCAAGCGCTCTGACCGCTAAGCCATGCGTCCCACCTCCAGCTACGTTGAAATTCTTATACGCTTATTACAACTTATATTTGTTGTTAGCATCTCTGTAGAGAGATTTTTACAAATTTCTGCTACCCAAAGATTATTCTACGAACAATCGTCTGGCAAGAGAGAATGCTACTTATTAAATATATATTTTGTTGTCATTTTTTTAAAGTGTTATTCCCACACTTAGGAAATTGAAAAAGACATATTTAGAAAACGTCCGAAAATATAGCATTTTCGGACGTTTTATGGGATCCACAATTTTAATCAATCAAAATCACAATTTTAAAAAGTTGTGAACCGACGTTTGTGTGTTTGTGTTACCTAATTAACAATTTTATAAATGATAACACGCCTTGGGAATGAAATGCTCGTTCCAGTCTATTTCAAAGGTAACATTGTCACTACTAAATCTGGAAATGATTGTTTTGAAGAAGAAAATACAAAAAAAGAAGTTCCGTTGAGTCTCTTGCGCCGGTTCTTCTCATGTCTGAGGCATTAACTTTATTGAACCGCTGGTAAATTGTTTGGCGTTCAAAAAATTAAGCATGTATCTTCTTATTTTGAATAAATATATGTAACTTTGTCTTTGATATATTCATAGAATCCTACGATATATTATATTGACAAAAATATCGATATTGTTTTAAATTAACATCCCTAACGTAAAGGCAGGTTTTGCCACAGAGGAACGATTAGAGCGAGGGAGAGAAATATATTAACTTCTCTCTTTCACACAATTATAACCATTGGAAGTAATTACCAATGTATCATTTACATTTAGTTTATAGAATTATATTAAAAATATTTGAATTTAATCTGCGCAAGCACAGTGAAACACTATATGATGGTTGGGGGTTTCTATTCCTTCTCGGAGACATTTGTTGAAGTGAAAACTTCAACAGACTTGTTACGAGGAAAATGTTATGGAAAGCAAGCAAATGTTTATTTATTTTATTTAAGTTTATTTATTTTTAGCACTATATTTATTTTTAGGAAATTGTAAAACATGTTTTTAGAAAATGTATAAAAATTTGAACGCAGCGGGATCTGAACCCGCACCTATTGAGAACCGTCTCGTCACTATATTTCCGTTATAATAAGGTATGAAAGCTAAATATACAGTTTTCTTAAATTATTCTAAAAATACATATACTTAAAAAAAATAATAAATAATATAAACGTATTAAACTTGAACGTATTCCTCTTGGATTGTATCTAGGAAATAAACTTTTTCAATTTTCTAAGTGTGCGAATAACACTTTAAAAAGTGTTAAAAAATATTTTTGTTTAGCAGAAATTTCTAAATTCTGTCTACAGCCCGATATAAAACGTATGGTTTGTGGCCAAAGTGCTTGAACGGTACACAAGAGGCGTTCACTTGCTGTGCGAGTAGACTGACGTTAGCACTGCTATCTCACTCTATCCTATGCCGTTATATATCTCCTTCCTTGTTTTTCACCTGAAGCGAGTACAATTTCCATTAGTCAGTCGCGCGCTGAGTTTTGAGTTCGATTCGCCGAAAAATATTGGTCGTATGTACAAATCAAACTCGAACTGTTATAATAAAACCGGTCCAGTGTGAAAAATTATTGTCAAGAAAAAGGAAAACGAAAGATTTCGTATTTTTCTGATTTCCTTTAGGTAAATTAAATTCACATAAGGAAGCAGCAAAGCTATACTATAGTTAAAATAGATTATTGTTTTAGGTCGTCGTGGTGCAGTGGTACAACATCTGGCTGTAAGCGCGATTGGTTTTGCGCGATTCTCACACTATGAAATGATATTTATAATATTTTCATTTTTCTTAATATGTTTATTGTACTGATTATTCATTTGCATTTGTCATTTTATGTGTGGTCCGCTGAACATGATAGAAAAATGGTATTTTAAAAAAGACATATTTAGGAAACGTATCAAAAAGAACGCAGCGGGATTTGAATCCGTGCCTCTTGAAAACCTCTTGAACCTGAATCCTTTCCTTAGTGTGCGAATAACACTTTGAAAAATGTAAAAAAAAAAAAAAATGTATTTTACACGACGCTTGACCACTACGTCTACGTGCGGGGCGGACCGGAGTGGTCTTTAGAGTTTCTTAAGAAGTCAATTATATGAGTATAATTTAGAGCTCAGTTTAAGTAATATATATATTGATTATTGAGTAATTTAATTTCTTGATACTTTACTAGATAATTGTCTAAGTATTTAGACTATTTTACTTATTCATTCATTAGGTGTATATTTTTTCTGTAGGTTTTAGTACAAAAGTTGGTATTTGTTATTTTATTTTTTTAATGTCCTTTTCGTTTTTACCTAAAATTCGTATATATTTTAAGATATATAAATTAAGGTTTTCTTAATCCGCAATTATACTTTTAAATTAGGTTAATAAACTATTTTATTTTTTAATTTTTCAATTAGGTCCATTTTAGTTTATTTAATCTGTATACATAACTAAGATTCTTATTTTCAGTATGGTCGTAGAAGTTATAAACGTAAATGGTACAATAATGCCGCATACTGGCGGCATTACTGTACCATTATTGGTGTGATGGAGCTTATCTGTTTCGCGCTATATCGTATATTTTATACGATACTCTAAGAATGGCGATTGACGGGATTTGAGATCAGTTTTGTGTCTTATATCCAGACAGAGAGAGCAGTAATTTTACCACAAATGCCGACGTTTGCGCAAAAATGTCGCATACTCATACTTACAGTGGTCTGTGCGAATTGGTAGCCACTGGCCCTCTCTTTACCGAGCCGATTATAACCTTGCCGCAGCGGTGAAATATCAACAAAACAATACAAAAATTCATAGAATAGTTGTTTCGCACCACGAAAACGTTCCGGCAGACGATTGCTTCTATGAAATGTCAATGTCAATGTCAAAGCTTTGTCAGGAATGATGTGTGTCCCTGAAGTAGCTTACGAGTCTGATGAATTGAGTACCTCGGCGGAAATGGTTCACAAGTGTTCATACTGTCATTATTTTAAGTGGAGTAAAGAATCGCCAGCTATGTGCTGCCCTGGAGGTAAAGTGCATCTGGCAGCTCTTGAGACTTTATTAGAGCCGCTTTACAGCTTGAATCAAAGCTCTACGCCCAGATCATCGCCAATTTATGGATCGTATTAGGAAATATTACAACAAACAATTGCTTTCAGATGACGTCATTTGGGGAAAATAAAATAGTAGAAGACGGATTCATGCCTACTTATAGAGAGCAGGGACAAGTGTATCATCTGGTTGGCAGCCTATTGCCTTTGCCTCAACAAGCGCCATAGTTTACATAAAGTTTATATTTATATATTTATCCAGGCAACCTAATGGCATATATAAACATATAAATAAATAGATATATATAAACCAACATACATATATATACATATACACAAACAGACAGACACGCATACATCTACATACAAAAGATACGAATGACAAAGACCAACAACTTAAAATATAAGGAAGTGCTCTTTAAACGATTCGTAAAAATGATTGTCGGGAGTTTGAATGATTATTACTATTTTATATCAAACTATATAATATTATTCTATATCAAACTACATTCTACCACCTGGGACCCAATACTGAGAACTTTGAAGTCTCAAACACACCACAGCAGAGAGCAAGATACAGTCAGCTCATTCTGCAAGAATCCAGGGCAGTACGCGAGGCAACTAAGAAATCATTGGAGTTAGTTTGATATAATAATTGTATCAAATGACAGACAAGTGCCACCTCAGTCTAACTGTGACCACGGACTACTGTAAAGTGTTCGAAACGTTGGGTTCTAAAAATGTATTTTCGAATACTAATTAATATACGCTATTAATCAGATTAAAAATAGTTTCATTTTAAAATTTTAAATATTATCTTCATCCAAATTAACAAAAACTATATACATATATGAAACACAAAATTATGAAATTTACATTAAAAAAAAATTGCGCATCCTTATATTATATCCTTATTAAATTACACATCCTCATACACTTTCTCTATCTTAGAACCTATTGTTACAACTCTCCGCTCTCCACTCTCCGCTAACTAGAAACTAGCTACGACCATCTATTCGATAATTTTAAAAGGTATACTAAAAATAAATAAAACGACTTCATATCAAACAAGCAGTGGCGTGTTGCGTGCGGTTGTTATCAAACGACCGGCGGCGCGCGACTTGCGACGACAGACACTTGTTTTTCACACTTGTTGCCAGTATTGTCAGTCCTACAACAGCTAACACCAGGGAGACAGTTCTGCTGTATATGGAATGTAAACTATATTATGGAATTTTTTAAGATTTTTATATATACAGGTATAAGCGAAGCGACTTGCGCTTGCGTTCCCACGATCGTGTGACGTTAGCGTTAGACAGAGATAGCAACACATCGTCCGTTCCAAATTGAAATTCAAAAAAAGTTTGTTACCGTTTTTCATACAAACAATACAATTAGAATAAAACAAGTTTAAACAAAAAAAAACTAATGGCTAATATATAAGACGAAAACGGTAAAAGTAATGAGACTCAGCGTATGCTGTAACTTGTTGTCCACAACGCTGTTTTTCAGCATCATCCTTATACTTATAGTGTAATACAGGGTAGGATGTTTGCAACAAGGTTCTAGATAAAATAAACTTATGAAAACATAATAAAAAAACAAAAAAGGAGCAATTAAAAAAGTAATATACAAATATGATAAGATGATATATATATATATATTGTAGTGTTATTCCCACACTAACGAAATTGAAAAAGACATATTTAGAAAACGTATAAAAATTTGAACGCAGCGGGATTTGAACCCGCGCTTCTTGAAAACCGTTCAAGCGCTCTACTATACTTGAGTCCATCTAGTGCAATAGTACAGAGCCTGACTGTAAACCCAATTGGTCGTGTGTTCGATTCCCACTCGGACAAATGGTAATACTTAAAATATTTTCATTTCTCCGCTGCGCTACCTTACACAAAGCGCGGCTTAGAGATCCGCCACTCAACACGCAATGTCTCGATTTAGAGCTAGCAGTAAGTGGAGAACGGAGTGTGTTTGTGAACGGAGCTATGCGGGAGAAAGTGTGTGATTCTATGAATGACTAGTTTCGACCCGCGGCTTCGCCCGCATTGTATGTTGAAATCTTTCTATACATATCAATGTTATCGTGATATCTTTTAAAATATTGGTCCAAATTACTTTGTCTGAAATACAAAGTACTGTAAGCGAAAAATGTATACAATACTTGAAGCTTACTATATAGGATATAAACATTTCCACATCCATACTAATATAAAAAATGCGAATATCGCTCTGCCTGTCTGTCACATCATCACTGTCAAGTCGCTGAACTAATTGTGATGATATTTTGTACAGAGATGCTTAAGGATGAACACAGGTTACATTTTTCCCTAATTTCTTTCAGTTTTTTCAAGGAATTTAATTGTTTTACAGAATGTCTGCCGAAATTACGGATCAGGTATGATTCACGCGGGCGAAGTCTATTTGTTGATAAATATATACTGAAAATAGCAGTAAGAGGGCATGAGAGGTCGGCCATAGTGCAGTCAGAGAGAACTAGTGTCATGACATACCGTTTCCCCCGAATTCGAGATGAATTAAGTGGCGGAGCTCAACTTAAAGGGCAAAGCGGAAAAATGAAGAATTTTTAAATATAAACATTCCCACGCGCGGGAATCGAACCCATAATCAATCGCAATTATAGTCAGATTCTGTTCCGCTGCACCAGGATGGCCTTCTTGTATTGATATTTACTGTTATATTATTGTGGATAAATAATTAAAACATACTCGAAATTTGTGATTTTTCTAAATATTATGTTATTCTGATGTATAAACTATATAACTGTAAAATTTCATTAAAATCTGTTCAATAAGTACTTGTGTGATATCCATCTACACAGATATGAAGCGTGGAATTTAACATCTTACTTAAATAAAAAAAATGATAAATATTTCTCTAGATTCTTCTAGAGAAATATACCTTTTGGCCACGGTGGCGCTGTGGTACAGCGATTGGCTGTAAACGCAATTGATTGTGAGATCAGTTCTCGCTCGAAGGAATAGTTATGTTTAAACTATTTTCATGGCTCCGCTTGAGTACAAAAACAAAGCGCGGCGTTAAGTTCCACCACGCAACACGCATTGTCTCGAATCCGAGCGGAAAGTGGAGAACAGAGTGTCTAGACACTAGAGACAGAGAGAACTCTGCCTATCCTATTATGCTTGAAAAAGCCTGAGGCTGCAAAGAATAGATCTCATAGCTGTAGTCTTAGTGACCATTTTCCTTTGACCACTCTCCTTAACTCTTTACAACACGTAACGGTTGTGGTTAGACAGAGACAACAACTCGTCTTTACCCGCGTGTGAAAAATCGGTGACGACACTTTTATTATGATTTGGATTTTCCCAGTGCTATGTAATAGGAATCAAATTCAAACTAAAAATGTCCCTTTAAGAGCTTTTGTATCGTCAGTTAACATGTGCATGTCAGTTTTGTCAGTCCCACAACAAGCTACCACTGGTGGCAGTTCTGCTGAGAAGAGCCGCAAAAATATTCAACAGTTGCTCTTTTCAAATATAAATATTATGTAATTGTATGAATGAAGTTTAGTTTTAAGTACGTTTTTTTGCAGCTTCACGTTTTATCCAGCATAGCTGAGGAGTCAGATAGGACCTAGTGTCAAGACACTCCGTTATCAAATCGCCCGAATTCGAGGTAATGCGTTGAGAAGCGATTGAACTCATCGCCGGGCTTTGTTTTATCCGTCAGAGCAGAAAAAAGAAATATATTCATTCCCCCCGAGTACAAATCGAACCCTCTACCATAGCGTGTACTATCAGACGATATCATATTGCGCTACGATGGGCTATAAATCTTAAATCTATATACTTTATATACACGTGGCTAAAATAAAGCGTATCTATATTTATTGCTAAAAGTATACCATCAGTAAGCAAACGACGCATGCTATAACTTTAATAAAATAAAAAAAATAACTGGTGTGGTTTTTCAATTGTCATTATATCCGGATTCATGCTCCGACTCGCTCTTGATTAATTTTAAGGTGACTGTGGCTACAACCGTTTTTGAGGGCTTGATCCGCACCTGCTTTAGAGCCGGAGTTTGCTTCAAAAAACTGCCATGTGAGTGACGCATGCGCAATGTTCACAATACACTCTTCACCCCCTCGCGGGACAAGAACAAACTGCTATTTTCGTCTCACTTCCACAGCACTTAGACTACCGATACCTAATCATACTGTTCAGTGATTAGATAAAATCTCAAAAATAATTCACGATACATTGATGCTTTCAAGAAATTTCAACATCTAGCTTATCTTACTTAAGCGTGCAGTGTATGCAGTTTATAAGTTTGTAACCATCAAGTAAAATTCAAGAGACAGGAGACAACGTCTGTTTGAAAACGAGATTAGTTGTGGGTTCAATTAAAACTCGGAGGAATGATTATATTAAAAAAACTAGCGTTCCGCTCGCGGCTTCGCCTGCATAAAATACATGACTAAACTATTTCGTATTTTCGCCCGCCCGCATTCTCATTTGAATCACCAACTTTGCCTTAATCTATAGTTTAGATGTTTGTAAATTTAAATAATTTAAGTGGTTGTTTATGACCAGATTGAAATAAAATAAACACTACATATTAAGAAGTGTACCACAATAGAAATAATAGAAATAATATATGCAAGAAACGGACAAACAGAGAAGAAAATTCAAAATCGTTGGTTTGGGTTCTGTTACATTCACAGAAGTCCTTAATAATGTCTTATCATATTTTCAAATTAAACTTTTTTTTAACCAGATTAATCGCTTATTTGAAAATTTTATGTATGTAAAGAAAAATATTAATGATTTTACCAAAATCGGTGATGTACATAATATTATAACTAGAAATAGGCTTTAACTTACCGCGCTTGTAACTCGCATTCGCACATTATATACACATTCCCATAAAATAATTTTAGAAGCTTTTACAATGGGATCCCAGAAAACGTTCGAAAATCACACACAATCACAATTTAAAAAAAATGTGAAAAGACATTTATGTGTTAAAGGTGTTACCTAATTAACGATTTTATAAATGATAACGCGTCTGTGGAATTAAATGCTCACTCCAGTCAAAGGTATCATTGTCAATAATAAATCTGTAAATTGTTGATTTAAAAAATAATATATATATAGAAATATTTTTCTTAAGTTTCTTGCGCTGGTTCTTCTCAAGTCTGAGGCATTAACTTTAGTGAACCGGTGGTAAATTGATTGACGTTCAATAAATGAAGCATGTAATTTCATATTTAGAAAAAAAAATACTTTGACTTATATTAATAATTCGGCTGTATTACGGATTACGGATTTTTTTATGAATATTCCGTAAAATATTAGTTTGACTTTTTGATTAAAATAACGAATATCTGCTGTTCTAGACCGGCGTTTGAAAATTAATTTTCTGGGATTAATTTTCAAACGATTTTCAAACGCCGGAAATAGATAAAACACACGACGGTTCAATACACGATGGTTTTTGGAGGTTTGGAGCTTTGAAGGAGTCCATAAGACTATACGAGACTATACTCGTATAGATACACATATATATAGATACACACATATATATATATACACATATATATAGATACACATATATATAGATACACATATATATAGATACACATATATATAGATACACATATAGATTCAATTAAAATTATGATGTACAACTCTCTTGTCAGATCTACCTTCGAATATGGGAGGGTTGTCTGGCGTCCTCACTTTGCAACACGCGTAAAGCTGACGCGTGAAGTACTTCTTAGATGAGTTTCCTTCCTAAGATATTTAGTATGGAGACGAACACTGCTATAAGTTAGCGGAAATAAAAAATCTTTTCAGCATGACAGCGATTAGAGTGCAGTGACGAATTAAATTGAATTGTTCTTGGAATCAGACCGCATGATTTTGTTAATAAAACAATGTGTTGTTTATAATAAATACTATAGTAATATTATAAATGCCTAAATAACCCTGTCTGTCTGTGACATCAGCGCCAAACCGCGGAACCGATTGTGAAGAAATTTTATATAGAGATACTCGAAGGTCTTGACCCCAAGACCCTTGGGATGAATTTAGGCTACTTTTTTCTCTCAATTTTTTTTTCATATTTCCATTAATTTCATTGTTTCACGAAAAGACCGCTGCTCTACGGCTCTACAAAAACATGTGTACCGATTTCTTTTGGGATACCCAAACGCTCTCATTTGGAACCTTTGCTTTATAACATTTTATTTAATGACATAAATAAGTGTTTTAATAGTTCAAATAAATTATTATAAGCTGATAATAAAAAAAACATTTAAGGTTATCAAAAACCATCAGGACTGTAATGAATTACAAAGTGATTTAAATAAGCCAGTTCAGTATTGTAAATTAAATAGCTTGTATTTGAATCTTGTATAAGTATTGTAAACAAGTTATACCAGAACAAAAATGAAATTTCATTTAATTAATTCATTAAAACGACTGGTTTAAAAAGGGTTAAGGGTGTAAGAGATTTGGGTGTCTTGATAGTAAACTTATTTTTGATAAGCAATAGATAACGAATAAGACTTATATACAATGCTTGGATTTATATTTAGACTAGGAACAAATTCTCAAAAGGCCCATGTGCCGATAATGTTATACAATTCATATGTTCGGTCGCATTTGGAGTAATGCTTTAATTGTTTCAAATCATCTGTATAGCAAATATGTAGATGCGGTTGAAAAAATACAAAATAAATTTTATAAAATAGAATAGAAAAGATATTAGAATAAAAAAAAATTGGTTTCCCTTTTACCACTTATCTAACGCTTACAAAACGCAGAGGACATAGATATCAGATGTTCTTGTATAAAATAGTCAAAAAAAATTTTTACATTTTACAAAGACATATTTAGAAAACGTATAAAAATTTTAACGCAGCGGGATTTGAACCCACCCGCGCCATTTGAAAACGCTTGAACGGTTTTCAAGAGGCGCGGGTTCAAATCCAGTTGCGCTCAAATTTTTATACGTTTTTTAAATATGTATTTTTCAATTTCCTAAGTGTGCGATTAATACTTGATAAAATGTTTAAAAACATTTTAAAAAGGT
This sequence comes from Podotricha telesiphe, assembly GCA_038994665.1. NCBI lineage: Eukaryota > Metazoa > Arthropoda > Insecta > Lepidoptera > Nymphalidae > Podotricha > Podotricha telesiphe. The sequence continues at coordinate 149,988 of JAOYRR010000452.1, forward strand.
TAAAAAAAACACACTTATGTAATAGAAAAACAATTAGAAAACGTATAAAAATATGGTGTTTCTAATAAATACTCTCCTAATATATATTTATCATGCGTTTTATTTATACCTTTTTTAAAAATGTTTTTCAATTTCCTAAGTATGTGTGTGTCCTTCGAAAATTATTTAATAAACAGCATTCTCTCTTGCTAAACTATTGTTCGTAGAATAATCTTTGGGTAGCAGAAATTGGTAAACATCTCTCTACAGAGATGCTAACAACAAAAATAAATTGTAATAAGCGTATAAGAATTTCGACGCAGACGGATGAATCTTGAGGCGCAAATTCGAATCCTGCTGCGTTCAAATTTAAATACGTTTTCTTAAAATGTTTTTCAAATAGTAAATAACTCGATTCTTCGTTTTTAAATAATAAAGTATTATTTAACTGTCCCAGGTTGATAACTCGGTCTCGGGCATTGTTTTCGACTTCTGTTTGCAAAACTAAATATTGCCAGAAGTATTTTAAATTAAAAAGTTAGTTGTAACAAATATAATTGGATATAATACCGTCCTATTCAACAATGAGTTCATTAAATTATTCCATCTTTTCAAGAATCATGATTAATACATATAAATGTGTATATATATATATATATATATATATATATATATATATATATATATATATATAAATGGATGTATGTATGCGTGTGTATGTGTAATCTTTGTACTTAGTTGTAGTACTTACGGAGTGCTTTACACTTAGTTTTTATCGGACTACTAGTAGTTATGCTAGATAAAGCGTGAAGCTGCAAAAAAAAACATACTTAAAAACTTCATTCATACAATTATATAATACTTATATTTGAAAAGAGCAACTGTTGAGTTTCTCTGCGGCTCTTCTCAGCAGAACTGCCGTCCTCACCAGTGGTAGCTTGTTGTGGGACTGACAAAACTGACATACACATGTTAACTGACGATACAAAAGCAACGATTAAAATTACATTTTTAATTTGAATTTAATACTTATACTGGGAAAATACATATCATGATCAAAGTGTCGTCACCGATTTTTCACACGCGGCTAAAGACGAGTTGTTGTCTCTGTCTAACCACAGCCGTAACGTGTTATGAAGAGGTAAGGAGACGTCAAAGGAAATTGGTCACTAAGCCTACAGCTATAAGATCTATTCTTTGCAGCCTCAGGCTTTTTCAAGCATAGTAGGATAGGCAGAGTTCTCTCTGTCTCTAGTGTCTAGACACTCCCTTGTCCACTTTCCGCTCGGATTCGAGACAATGCGTGTTGCGTGGTGGAAACGGAAAAACGGAACGCTACGCTTTGTTTTTGAAAGGTGGCCCTTGAATATATTATCTTAGCACAGATAACAAACGTCTAATGACAAATTCATATTGCATGTAGGTCACAGGTTGATTACCGTAGCGAATTTTTCGTCACTTCAGACATATTCTAAGTATTTGATACTTAATTTTATTTATTTGTATACATGAAAGTAAAATTAGAGTGTCTGTTTGTAATATTAAAATAACCGCTTATTACTAAATCCATATATACGTATACAAGGTACATATACCTAAATAACATTTGTTACAATTCTTGTCCGTTTGTCTGCCTGTTTGTTCCCGCTAATCTCGAATCTGGAACGGCTTGATCGATTTTGTCCGTACTTTCAGTGGCATATAGCTGATGTAATAAAGGGTAGTTTTTTTGGATGTCCATGTGGACGAAGTCGCGGACACAGCTAGATGCGTATATAAATGGAAAACTCTTCAGCATTCCATGGGTGTACATTGCTTTGAAGAGAGAAGCAAGAGAGGAGCATATTACATGTAGATCATAGGTTCATTACCATAAGGGGCATAAGCTAAATTATACACATTACTTTTTAAATGGCTCAACCCAACGCTGCGTTTTATATGCAAAGAACTGATTTAAATTACGTAAGTAGTCGCCTCTTCACAACGCCTTATCAAAATGTTGTTTGATAACGCATCGTCTGTTTACTATACTATACTACTAATTCTAGAAGTCCAGCTGACGCGTCAATCAGCCGTTGCCTTAGCAACGCATAAAAAAGTGTTTGTCAAACGTATGATAGTGTACAAAACTTGAGACACATTTTTAACTCTATCTAATTCATTCATTCTCCGTCCGTGTAGTATAAAGTAAAAGTTTTAAATTTTCGAATAATAGCCACTTAACATTTAACAATTTCAATGGTGTTCGCGACGATCGTGATCGGCGAATTATTGTCAATTAATTTGTTTAAACTTCGTTTCGATGCTTTTTTATATTATAATAATAAATTGATTAATATCGAAATAATTATTTAAATATTAAATATAAGTTACTTCTTTGAATTATAGATTAATCGTAGATTTATGTTTTATAGAAATATTAGTTTTTCAAATAGTAATTCCTGTTATATTGTACATTTTGTTATTTATTATTGTTGATAATCATTTTGTCCAATATAATAATAGATTAAAAGGTTTCAGATAGATAGAAAAATATAATATTTTAATTTGTTAACAAAATTTGTTTAAGCTAAACAAAACTATCATATAATACAATACTGACATATATATGTTAACTGACGATACGAAAGTGTAAGTAATAGTCTATTTAAACAGTCCCTTACAGTAACATAGAGTTTCTTAAAGTGTATGTCGTCGCACGTCGCACGTCGCGCGTCGCACGTCGCGGTTCGTTTGTTAACCACACGTCACACGCCACACGCCACGGCTTATTTGATTATATTTATTTTATAAGGATGTGTAATTTCATTTAAATATTAAATTCAACTAATTAAGCAAAAAAAAAAACATTTTTAAAATTGAATTGAAGATGATTTTTAACGCCGTCGTGTCGCAGTGGAACAGCGTCTGACTGCAAAATTCGTTGTGGGTTCGATCCCCAATCGACGGAATGATAATACAAGGTGTCTCAAAAAAAAGTTTATATTTAGTGGATCGATTAAAACCAAATGTAAGACGTGTATCGAAAAAATGTTTATTATTCATTCAATAAATAAAGTATACAATATTTTTATCATTTTTAAAGTGTTAATCACACACTTAGGAAATCGAAAAACATATTTATAGAGAGCGTATAACAATTTCTATTTTAAAATTCCAAATAAAAACAATAAAAAGAAGTAGTCCACAGGGATCTATATTGTGTCCAATATTATTTATCATTTATACTGCAGAATTAGCGATAAAACTCAAACACTGTAATATACATCTTTTAGGCCGGAATGTATCTGATATGCAGAAAAGGTGACGAACAAAGATATTGAGACCATCCAAACATGGGCTAAAAAAAATTTGCTATTTTTAAATCCTATAAAATCTAAATTTATTGTACTAGGTACCAACAAACAACAATGTAATAAGACCATTAATATGCAACCTAAGCTACAAATTGACGCTCAAGCTATCAAAAGAGTTGAAATTGCACGTAATCGATATGAATCTCTGAAACGATGTGAGTCTCTTAATCGATAGTGAAATAAGGCATACCGAGCATGTGAACTCTGCCATTAGAAAATGTTTTTACCGCTTAAAAGTCCTGTATGGATTGCCTGAATACTTATCTGAGGGTGTAAGTTATTTTAGTTGAAGCTCTGGTGCTAAGTAATATTGCATACTGTGATACTGTTTATGGTCTATGTTTATATAAGACAACTGAACGCGCCAACCAGCGAGTACAGGACGCGTACGCGCATTTCTGTTTCGATATTCCACAGTATAGTTTCGTTTCTCCCTATTTGTTGGATAAATCTATTTTGAGAATGAAGTACAAGACCACTCTCCATTTATCATGTCTTGTTTGGAAAATCATTAGGACAAGAAGACCTGAATATTTATATAAAAAAATTTATATGGATGTCCGAAACCCATTAGTAAACACACTAGAAGTACAGAACTTTGACAACTTGCTCTTCCAAAAAGTGAAAGTATGGAACGACCTGCCTCCTCCACTGAGGCAGGCAACTTGCTGCTTATTTTAGATTTTTAAATGGAAATTAAAGAAATATATATTAAAATTTAAAAACAATAGCTAGCCTCGTTTTTATTACATACATACTTTGTTCCCTTTTGTTAGTATTGTTTTTTTTTATACGAGTATATATATATGACATTTGTTAACAACTAATATCCTCTATGTAAACGATTACAATACAATTTTATTTATTTCTTTTGAATGTGTGAATATACATTGTAGTTTAGTTCACAACTTTTAATGAGTAATTAGTTTATATATGATAATTTTTTTTTCTTTTTGCTCATTTTTGTTTTGTTTAATTATGTTTTTATAAGTTTATTTTGTCTAGAATCTTCTTGCAAATTATCACATCCTCCCCTGTATTATGTTAACGCTAAAAGAATAAGAATGATGATGAAAAACAGCGCTGTAGACGACAAGTCTCACAGCATACGCTGAGCCTCATTCCTTTTACCGTTTTCTTCTTTTTTGTTTATACTTATTTTATTCTAATCGTATTGCTTGTATGAAAAACGGTAACAAACATTTTTTGAATTTGAATTTGTAGAATAGTAATCTGGGATTTAGAACGCATGGCTTAGCGGTCAGAGCGCTTGGACGGTTTCCAAGAGGAGCGGGTTCGAATCCTGCTGCGTTCAATTTTTTATACGCTTTCTAAAAATATGCTTTTTATAGTAGGTTCAGAATTCAGGAATTTATGTTTTAAAGATTGTTAAATATAATGTTGTCCGGCACTCATTTATTGGAACAGTAAAATTACTTATGACGGCTCGGCAGGTGGACTCAATGATGGCTGACGTTTAGTGACGGATATTTTCTTTCAAATGCGCCAGGGAAATCAGTTTATTGGTGTAAACTGTAGACTTAAGATAACCCCATAGGAAAAAGTCCATAGGAGTTAAATCAGGACTGCATGGAAGCCATTTTTTTACACCTCCCAATCAAGAGATCGACGTATTGGACGCGTGTGTTGCTTCCTCCTGCTGAAACCTTCTTCTTTTAGTTAAGCCAAGAAAGTTTAGTATTTCAGGCACCAAGAATCTCCATATAACGGTCTGAATTCAATGTAACTGCACGCCTCCTTTTGTTTTAAAAAAAATGATGAGCCGATAGTTCCTCGCGCTGACATCGCATCCCATACGGTCGCTATAGGCGAAAGAAGGGGCGGGGCTTTTGATGCTTGCGATTCGTTGCACTAAAGTAGTGGCAATTCTGCTTATTCACGTGCCCATTAAGATGAAAATAAGCTTTTCCGAAAAGAGGATGTTGGTAAACGTTTAAAAGCGCTCAAAACTAAGGCATTATTTACGAAGTCAAGCCTCTGACTAACAGTCAGCCTTGGGACTTTAATTCTTGCACCAGTTAAATTTTGTAGGGGTGCAGCTTTAGGTATTTGTGCAAAATGCAGTGTAATGATGATATGCACATTTTAAGAATTTCCGAATGAAATGATCGAGTCGTCATGAACAGACTGATTAACACATTCTACGTTTTCTACCATCCTTAATGACCTTGGTCGCCCCAATTTTGCTATCTAGCGTTTTTCTATTCTCTTCAAGTTATTGACCCATTTTCGAATAAGAGGAATGCTTGGCGCAACATTCAAGTGGCGAAAACCTCGAATACTACAGAATCTTTTAAGCGCTAGTCGCCGAATCACCGATTTTATAAAACTCTCGCTCCCGAGTAACTCTCCATAGCGACTGAATTCTCAAACGCCAGACCGACCGATTGACATAACCCACGCGCCCCTCAGTTTACGTAATTAGCTAAATAAATATAAACTTTCTTTTGAGACCTGTATTTAAATTATATTCATTGCTGCGCCATTCAAACTCTCGATTTAGAGCGTAAAGTGGAGAACGGAGTGTCCTGACACTAGGTTCTTAACCTGCTCCGCCAGGGTTCACGGAAGATTGTAGTCCCTGTGGCCCTGGCCAGTGGCGGTGGAGGACGAGCACTGTGAGGTTTTAGTGAGTAAACGGACAGCCCATATCTGCCGGTCAGGAGTCCCACATAACCGTCTCCGAGTCCCCGATCGGACGGGTATCCGTAAAGGATTTCCTCACGTTAAAAAAAAAGCTTCTTAACCTGCTATGCAATAATTCATATTATTAAATAGTATACGATACATTTCTCACATAAAAAAAACTAATCGTTATTGTGACTTTACTATAAATAACTACACAAACCAGTCTTAAGAATTATTTCCATGTATTAAATATTTTCATTATTTAAAGTCCTAGAAGAATATTATTGTGAAATAAATGTTTTCTACTACAGCAGGGAATAAGGCCTAGTGTCAAAACTCTCCGTTCTCCACTTCCCACTCAAAACAAGAGTTTTTCGCTGAAACCGAAGCTCTGGTTTAAGTTTTGGTTTCGGGTTTCGTATTACAATTTGTGTGATATGTTAATGTTGAAATCTAGTTTTTCTTCACGCATTGGTGGAAGTAATTAGAATTTTGTTTTTCTAATTTTGTATGAATAATTTTTAAGTGAAATAATAATTGAACGCATAAAACATGTTTGATTTTATATTATAAGTGAACTTTGATAAAAATCTCGTAAAATAAAGCGGATAAACTACAAAAATTAATAATTCAAATGGAATTATTATAACATTTTCGAGTGTTATTCACATACTTAGGAAATTGTATTGTAACATTTTTAGAAAACGTATAAAAATTGAAACGTAACGAGATGCATACCCGCGCCTCCTGTTTACCATACAAGCGCTCTAACCTTTAAGCCATGCGTTGTACATCCGGCTATTTCAAACGTCTGATATGCTCATTACAACTTATTTTTGTTGTTGACATCTCCGTAAAAATGTTTTTGGAATTGTTATGCTTATAATTAAATACTATTTTTATTACAAAAAAAAAGAATTATTTACTATCCAATATTTTCCTTTTAATACTTACATTACAAATGTCATTATAGATTCCGTAACTGCAGACGAACCAGGCCGAAACCAAAACACCGAAATTTCGTTAAGTCTCTAGTGCCTGTGACTGGCCTACCAGCGGCAGTGTTTCCAGGACGATTCGACATGGGTGACCTTCAAAAAGCGCGTCTATTTCCACCTTAAAGGCCGGTAACATCCCTGTAGCTCCTTTGGTGTTACACGGGGTAGTGGGCGGCGATGATCACTTGCCACCAGGTGACCCGAACGATACTTTGCCTTGTCTGTAGTATAAAAAAAAAGATTCAAGAAATTTCATTCTCCACTTTCCGTCCGACATTGAGACACACACACACAACATCGTGGTAAAACTTAAACACATTAGGAAAATAACCATCATTGATAAGTTACACAATGAATTCGGTTATTAAAAAACTAGACACCACTGTGTCGCAGTGGGACAGTTACTAAATGCGATTGGTTGTGGGTTCGATACCCACTCGGAGAATATTTAAATACTTATATTTTTTTCGATCTGGTACAAAACAAAGCGCGGAGTCGAGTTCCGCTACCCACCACGCCATAAGTTTTGACAATAAGTTATCTCTGACTGCTACTGTACTGCTATGCGGGAAAAATTGACGACTGCTTTTTAAAAAAGAACTAGTAGCTGCGCGCAGCTTCGCCGGCGTGGCCTTACGGCCGGTCTAAATATCTCTCTTTAACAGTTCCTTAAACAAGCTACAATAGGTAACTGTAGCTGTATCTTTGCGTTTCATTAAACTAAAGTAGATAGAATTTTCTATCATGAACTTTGATCTTTTGGGATGGGCTACAACTCACCAGAGATAGGCCAAACTAGACTGTCCCAATAATATTTTGACAGTATGTATAAACTACTGTCTGTCAAAACTGTTCCATCACTTGAATTCAGTCGATTACGTCTCGATCGATTATCTAGATATTAAATATTTTTATTTATACAGATAATTGATTTATTTAGCTATGACAGTGATAATGAAATGTATGAGGCCGGTATATTTATTTCAATATATGCGGGTATATGTGGCAATACAAAGTTTCCCACACAACCACATTGACAACCAAAGTAAATTTTCAGACGAATTGAATTTACATTTAGATTTAGTTTAAATGAAACCGGTATTAATGAATTATCAATTAAACATCACCATCCTTGAAAATAACCTCATCCTGATGAGTGAAAAGTTTGTAACGATTTAAAAGTTTATATTGCAATGCTATTTTAGAATGAAATTAATATTAATATTATTTAATCATACTAATTACTGACAAATTTACAATATAAAGAAATAAACATTAAACTTGAAAAAGCCATATTTAGAAAACGTATAAAAATTTGAACGCAGTGGCATTTGAACCCGCGCCTCTTAAAAACTGTTGAAGCGCTCTGGCCGCTAAGCCATGCGTTCTACATCCAGCTACGTCGAAATTCTTATACGCTTATTACAACTTATATTTGTTGTTAGCATCTCTATAGCAGAAATTTTTACAAATTTCTGCTTCCCACAGATTATTCTACGAACAATCGGTTGGCAATAGAGAATGCTATTTATTAAATAAATATATTTTTTACTTTTTTTAAAGTGTTATTCGCACACTAGGGAAATTGAGAAAGACATATTTAGAAAACGTATAAAAATTTGAACGCAGCGGGGTTCAAATCCCGAAAAAAAAATGTCAAAAAAACATTAAACTTATTGTCAATCACAGTTCATGTTTAAAGTCAGACGCTGTAACACACATTTTACAAAAACTGCTGACACAAAGCAGGATCATATAACTAGGGTACAATATTGGGTAAAAAAAAGGTTAAGTCGGGTATAAAAAAAAAAACTATTATAATTTGATAGTAATCACTTGCGTTTTGTATTTGCATTTTAAATATTATTTTTTCTCAACAATAGATATAAAAAAATATATATCTTTTTTTCCCGCATAGCAGGGTAGTCAGACAGAACCTAGTGTCAATACACTCCGTTCTCCACTTTCTGCCCGAAATCAAGACAGTGCGTGTTGAGTGGCGGAACTCAACACCGAGCTTTGTCTTAGGACCCCTACAGTGGGATTCGAAACCACTCTAACCGATTTTACAGTCAGACGCTATCCAACTGCGCAACGATAGCTTCAGAAATATTTAAAGAATGCAGTATACATAATTAGTAACCAATAATAATATTTAAAAAAAAAAAGAGGAAATTTCTCTATAATGGAAAAACAGATTGTCTAAAGACAGATATGGCTAAAAAAAAAGAAATATCAAAAATTGGTCCCATTAATGTGTTCTTTTTAAATATAAATTTAATTAATTTATATATATATATATATATATATACATTTACAATATATGTACTAGCTAACCGCTCGAGGCTTCGCCTGCGTAAACTACACGACTGCCCGCGTTGTCACTTAAATCACAAACTTTGCTTAAATTTATAATTTCAATGGTTGTAAGTTTTATGTTTATAAACCATTCGAAATGAAATAAACACTAAATGTTGAGGGAAGTTTACCACATTGCAATATTTATTTAAACCGTCAGTCACTTATTCAAATTGCATTTAAATTGGTTAAGCCGTTTCTGAGAGTAGCGTGCACAAGCAAACAGACAAAAAAAATAAAAATCATTGTTTTGGGTTCTATTACATTGACAAATGTCCCCAATAACAGTATTTCTCATACATCTTCCATGTATAGACAGCGATCAGTTACATTTTTATTATATTATATAAAAAAATATAATTTTTGTCTTTACTCGTTCAACGTCGAGGTGGTAGCGGGTTCGATTAAAATATTAGTCTTTTGTCTTCCAGGTCTTTGTGCGGGAATGGATATATTATGCTGCTTCTCCAGATGCTTTTTCCAATGGCATCGTCTTGTGAAACTCGAATGGCATATGTCACAGGAGAAACTGGAGAAAAAGTTAGAAATTACTTATTTAAAAAATGTTGGAAATAGAGAGGCGATGAAAGCGAGGCGATACGAGATGGTTGTGGGTTCGATACATACGTTATATTTATTGTCATTTCTCCGCTCTGATAAGATAAAGAGCGGCGCGGCGTTAAGTTCCGTCACTCAACCAGTAATATGTCAAATTCGGGCGGAAAATGAAAAATGGAATGTCTTGGAATGAAAAAATAGAATGTAATGTGGAAACCCTGCTATGATAAATAATGTATAAAATTTGTAACGCGGCGGGATTCGAACCCGCGCCTCCACCGTCCAAGCGCTTTGACCGCTTAGCCATGCGTTCTACATTCGGCTACGTAGAAATTGAACATAACAAACATACTGGATAATGTTACGCTTATAGGAAGAACATTACGAGTATATCGGTTTCGGTTATGCATATAATATTATTTCGGATAATCCGTTAGTTACGGATATTAGGTTTTTGAGGAATGTAAATAAGTTTCGGCCACTAATTTGTCAAATTCTTTTTATTTGTTATTACATTCATCCCAGACACCTTTCTTTTTTAAACAATATGTTATTGACAGCTATCATTTAGACTTCGCCCATATCCAAGATTACCCAAAACTTTTATATCGGATTCGGTTACAGTTACGGAACTCCATAATATTTATGCAATTAATCATTACCACAAAAAAATATATATTCATCGCATCCATAAAGTCTGAAACACTAACCGTTTAACACAATTATGGGAATCAACATGTCTATTTAATTTGCTCTTATCGTAAAACGTTAAGTCACATAAGGCACAGTGAAAGCGTTTCAAGCGCTGGTGCTGACGACGCTCGTGGTCGTGCAGGTTCGAAACCGTGTGGAATGATGATTGGCATTTGTTACATTTATATTTTTTTATACCTGAAAAAAAAAATTAAGTTCAAAAACATCTTTTTCAAAAGGGCTATTTACACACTTAATAAAGGATAAGCTAAATATTATTGAAAAAGTATATAAATTTGAACGTAGTAGGATTCAAATCTACACCTCTTATACACTTCAGCGCCCTGTAAGCAACTTAGCCATACGTTGTTATCAAATACGTCGAAATTTTTATACAGTTGTTACATAATATAAAATACTAGGGTAGCGGAAATTAGTAAATAATACTACAAAGATGATAACAACAAAAATAAGTTGTAACAAGTGTATAAGAGTTTCGACGTAGACGGATAGATGTTATATAAGAGGCGCGGATTCAAATCCAGCTACAATAACTCTTATTAATTGTTACTTTTGATGTCATTTTCACAATGGACGGACAAATGAAGTAATTTAAAGAAAAACGTTCCAGTCTTTTAAACTAAGCGATGGGCAATATGTAATGCCGCCAACATGAGAGCGGAGTATAATGACACTCTACGAAAAAAAAATTAAGCTTCACGCCTTATCCCGCATAGCATGAGAACCAGAGAAGTCAGAGAGAACCTAGTGTCAAGACACTCCGCTCTCCACTCTCTGCCCGAATTCTAGACATTGCATGTTGAATGGCGGTTGTGGCCAGTTGTTATTTTAAACTAATGAAAATTGCAGTCAAATTTCATATTTTCTTCATATTTTGTCGCTAGCTTTAATAAGTAATAAAAAAATCTTAACTTAACTATCTCATTATATATTTATACATATATATAAATATGAATATATTAAATACTAGCGACCCGCTCGCGGCTCCGTCTGTGTATACTAAATAACTAAACATATTTCATATTTGCGACACTCCGTTTTTTGTTTCTGAACCAATTGATATGAAATAAACACGAAATGTTAAGAGAAGTTTACCAAACTACAATAACACATTTAAATCGGTTAAGCTGTTTCTGAGATTAGCGTACACAAAGAAACATATAAACATACAAACAGAAAAGAAAAGTAAAAATCATTGTTTTGTGTTCTTTTATATTAATAACTGGCCCTAATAATGTTGGTTTCTCATATATCTTCCAAGTACATACAGCGATCAGTTACATTTTTATTATATGTATAGATATATAGATTATATATAACTATAATTACTAACTAACTAATTGACTGAAACTCACCTAAGTGTATTCTCAAGTGTTTTTCCAAATCACTCTTCGTGGAACAGCTATAGTCGCAATGAGCGCAGGAGTAACGCGGTGGCAAGTGTGATTTAATGTGTGTATAGTGCGAACCGCGATACGAGAACGTTTTTCCGCATATCTGCAAAATTTTGAGAAATAACGGTGGTGGGTTCAATTTCCAATTGAGGCAATGATTATTATATTAAGGTTATTCGCTTTGGTAAGTTACTTTAGGTAGTGTCGTCAGTCGACAGGCTATGTATTGAAATTGGGCGGAAAATGAAGTACGGAGTGTCATGCCACTAAGTTAAGCCTAAATTTATAAATAACATTTTGTTTAGAAGAAACGTATACAAATTTAAACGCAGCGGGATTCGAACCCGCGGCGCTTGGAAACCGCCCAAGCGCCTATCACAAAAACCACCTATCATCTTTGCAAAAATTAATACATGCCTCACATATCCAGCTAATATTTTCAGAGTGTAACAACTTTCTATGCTCATCAGATTCTTGTTTACATGAAAACTTCAGGCCGCAAGTCTCGCAAGCCAATTTGGTAAACTTGTATTTTTTTAAACGAGGCGGGTTTGTCTTCTTGTACGGTCCACGCTTCCTAGTTTTACTCACTTCTGATTTTTGACTGGAAAAACGTAAAGAATGTATGTTATTATCCATACCAATATTATAAATGCGAAACCCTGTCTGTCTGTGACAATATATATGAGGAGGAGGAGGAGAGATATGTGAGGGTCGTAGGATGAACATAGGCTACTCTTTATACCTTTTTCAAGTATATTGTTTTACAAAAATACAACCTAAAATCTAGTCAATCTTTTAGTTACACTCCTAAGTGATCACTTATTTTTTTGCTTTTTCCCGCATAGCTGGTTAATAAGCAGAGAGAACCTAGAGTAGCAACACTCTGTTCTCCACACATCGCTCCAATTGAAGACATGCCACTGCTCAGTGTTGAGTAGCGAAACTCAACACTGAACTGTGGCTTATCACCAGCTGAGAAATAAAAATATTCCTCTGAGTAGGGATCAAACCCACAATTAATCGTGTTTGCAGTTAGAGGTTGTCCCACTGCACCACAACAGCCTCAAGTCATAAATAAGTAATAATAACTTCCAACTATTTAATAGCCTACCTTTTCCTAACCACTTTAGACTTTCTAGGTCTTAAATATATAATAGATTTATCTTCTAAATTCTCTTTTAATTCCTCACTATCCTTTTCACATTTAATATTAAAGTTGCAATCATCATAATTTGTTATTGGTTCATTGTCAATTATTTCAGTTTTTATAGTTTCAAGTAATTTTTGGAGGGTGTCTTCGGTTAAAAGGCATAATGTTTTGAATTTATGAGCTGTTGATAGATTCTCTGTGCATATTTTACATATTTGTGTTGGTAATCCCTCTGTTTTCTTAAGCTGAAAATGTCGTTAAATGGAAATGTTAAAGAAATGTATATAAATTGCTGTTTTTTTATTAATATTATAATTGATAAAAGTGTTATTTAATTCAGATTTTAATGCCTAGCAGGGTCAGTCAGAGAAAACTAGTGTCATGACACATCCATTCTCCATGCATCACTTGAAATCGAGACATTGCGTGTTCAGTGAGGGAATTCAACGCCGCGCTTTGTCTTAGATACCAGGAAGGAGAAATTAAAATTTTAAATATATCATTCCCCCCCAGTGAATATCGAACTCACGACCAATTTAGACGCATTTACAGTCGAACGAGTCGAGCTCACTGCGACACGAAGGCCTCTGGATGATCAAGGAGGATTTTATTAAGCAAATGTAATACTAATGTCCGCTTCTACTTCTATTCCAAAATCAATAGTTTAACGCCATTTATTGTAAGATATTTACCAATACTCCAGTACAAAATTGGATATTACTTATTAAATTACTATTAGTTCCAGCAAATATTTGATTCATATCAACATTAGAAGTTAAACAAACTCTGCACAATGTTTTCATGTCAAAAGTCAAATCTATACCACTTGTTGAACTCATTTTATTACCACCATTATAATGATTATATGTGTTTATTTATTCTAGAAACGTCTTAAAATGATCGTATAGATGATATAGCATTTTAAAATACTGTTAGTAGCATTTCTTCATTCTAGTAGTCAAATATTTGCTTATTGGATTATGGAAATATCAGCTCAAATGTCAAATCAAAACAAACTACAAAAGACGTATGTTTGTAATTATGACAATAGTGTAGGCTTTCAGGGTAAGTCACAGATTATATTTAATAACCTTAATAATATAGAATGAATATGAAAAGTATGAATTAATGTAATATTACTTTTCTTTCAAATAATTCATATATAAAGTAATAAACTATATTTATTTTAATAAATTCACAAATAATTAACTGACAGAGATTTAATTTATTCGATAACGGTATAGATAAAAATGGCGCCGAATGATTTGACAACTGACACGCTTATAAAATGAATAAGGACGTGTACAAACTATAAAGTAAAATTAATATGATATAATGTACTTTATTAGAGAATTGACAAGTAAAGTAAAATACTCTTTGTTCAAAATAAAATTATTATATACCATTTCGCTCATAATTTTGTTATAGATATCTCAACAAAAAAAAATATTCGGTATTTTAAGTAGATGCCACGAGTATTAGGCTAAAAATCGGCAACAATTTTATTTCACTTTCTTAATTTGACAGAATAGCATACAATATTCGGTCAAAAAGCATTGGAGCCCCGTCGTCTGACTATCTTGTCGGGGATAAGTGTGCAGCTATAAATTAACTATAGCGTGAAGCGATATAAAAATACTATCGAATACCATATATCAATAGTCTTATGGACTTCTTCAAAGCATCACACTTCCGAAAACCATTGTGTATAGAAACATATTGTTTTATCAGTTTTTTTACAAAGTGTAGAACAGTCATCATCGGTACTACTTATTTCAATCATCAAATCTAATTTTCAGAGCTTTTAAGAGTTATTAGTATTGCTTTACCTATTTGAAGTAATCTCAGAAAATTAATTTTCACTTGTTATTTTAATCAGAATTAAACGAATCTTTTACCGAATATTCATAAAAATTCTCCGGAACACAGCCGAATTATTAATCAAAGTTAAGTCAAAGTAATTTTTTTTTCTAAATAAGAAGTTACATGCTTGATGTTTTGAACGTCAAACAATTTACCACCAGTACACTAAAATTAATGCCTCAGACCTGAAATGAACCAGCGTAAGAAACTCAGTGGGACTTCTATTTCTTTTTTTTTTAAATCAATAATTTAGGCTGGAGCGAGCATTTCCTACTCATGGTGTGTTATCATTTATAAAATATCTAATTAGGTAATAATCTTTAACACACAAACGTCTTTTCACAACTTTTTAAAATTGTGATATAGATATGTGATATAACTCACAATTTATTAAGTTCCATGTCATTTTAATTTTATCACAAGAATTTTAAATTTTATTTCTAATATGTATAGATTTTGCCATGGAAAATTCTTTGATAAATAATTTAGAATAAATCCTAATATATTTATTAAATGAATCTTATTATATTATATTAGTATAATCATTAAATTTTAATAAAAATCAAATTACACACAATATG
Organism: Podotricha telesiphe; assembly: GCA_038994665.1. Lineage (NCBI taxonomy): Eukaryota > Metazoa > Arthropoda > Insecta > Lepidoptera > Nymphalidae > Podotricha > Podotricha telesiphe. Next base: position 165,591 of record JAOYRR010000452.1, read on the forward strand.
AAAATTCTAAATCACTCCCATTTAGTGTGTAGACAACCTAAACCGCAAATGTCAAACTAAAATCGTGTACACCGTAGTCGAACGTTTAAAACCGCCGGATATACATTACTTGTGTTATATTTACAACAAATTACTATATAAAACTACTTGAAAATCATCAAAAAACTTATTTCTGTAAGTATTACGTTTATATATCTTTTTAGGTTATGTATTGATAACTCAAATCATATTATCTAGATCAGGCTGTTATATTATTATTTATTATGATTATCTAGCGTTTGAAAGAGATGTATGAAATACCGTTACCTTTACGGTCATTGCACGCGATATTTCTTATATGATAGAATTAATTAAGACTACATAGTGTTTAGCGTTGATAAGCCTTTCAAATATACGCTTTTTACCGTTAAATCCCATATTTAGATTATTTTGTATTGTTTAACCTTTATTTTAATATAAATTTCACTTTATTATAATAGTAAAGTTTTGATTTGATTTTAGTGTGTAAATTTAAGTTTATTTTTGATAAAACCACTTTCATAACTACATACAATTGATATATATTTACACAAAATTTTATTCGAGAAATATTATTCGTTTACACAAAATTTTACATACATAAATAAATTTACATACATCGATTTTCGAAATAATCTTATTGGATAGCGTAACTACTAAATAACAGAGTAAATGTGAGTTGTACAGAAAGTAAAATATTTAAAACTCTGTAATTAATTTAATTAAATATAATAAAATTAAAATAATTCAATTACGAAATTTATTAATATTTTTTAGCTATATATAGAAAGCAGCTTGTATAGTATAGTGGAGTGGATTGTATTTTAAAAAGTCTTAAGCTTACACTTGGGTTTCAAGTGGCTCTCAAGTCACAGGGGATATTCTGAGCTCCTCTGCCTACAATGGTGGGCCCACACTATATTATTAGTTCACATCCTGAATTTGATTTTTTTACAATATTTGTAATGGAGTAATACACTATTAGTTTTTTTTACGTAAATAAACAAATATACACTTCTAAAAGTATTAAGGAAATTATTCAACAGAGTCTAAGGAAAACAACATATATGGGTATTTTGTAGTATTATAAAATCTTATCTTACATAATGAGGAAAATTATTGTCTTGAAAATATGTTTTGTTAATACAATTTTTACTTATGAATTATGCTTCAGTTAATCAATGTCAATTTACAGTAAATATATGTATATACAAAATATGGAATTAAAATCATCTTATATTACCTACAAAATGCATTTGCATATTAAATTAATTGTATTATCATAAGATTTACTTTAAAATTTAATTGACCTTGGCTGCTGCTGCTGTGTGATTAAAGTTTAAATAACATTAAAATTATTATTTATATACTTAAATTGTATATAAAGACAATAAAAATTTCATAATGCTAAAAATAATAATGTCTCTTATATAATAAGTCATTCTCTCAGCTTCAAACTTTCTCCTGTATTGCAGGGTAGTCAAAGAGAACTTTATTCTCTGTTTTGTGAACTGTTTTGGCACTAATCAGAGACAACGCGTGTTACATTCCAGAACTTAATGCCACACTTTGTTTTGTCACCTGAGTGGAAATAGAAAAATAATTTAAAAATTTGATTCCCCCAAGTGGGAATCAAATCCACAACCATCGCTTATATTGTCAGACGCTATCACACTGTGCCACAATGGTAAGTTCATTACGTTTCATATATGCATGTAAACTGAGCCTTAAATCAATCCATCCATAAAAAATATATTATAAGTGAATTGAACACATTATTTAGTATTGAATAAAATATAGTTATAACTTTGGTATATTTAATACACTTGTAACTATCCTACCACCTATCGATGTAATAAAATCTTGTATAGGTATTTTGACCCACATCTTCTAGTTTGATATGTTTGAAAATTCGCACACGTTTCAGGAACCGTTATCAATACAATATTGTCATAGTGTGAATTTGTTGTTGTTGATGATGATGATGATGATGATGACCAGCTGCACGAGGCAACTCTATATAGTTGTATAACTCTATATGCTGTATAGTATATTAGTTGCTTTGGGCTTTTTTGACCAGTTTTTTTAAGACATTTTGAGCACTTTACTGCTACTGTAGACCATGGTCATAAATAGATTGATATGCTACTGTAGACCATGGTCATAAATAGATTGATATGGTATTCATCTGTCAGATGATACAATCTATAAACATATAGAAATGCAATAGGTTACCCATTACGAAATATCGAGCGCCGCTTGATCTGGCAGGGAGGTAGTTTATACTTACTATATGTCTGCTAAGTACTCATTTTGCGACAGGGCTGGATTAAGGATGTCTATGAGCTTTCACAAGTTTGTATGACAATCGATACTCAAATAAAGTCACAAACAAAAGCTAGTTATTGTATAAAACTATCGCCATTGCGTTAATAACAATATCTATAATGAAAAATGTAACTGCTGTACATGACAGATTCATGGAAAATATTGAGGGGCATATATATGTAATAGAACACAAAACGATGATTTTCAAGTCTATATTCTGTTTGTTTGTTTGATTGTTTGTCTGTGTGCTTGTGCACGCTAATCTCAGAAATGGCTTAACCGAATTCAATGCAGTTTTGTTATTATATTTTGCTAAACTTCCCTTAAAATTTTGTGTATATTTATATTTAATCGGGTCATAAATAAAAAACAAATAGCCTTTATTCTTGGACCAATTCCCTTAACCAAACCTTGGACCAATCCACTAAACACTAAATAACTTTTATGATAATTAAAAACTTATTAAAATATATGTGTATGTATAATTTATTTTAAAACTTAGGTAATATTTTACAATTAAACATAGTAACAGCTACTTTTAATTTTATTTCTTATAAACCTTTTTTTTACACATACTTTTTATATACCTTTATTACAATATTATTTATGACTATGTTAATTTATTTATATTCACTGTTTGAAATGAAACTACTTTTAACCGGATTAATCGCGTATAATATTGGTATTCGAAAATACATTTTAGAACCAAACGTTTCGAACACTTTACAGTACTCCGTGGTCACAGGTAGACTAAGGTGGCACTTGTCTGTCATTTGATACAATTATTATATCAAACTACCGCCAACGATTTCTTAGTTGCCTCGCGTACTTCCCTGGATTCTTGCAGAATGGGCTGATCGTATCTTGCTCTCTGTTTGTGATCGGATTGAGACTTAAAAGTTTTCAGTATTGGGATGACCCAAATAAATTATGAAATTTAATAAAATATTTTTTTATTATACGAAAATCGTGTTTCATTTTCACGATAAAAAAAAACGAAATTACTTTCCTAACAACCCAATAGTTTAAACCGGATTAATTGCGTTTATTGTTGGTATTCTAAAATACATCTTAGAACCCGACGTTTCGAACACTTTACAGTAGTGGTCACCAGTAGAGTAGTATTTCAAAATTTTAGCATCTTGTCTTGTCAGTCTTGTGACATAGGCCTTTTTTATTGTGAGGAAATCCCACGAATACCCGCCTGATCGGGGACTCGGACAGGTTAGGTTATGTGGGACTCCGGACTGGCATATGTAGGCCGTCTGTGTACCCATTAAAATCTCACGACGACCTCCACTAGCCGAGGATCGTGATTGGGAGGTGGGCCACCCTCGACGATCTGCCGAGCAGGTGTACCGAGTAGGGCGCGGGAGCATCCTGCGCGCGCATACTCGTCGTGGTATAGACCAACTTCAACTTCCAACTCCATCCAGCATCTCTTTCATGGACTAGCCTCCTCGAATATTTAAGTAGGTCGTCGCCCATCTTAATTGTCGACCTACTAAAAGCTTGTGATTTAAGTGAGAACGCGGGCGAGCGAAAATACGAATTAGTTTAGTCGTATAATTTAAAGAAAATAATGTGAATTTAAAAAAATATATTATAGCTTCATTGTTTAAAAATACAGGAAATAAATCTCTTTATGCACAAAAACTTTGCATTGTGACGAGTAAATATAAATTATTTAAATTAATGTCGGCTTACTTTAATTTTAAATAACCTGCCGAGAACAAGTAAGTTATATATCTTCTTTATTGTATTTATATAAAAGCCTCAGTTCTTAAACTGGTCCAAGCGGACGGGGTTCATGGTCTAGGGTTCACAATTCGTAAGAGGCGGTCCACAAAAACTTATCTGCTTTCGATAGTGAAATACTAAATACTTAGCTTGACTTCCACCTATCAATGTAGATAATATTTTTAGAAGCTGAGCGACTGTTTTTCGTAAAAACACTTGTTCGTGTTCCATATTCAGAATATAACCGAAACTACCAAAACCAGCTTAATTTTACTGGGAACCTCTGATCTAATTTCCAGAGTATTACCAAACTCACTAACTAACTATACAAAAGACATTCCAAATACAAAATGGACTGAAATTTGTGTAATTATAAAACATTACGTTTCCCACTCTAACACCGTTTTGGAGATATACGCTAAATGGCTTAACTTAACACTGCATTTAATCTAACATGAGTGTGTAATCGTAACTAATTTCAATAATCACCAAATGCTTGAAAAAGTAAAAAGAAAACACTTAACGTCATAGCAACGATATCGTGTTGATGGTATGAAAGTGGATGAGTTGTGACCAGCGAGATTGAAAGTCGTGCAATTATAAAATATAAGAGAAAGAGAAAGAATACATACAGAATTTACTTCATATACTGTATTTATAACCACTGTCATGTCAAAGTTGATAGTATGTATGTCTTTTTATTGTATATTATATTATCATCGGTTCCGGACGCTTGTACTAAGTTAAAAGTTGTAATAGCTCTACAATATTTCCTTACATTTATAGATAAAGTCAAGAGAAGATATTTTCTCCCAATTGCAAAACGAACCCGCAACCATCGTGCCACGATGGCGTCGTACGTTTGGCAATTCATAGATATCTATGTCGAAGGTCGCGGGTTCGCGTCTCTTCCGCGATATCAGAGGACGGGGTGTCATTGAAGCGACATTGGGAAGGTCGCGTCTATCTCAGGTCGCGCCTATATCAGGCGTCAGGTCGGAAGAAACTTATATGTATTGCACATGAAACTTAGCTAATTGTATTATTATTATTTTTTAAATCTGTAGAAAGCGGAATGCGGAGTGTTTTGACGCTAAGTTCTCGCGGACAACTGCGCTATGTGGGAAAAGCGTTTTTTTGGCACCTACAAGTGTGAGGCTAACAGATATATTGGGGCTATTGTATTTAGTGTAATACTAGCGATCCACTCGCGGCTTCGCCTGCGTAAACTACATAACTACACTATGTATTTGGTTAATACGCCCGCCCGCTCCGCACTTAAATCACAGCTTTCCTTAAATTTACAATTTAAATGGTTGTAGTTTTTTGTTTATAAACTGATTGAAATGAAATAAACACTAAATGTTAAGGGACGCTTACCACACACAATACAATAGTCAAATTTGCATATAAATCAGCTAAGCCGTTTCTGAGAGTAGCGTGCACAAACGAACAAACGGACAAACAGAAAAGAAAATTAAAAATAATTATTTAGATTTCTATTACATTGATAAATGCCCCTAATCATATTTTCTCTCATATATCTTCCATGCACAGACAGCAAACAGTTATATTATTATTATATGTATATATAATGAAGTGATAAAACACTACTGTTTCTAACTTCTATTCGAAACGTTCGTGGCAATTTATTTCACATTTCTGTAACGAGTGCTATTTTACTTAAATATAACAAGCAAAATGAAACAGCTTCACCCTTTATTCTGAATAGCACTTTCCACTTCTAAAGTTAGAGACATTGCGTGTTAGTAGAGTGGCGGTACTCAACACCGCGCCGTATCTTTTTATTATATACAAATTTGTGATGTTAAAAATACATAATATTTTGGATAATGATTTTTTATACATTATGTATATATTAGTCATGATGATAAGGTTTTTGTTTTGTTTACACATTTCATACGTGCGCGTTGATTGAGACGAGGTAAAGCCAGCTTTGCTTTAAATACTTCTTTTTATTAAATAAATATATTGTAGCCGAATTAATCGGCTTACTTGATCTATATAAATAAATAGAATTAGAGTGTCTGTTTGATATATTAAAATAACCGTTTTTTTAATAAATACATATATATGTATATACGGTACTTAATATTCCAAAATAACACGTTTTACAAAAACATATATTTAGGAAACGTTTAAACATTTGAACGCAGCGGAATTTGAATTCCAATCCCGCTGCATTTTGAATTTTTATACGTTTTCTAAGTATATGTTTTTCAATTTTCTAAGTGTGTGAATAACACTTTTAAAAATCTTTATTCTTTGTCTGTCTGTTCCGGCTAATATCTGGAATGGGTCAAAATCGATCCAATTTTTTTTCACTCTCTTACTGGCATATAGCTGATGTAATAAGGAGTGACATGGGCTACTTTTAATTTAGAATTTCAAGCAGACGATGTGGCGGGCATAGCTAGTTATTTGAATGTAATCTTCCCCTTAAGATTGAAGCAACAACCGTCGTGTTTGAAGTTATCACTGTGCCACTGTGCCAAGATGACGTAATGCCCTCATAAAAATTAATAAATATACTATATGTACACGGATATTATAAAAAATATATCACTCGCTATGATACTTTTATCTAATCTAACACATTGTTGGTATTATTTAATAGCTTTAATTAGTCTTTATAATTCCACAGGTAAATCGTAATTATGTCGAAAAATATTTTTAGAAAACGTATAACGTAAACGTATAACGTACCTCTTGAATACCAATGAATCTTGGAAAACAAATAATGTTTTACAATTTTTACTAAGTGTGTGAATAACAATTTAAAATGTGAAAAATGCGTAACTATGTTACAATGAGCATTTTTTTTATTTTTATATCTTTATACATATATTGTATTCCCCCGAGTAGGAATCGAGCCCACGACCAATCGCGTTTACATCCAGACGCTTTTCCGCTGCGGCAAGATGGCCTCTCTTTTATAATACGTTCACAACTATTAGTCTGTTCCCGAATGAGCATCAACAGCGTTTAATTCCGAACAATTAACATCGTATCGTAGTATTTTTATAAAGAAATAGTAGTGAATTCTAAAATAAAAGTAGCCTAAGTTACTCTTTATTACATCGTCTATCCACCAGTGAATGTCCCGTCAAAATCCGAGATTAGCTGGTACAAACAGACAGACAGACAAACAGTAAAAAATTGTAAAATATGATATTTTGATATGTGTACCGTGTATTCATACATATGTATTTAGTAAAAAGCGACTATTTTAATATTACAAATAGACAGAGACAAGCCGTTGAGAAAACGGGCATGCGGCCAGCCTTATAGTATGTTGTAAAAATTGACTTGAAATTGTTCAAGTGCCCTTACAGATCTGTCACAGTGCAGAGGTCAAGCGAGTGACCTCCATACAAAGTTATATCGACCACTCCAACCCCAACGGCCTTATATAACAGAAACCTTGATATTATATTTTTGTTGTTTAATTCTATTCTATGAAAGTTGTTTTAGAAATGCTTTTTTATTGTTTTTCTAGTGGATAGTGTGGATAAATCTTTTTTTTCCAGCTTAAATTTTTTTCCTCGCATAGCATAGATAATCACACAGAAACTAGTGTCAAAACATTATGTTAATTTCCATACGAAATCGAGATATTGCTTGTTGAGTGGCGGAACACTACGCCGCGCTTTGTCTTGTCTTGCCAGTAGTGCGGAAAAATTAAAGTAAATTAAATACAATCATCCGCCCCCCCCTAAATTGGGAATCGAACCCTTGCGTATATAGTCACACCGCTATGGCTTCATAAATAATTCAGTTTTTTAAATATTAACAGAGACAATCTAGTGTCAATACACTCCTTGTACCGCTCTGCTAATTATTTTACTAATTATACACGATGTATACTAGTAAGTCCGCAGTAAGGTGTCGCGTAAAATACGCGTTGCCCTTAACAACGTGTGCCACTTTATACAAAAGTGTATCATACACATATTAGTAGTAGTGTGGCGTCCGATTGTGTTAGAAAAGAGCACACCTGTTCGGAACCGTTGACATTACAATAGCTATTATCAAAGCGTATTTTTTCGTCAACCTGATTGATATTCCTGCCAGAACGCTCACGAAGACAATTCTTGATGATGATGATGACGGGGATGATTCTTTTAGTTTCTTTTGTTTTATACTTTTTGTCATGTCAATGATGTGTTCTCGAAGGCCAACAGAGGTCTCCCTCTACTCTCTATTACCTCTCACCTTTATTACATATATCTTTCACATCTATCTTTTTATGAAATGAATTTGCTAATCTAATAAATATGAAGAAAGATAGAAGATAAGTGTAGCGTTTTTTTTATTTTTTTTTTCTTATTTTTTTTAAAGTGTTATTCGAACACGAAAAAGACATGTAAGTGTAGCGTTTATATCAATCGCCGTCATTACCCACCACCCGATTTCTTCAATGAGATGGTGTGCGACGTTGCCGCCCCGACGGGTTGGTGTTCGCTTGCGTTATACGTAACAAATGGCGTTTGATTTTATAACGTTTATTTAATTATTATTTGTTTTGTTCGTAAAATAAAAAAACACTTTTTAATTTTTAGTAAAATTTCATTATTTTGTAACTGTGTTTACAAGGAGCGCTTAAAGCTGTGTTTTCATTAAAATTATCGATTGCATCGGCACCCTGCTTAGATAGTTCTTTTTAATATTTTTTTTGTTTTACTATATTTTTAATCATCTTTCGTAAATGTATAGATGGAAATGCTTGTGTATATATCTATATATATAAAAGAAATATAAGGTTATCTCAATGAGATGATGTTGGCATCGTGACACAGTCGTGGTACGATTGTGACGTGTACGACTCAACATTGATTCTGGGTTCCAATCCCACTCGCAGATATCCTCTCACCCGATCAAAATCATCCGATACAAACACATATACACATTCGTACACGGGCAAACACAATAATTTCATATAAAAACATGAACAATCCGTAATGGATTGTTATTTATTTGAAAAATACATATTTCGAAAACGTATAAAAATTTTAACGCAGCGGGATTTGAACCCGCGCCTCTTGAGAACATCCATGCGCTCTACATCCAGCTACGTTGAAACTCTTATACGATTATTACAACTTATATTTGTTGCGTAAGTTTAGTAGTTGTCAATTATATATTTTGTTTATGTATGATTTAATTTTTGTTTTAATTTTTTTTTTATCCATGTCGCAGTGGCACAGCGTCTGACTGCAAACGCGATGGTTGTGAGTTTATTACAAACTCAGAGGAATTATTATATTATTTTTTGTTTTCAAATCACATCGAACTGAGAAAACGAAGCGCGCCGTTGAGTTCCACCAGTCACCGCGTGGTGGAATGAATCTCGGATTTGGGTGGCAAGTAGAGAACGGAGAGATTTACTTAAGACTATGTTTCAATCTGTCTAACTTACAACATGTAAAGGATGCGTGACGATAAAAAAAAAAACAGTAATCTGTATAATTTTTTTTTACGAAAGATATAATAAATCTTATCTTGTTATTATAAATATTGATTCATTCATAATCTAGGACTTGTTATTTGAATACATTGCCAATATAAAAACAGATTTATTTAAAAAAAAAAACAAAAACAACAGTCAAGCGCGACTTAAACACTTCGGGGGTTTCGTACAAAATGTGTTATTGCATATTTTTGGGAATTCAAGAGTTTTGTCTTAGGAAATATTGGGAGGCACAGAAGTATGACAGCGAAATCGCTGTATAACCTAATAATACAGTTCGGCCACATTTCTACAATCGTCTTCAGTTCATTTCTACCACATATTGCCGCGGCTCTAGAAGGATCTTTTTTTTTTTGTACCACATACGATATACGAGACAATTGAATTTGAGAAAGTTTGAGATGAACAGAAGCGATTGGGGTACAGTACTTATTACCATGAATTTATAACAAATGTATTATGAAAAAAAACTTTGTACTCACACAAATATACTTGAAATCGCATATATATATAGAATAATCTTTGGGGTAGCAGAAATTTGTAAAAATCTCTCTACAGAGATGCTAACAACAAATATAAGTTGTAATAAGCGTATAAGAGTTTTAACGTAGCTGGATGTAGAACGCATTGTTAGCGGTCAGAGCGCTTGAACGGTTTTCAAGAGGCGCGGGTTCAAACCCCGCTGCGTTCAAATTTTTATACGTTTTCTAAATAAGTCGAGAATAACTAAAATTATATACATAATTATATATATATATATATATATATATATATATATCTATATCCATCCATCCAGCTACGTTGAAATAATTATACGCTTATTACAACTAAAAATGTTAAATGTATATATTTTTTTTTAACATATCGTCTTATCGGAAATTATAACGCGACAATTCACGATTTCCAGAAACTCCTTTTTGTTTAACAAATTGAGATATGAGATTGTCATCTAGAGTTAAGTGTCGAGATAACGTCCAATCGTGTGAAATAATATATAGATGAGATTGGTAAATGAGCATCTTTATACAATACTAGTTGTGTCAAAACTAGTTAATTCAAAAATAATATTTTTTGAAATCAAACTATTTTAATCGGATTAATCGCGTATAATTTTGGTATTCGAAAATATATTTTTAGAACCCGACGTTCCGAACACTTTACAGTAGTCCGTGGTCACAGGTAGACTGAGGTGGCACTTGTCTGTACGCGAGACAACTAAGAAATCGTTGGCGGTAGTTTGAGATAATAATTGTATCAAGTTTTTACCATAATGTCTAATGGGGCCCCCTACCCGAGGCCCCCTACCTCACGGGGCACACCGAATAGTTTTAGTATAATTTGCTTGAATTTCCAACTAGGTCTTAAATTCGTGTATGCCCATGTGACATGCCTTAAGACGATATAGACACGGAAGTCGTCGCCGCTTTTACTCATTTCATTTGCAATATTGCGTCAGCCTCAAATGATGAAATTGTATAGAAATAATATATTTGTTTCTGTTTATACTGCGTTACTTTGTTGCGACACGGTTTTATTTGGCCGAAATGTACTGACTAACTGACTGACTAACTAAAAAAATTGTCTAAGTTGCAGGTGATTCGGTGGTAATATAATATATATACCATTGAGCTGTTCTGATGATGGCAAATGAACCTTGGTATGCCTATAACAGTATATATAATAGCTTGACTTATTTTTTTCGCTAGCGGCTTCACTCTTTTTCCTTCATAGCAGGACAGTCACATAGCAGCTAGTGTCAAAACACTCCGTTCTCCGCTTTCCGCCCGAAATTAAGTTAAGTGGTGGAATTTAATGCTGCGCTTTGTCCTAGGTACCACAGCGGAGAAAAGAAAATATTCTAGCCTCCATTTTTTCATGTACCTAATTAATATATCTTTCGTTGGACGATGTTATACCTATACCTTCATATAATAAAGAAAATATATCCCTTGTATTATTTTCTTTTGAGGTCAGTTTTCTATTGGCAAAAATAATTGTGCTTTTTGAGAATTTGTACGCCACTGACAGGCGCGGGAGTTCGAATTCTTATACGATACATTTTGTACACTGATTTATTCTAGATATGCTGGTTTTTTTTTTTTTTTTAATATAACGTACACCTGTACATAATATTTAGATAAGATATTTTGTTTTAGTGACTCACTAGTACTTGAAACTTCTTTTGTTTTATCTTTTGTATATGTCAATTTTTTGTTTTTATCTTGAACATATTATTCTGATATTAATCTGTTCGAGGTGTATGTGTCGTCTGGTTTTTCTTTTCATTCAATAATATGAAAATGATAATTAATAATCGCTATCGTGGCTTAGTTTGACCGTGATGGGTCGTGGAATCGATTCCCGACCAATCACGAGGAATGATTACTTTTAAATTATTTACACTACTTCGCTCTGGTACAAGACGAAGCGCGACGTTGAGCTCCGTCACCCAACACGCAATTGGGTTGACGTAAGGTTCCCTCTGACCACCCTGTTTTGCGGGAAAAGAAAGAAGAAGTTGAAAAAACAAAACTATGCGTAGAATAAAAATGTAACAGATCGCTATATGTACATGGAAGATATATATATATATCTATACATATAATGTAATGTATTTTGATTATATTTGAACAATGATTATTTTATTTCGGCCTGTCCGTGGGTTCGTGCACACTAATTAAATGCAATTAACCGATTTAAATGCAATCTTAACTATTGTATTTTGGTAAACTTCTCTGAACATTCAGTGTTTATCTAATTGGATCGATTTATAAACTAAAAAGTTACAATCATTTAAATATTTTCACAATTTTTTTTTAAAATTTAAATTAAAAGTAAAGTTTGTGATTTAAGTGAGAACGTGGGCAGGCCAATAAACGAAATAGTTTAGTCGTGTAGTTTACGCAGGTGAAGACGCAATCTGGTTGCTAGTAATAAATAAAACAATATATCTAAATTATTATTTTACATGTGATTTATTATGGTCGCGTATGTCGAATGGCGTACGTATGGCGATTCGAACCCGCGCCTCTTGGAAACCGTCCAAGCGCCCTGATCGCGAATCCTGCTGCTTTCAAATTTTTATACGCTTGCTAAAAATATGTTTTTCAATTTCTTAAGTGTGGTGATTGACACTTTAATTTTAAAAATGTTAAAACTATTTTACAATTTTTGTCTGCCTGTTTGTTCCGGCTTATCTGACGGGACTGTCACTGGCAGATATCTGATGTAATAAGGAGTAAATAAGGCTATTTTTATTTTATATTTCCACGCGGACAAAGTAGCGGGCACAGTTAGTACATTATTTAAATTTTCTGACCAAATAAACGTAATAAAAAGTCTAGTATAGTAAAAGTAGTAAAGTAGTATAGTAAAAAATCAATGTAACCGTGATTGATTGTGGGTTCGATTCCTAGGCATAGGAATGATTATATTAAAATGTTTATCATTTTTATGCTCTGGTGAACAAAATTAAGGGCGGCGTTGAGTTCCGCCACCTAATTCTCGAATTTGGGCAGAGATTGAAAAACGGAGTGACTTGACACTTGGGTCTCTAGGGTGAGCTATGCGGAACAAAAGCGTGAAGATGTTTTTGTTTTAATTGTAATCGCGTACAGGCCATTCAGGCGCCTCACGCGTCCGGGCGGGCGGGCTCATACCAACAAAGGTATATGAGTTCCTACCTATCTGTGACCACGAACTATTATGAATGGTTGGAAACGTCGGAATTTCTAAAACATATTTTCGTATACTAAAATATCATATATAAAAATAGATTTATTTTTAAATATCCGGATATGATATACGTACTTTTTTGTATAACATGTTAATTCCTCTAACAAAATTTAAATAAAAACTATTAATGTGAACTTGACCTCACAGTTTCTGTATAAAAAGTTATAAACAATTAAATTCAAATAAAAGTAATAAAAAAGTCTATTAAAATATTTGTTATTTAAATCCAATAAAATGACTAACGATTATATAAAAAATATGCTTTTAATAAAAAAATTGAGGCCAGTGGGGCAACGTCCGAGGCTTGTGGGTTCGATCACCACTCGGCAGGACGAGTATTTTTCAATTTCTCTGTAATACTCAATGTGTGAAAATCGGACGGAAAGCGGAGAATAGAGAGTAAAGCTGAAAGCGACTTCAATCCATTTCCGGTAAAATCCAATCAAAATTTATTACATTAAATTAGGTATAAACGTGTCATTCGGTCTAACTATTGGCTGTATATTAGTCTACTTTTGCCTCAATTGATTGATTTATGACCTTTGCTCGTGTTACTTGAATACGATATTTATATATGGCCGCCTGTTACGCAAGGTGTTTTTTTTATATTAATGTATATTAATTTTAATCGTGTTGTAATCAAAAAAGATATATATTTATAAGACAAAATTTTATATAATTTTTACATATTGTATCACAGTTTTGAGTTGGCAACACTAGCTATCGCGCGATTGACGAATTCACGATTCAGTCGTACACCGGTTGCCTTTGGCAGTGTGCGTCAGTTGAGACCGCGAGTGACAAAAACGGTGCAACGGATTTTAATAGATAGCCAGTTCAAATTCGTGTTGTAAGTTACATTTTAATCATCCATTTTTTTTTATTAGATACTTTTTTTTTTTGCATTGCTATATCCTAGGAATTTATGTTGAAATTACGTATTGTTGAATTTGTATAGCAAATAAAATTAGTTTATGGTTTTACGTAAGTGTATATATGTAGTGGCGATGACATAGCTATGTTTAATGTATTAAATGTAAATCTAAATTTGAATAATGTTGATCGGTGGCTTGGATTTGTACCTTGGATTTGACTGGTCTTTGAATAACTTTCTCGTAGATTTTGAAGATGGTTTTTTTTTGTATATAATTTGATTATAAAGAGCTTCGTTGAGAGCTAGTTTGTTGATATTTTTTTTTATAAATCATGTCAATTTATTACCTAATTGTATTCTTTTTTTTTGTCGGCATTGAGTTCCGTCACTGAATACGAAATATCTGCATTTCGAGCGGTGCGTGGAAAACGGAGTGTCTTGACACTAGAATAGGAGGGCGTCCTATGCGGGAAGAGGCTAGAAAGCAGCATATTTTTTTTTATACACGATAATCAATTAAAATACTATTATTAATTGTTTTTTTTTAACATTTTAAATCAATCTTTTAAGTTTATTAACTTGGTACTAAGTAAACAATTATGTGCTAATTTTTAAACCAGTTTTTGCGTTGCTCGTTCAGACGTCAGAGTTCGATTTGTTTAGGGGATTTGTTTAGTATTTATTTAATAATAGTTTTTCTCATTTTTTAGCTTATTTTTGTTTATATATGGAACGAAACGTGGCGTTCAGTTACGCCAGTTGACACGCAATGTCTCTAATTCGGATAGAAAGTCCCTATACGGAGTGTTTTGACTCGTTTGAAAAAATATAGTTTTTGTGATATTACAGTTAGTGCATCTCTTCAAGCTTTATGTACAAAGTAACTACAATGATATAACCTAGTGTCAAGACACTCCGTTCTCTACTTTGATTTTTTGTAAGAATATCGTAAAATATAAGCGCAACAACGTGTTTATAAAAAAACTTTGAAATTTTATTTTTAGTAATATAATGATAAATAAACTACATGTAAGATATTTTGTTTTCGCGACTTTTACACATTTTGATATAAAATTATTTAAAACCGTTTTTAAACGTGTATTTTTTTGGTGTCCGAAAACACATTTTAGAGGCAAGACGTCTCAAACACGTCCGTGGTCACGGGTAAAGTATCTGAAGTTTTAATACTGAAAACTTTACAGTAGTCCGTTGGAACACTGTGACCACTGGCTGCTGTAATTACTCCGCTTAAAAATAACTTCATTTCAAAATCAACTGCAATATTGAAAATAGGGCAGGTGTAATTAAATATGGTAGGTGTAATACATTTTTTTATTTAAATATTGAATATTGTATATTTACTATTTACCTTGTAGCAGTTAGAGAGTACCTAGTGTCAAGTTCTCCTCTTTCCGCCCATAACCGTGGCAGGTTGAACCTAAAAATAGATAATTTATATATTTTTTAACATTTTTTAAATTGTTATTCGCACACTTAGAAAATTGAATATGAGTGCGATATACAAAATACTTTAGACGTTTCTCCGCGGTCAAAGCGCGCTTGGACGGTTTGCAAGAAGCGCGGGTTCGAGTTCCGCTGTGTTCGAGTTTTTGTACGTTTTTTCTAAAGATGTTTTATTAACTAATTTAAAACTTTAACTTTAAAATATAAAAAAATACTTGAAAAGTTATTATAAAAATATCAAAGAATATTGAAGAGCTTGAAAATTATATTTTGTTGTTTTTGCTTCAATAATTAAGTGTTAAACAATTTTTTTTTTTATTTTAATGATTTCGAGCTCGCATCTTTTTGTAATAGAAATCGATAGTGATATATCACTTGCTTTTTATATTATATATTGTCATCCCCGTTAATAAACAAAAGATATAGACAAAGGTCGCAGCGGTGCAGTGCGATAGCGTTTGACTGTCATAACGATTGGCTGTGGGTTCGATACACGCTCGAGGGAATGAGTTTTTTTTAATTATTTTGATTTTATGGAGAACGCAGTGTTTTGACACTACGTCCTCCTCTGCCGTAGTAATAAAGCTGATTTATCTATCACACAGTGAAAACATTAACTATAAACATTAGAACGGAATTTTTCCAATTTTTTTTTGTCATTATTTTACGCGTCAAAAGGGCGAATTACGTATATAATTGCCCCCTTTGACGTAACAGTCCACGGTCATTTGGAAATTGTAATCAATTTGCGTGTTTTATTGTAGTGTATTGACAATGAAGGATGAACTTTCGACCGATTTAACCATACTTTTTCCGTGTCTGATATAGACAAGAACCAGCGTTCAGTTTCGCCTATCAATATGTGATATCTAAAGTCGAGAACACACTGTGCTCCAGTTCATGAACTGTTACAAAGAAATAAGAACGTTAAAAGATTACGCAAATAAATAATACCTTAAATATATAAATTAAAGTTATTATTATTTTTTTTGCTTTTTTTTGTTGGTTTTTCTTATATATAAATAAATAATTTTCTTGGTAATAAGATACAATTACATATTATATTTCTTAGTTGTCTCGCGTACTGCCCCGGATTCTTGCAGAATGAGCTGACTGTATCTTGCTCTCTGGTGTGGTAGGATTAAGACTTTTTCAATATTGAGTCCCAGGTGGTAGAAAGTTACCAATCTCAAAATACTGAAAACTTTGTATCAACTGACAGACGAACGCATCCTCAGTCTACCTGCGAATGTTCGAAATGTCGGGTTTCTAAAATGTAATTTCGAATACGAAAAATATATCCGTTAAACCGGTTAAAAATATTTTCATTAAGTAAATTTCTTCCTTATTTCCAATATTCGAACCCAAGACTGGAGTTGAGGCCATCGTGACGCAGTGTGACAGCGTTTGACTCTAAAACTTGTCTATATCTTTTGTTTATCTTCCTACTTGGGGGGGGGAATGATTATTAATGATATTAATATTATTTTCATTTCTCCGCTCTGGTGACAAGACTAAGCTCGGCATTCAGTTCCCGCCACTTGTCAGTCATTCAGACGGAATGTAGAGATCGGAGTGTCTTGACACTAGGCTCTGAAATACTTTAAGTGATTTAAAGTAAAATATGCGATATTTCAACCAATACTAACTATTAAACGATCATTTTGGTTTGTATACATAACCACTGTACCACAGAGGTCTAAATTTTAGCCTTGTGTGTCTAATACAAATTGCCTATCCATATAACTGACTATAAGTACCAATGACCTTATGATATATTATACATATTATATAATGAACAATTTGCATTGCAATTTGATATTACACGATGAGTTTAAAGCGTTCATTTTAGATAATATATATTCTATGTTTGAATATACAGTGTTTTTGAGCTTATAAGAGTGGAAATTGAACCCACGACTATCAGGTATACAGAGAAAGATTACAACACCACGGTTTTGTATATACGCCATATATACAAAAAAAATTAAATGGGTTTTCAACCGATACCTATCACGTGTAGTCGGATAATATCCTGTCTTCCAAGGTACAGTATTTTATCTATCCGGATAAAATACTGTACCTTGGAAATTGAAACAGGTTGTTTATATCAATATATCAGTATGTATCTTTTTGTTTCCGCTTTTATCGAACTTGTCGACCTCCAAGCCTTTCTCTGTGCACATGACCTAGTGACAATCTAAATTCAGAATACCTGTATCTATATAATTTAGGTCAATTAATAATTGCATATTATGATAAATTACTCGAGGCCATCACTGCCTGGCGTCACTGCCTGGTGCAGTGTTAGTTGCGGTTTCGATTCCCATTCGGGGGTATGATTACAAATTAAATGTTAGCGTCCCGCCGGCAGCCTTTTCGTAAAACAATGAAGTTCATGGAAAAAGTAGAATAAAAATGTAAGTATATAAAATTTCATCACAATTGGTTCGACGGTTTGGCCGTGATGACTTCACAGACAGACAGACAGGGACTACTTTTGCATTTATAATGTCAGTATGGATATATAGTGCCCAGGATTTGAACTGACATTGTGTCAGACCAATTTGAAGTACGCCCAGTACACTAGGGCTATGTGTGTATAATAAAAAAAAGTACAGTTCAGTCAAAGCAGCCCGTCGTATACCTGCTGTTTAATTTCTGAGACGATTTTAGCAAGCGTTTTGATTCCTGGAAGGTTTGTTCATATATGTTTTTCTTATTTCTAATTGCTGAGGTCATCGTGGCGCAGTGGTTCAGCGGCTGACTGCAAACGCGGTTGGTTGGCCGGTTATGTGTTGGATTCCCACTCTGAGAATTAATAATTTTAATAATTAGAATTGTCAATTTTCCACATGTGAATTGGCAATTTTCAATTCGTTTTAAATCAACTCTGAATCGTCGCTTTTTGTTATTTCCCATATGAGAATCTGTTTTTTGTTATCTGTTTTTACTTCTTTTTGATTCTCTTATATATTAAACATATCGAAAGCTAAGAAGGTACAGGTATATAGGATAACGACAATTCGCTGTTTTTAGTTTTAAGCGCAAAAAAATAAGCAATTTAAATATTATTTATTTAAATAATACATTTACATGGAAAATGTTTATCATTTAAACTATCCAAATAATTAATTTACAATATTTTAAAGACTAATATTGAATGCAACACGACGCTTGAAACTTGTTTAGTCAGCTACGAACAGTCTTACAGATTAGCGTTTTAATATAGGTTTTTGTATTTCATAACAATGAATATGACTTAGAAAAAAAATTGATGCGAGCATACAACTCTTTTCACTCAAACTTCTCTCTCTTTTCTTCTTTTTTCACTTCTCTCTTTAAACTCAAACTGTAAACATTTGAACGCAGCGGTATTTGAACCCTTGAACGGTTTTCAAGAGGCGCGGGTTCGAATACCGCTGCGTTCAATTTTTTATACGTTTTGTATAAATGTCTATTTCAATTTCCTAAGTGTGCGTATAAATAACACTTAAAAAAAGATGTTAAAAATATTAATTGTTATGAAATACAGAAACCTATATTAAGTGTCTTTAACTCTTTTAAATAATTATATTAGCGTTCAGTCATTTAATTTTTCGCGTGTCCGTTAGTTTTTGTTCCTACTGAATTATAAATATTCTAGACATTTTTTTTGTTTTTTATATATTTGTATAAAAATTATATAGGTTATTTAAACGTATATGAAAACGTTATGATTTTTATTAGTTAAATTCAGTATATTTTTGTAATACACTGTTCAAAGATGATCTGAATTATTATTTTCTAAGTGAATTCGCATGGGTAGTATTATTAATACAATTTTGTTTCTTTATATTGATATTAAAATAAGTTATTATATCAACTTGTTTTTTAATAATTTACTATAAGAACAGTTCTTTTTATTGTCTGGGGACATGCGTTACAAAATGCGTTATATAACTGTATGGTATCGAAAATTTAAACTACGCTTTGGTGTTGATAAGGAATAGCGAAATGATGGCATAAAAGGCTTTAAAGTCACATATAGTGCCTTACCCAAACATTATTATAAAGATTTAAAAAAAATAAAGATATTTAAGTATAAACAAATAAAATTCTAACAATATATACTACAGCGTGGGACCAACCCCACCACCACATTGAGCTTGATTTTAATTTTTAGCTTTTAAATAATAAATGCTTTATTGTCTTTTAATATTGTTTGTTATAATTGCTAATTATGAAACCCTTTAAATATTTTTTCTATGTTATTATAAATTTCATTCTCTGTAAACACTTTGTTT
Source organism: Podotricha telesiphe (assembly GCA_038994665.1). NCBI lineage: Eukaryota > Metazoa > Arthropoda > Insecta > Lepidoptera > Nymphalidae > Podotricha > Podotricha telesiphe. Next base: position 185,527 of record JAOYRR010000452.1, read on the forward strand.
ACAGAGAATGAAATCCTCCCACAGAATGGGGGAGGGGACGTGATTATGAAACAGGACTCAAATAAGAGGTCCACAAATTAATTACTGGCAAAATACTAATATTCATCGTACATATAAGGTTTCAAATTCATATCATGTTTTATAGTATATTATATTTGAAAAAGTTTAAAGTCATAAGAGACATTGAGAGAGAAAGAGAGAGAGAGAGAAATATGGGACATTCATCATTCATTCCAAATTATTACATTTATTTAGAAATCTAGATAGAATATCGTCGTCGACGTAAACAAAACTTTACAAGAATTACAAACATTATTATAAACTAGCGACCCGCTCCCAGCTTCGCCTGCGTAAACTACACGACTATAACTACTAAGATTCTTTGAGAGAGACTTTGTTTTTCGCTAGTCCGCGTTTCCACTTAAATCATAAACTTCGTTTAAATTGCTTATTATATATTTTTTAATTTATGAACCAATTATATTTATATTAAAATCGTGCCCCCCACCCCACCTAATGGAATTTGAAATCCTGACCTTTGCACTCAGTCAGATAACCCTAAGTTGTTAAGTAACAAGTTGTGTTTCATCGAAATATTTACAGATATATTTTTTACAGTTTGTAATATTAAAATAACCGCTTTTAAACATATGCATATGTACAAAAACAACACTTTTTACAATTTGTATCCGTCTGTTTGTTTCGGCTAATCGCTGGAACGGCTGCATCGATTTTGACGGCAATTTCACTGGCAGATAGCTGATGTTATAAGGACTCAGTTGGTGGCTACATTTATTGTAGAATTTAACGAGGAAAAAGTCACGGGCACAGCTAGTTGAATTATTGAAACTGAACACTACGGAGCCCTGTAAATTTAAATGAATTTGGAACTTATGAAATATATGTGTGCCAATTTTCACCTACGACCTTTTAATGTGTATTTGTTCACGTGAAGTCCACGGTATTGATTGTACACACATACACGCTATCACACACATTACTTTTTGTTGATTCAAAATCAATATTAATTAGCTATATAGAGGTATATAGTAAATGAATACTAGTGACGTAACTTATATATAGTAAATGTATATATATGACACACATTCCGCCCGATTTCGAGGCATTGCGTGTTAAGTGACGGAAGTCAACGCCGCGCTTTTTATCACCAGAGGGGAGAAATGACAATAATTTAAATATAAAGGTTCTGCCGAATGTCAATCGAATCCACAACCGATCGCGGTTACAGACAGACGCTGTCACACTGCGCCAAGATGGAATCATGTTATATATATATATATATATATATATATATATATATATATATATATATTTTTTTTTTTTATATATATATATATATATATATATATATATATATATATATATATATTTTCCCCTAGAATACTCTTATTTAGAAATATTCAATTATATACTAGAATTGTATAGAATACTATAGTAGTATGTTCTGATGAGTCGTTCGTGCTACACAGCTATCAAGATCACGGCCGCAGAAGGCCGCTTGACGCCATATCAACAAATGTTGACCTAATATTAAACAACCTGCCGGCCACGTTGCGTGTACTGATAGCAAATTCTTTTTTTTTTTAAAGCGAGAGTATTTAACCTCTGACCCAAGTTTACTGGTCTTTGGATATTACATATGTGTTTTCAATGATGTGGTCTGGTGATTGTTCTGGGTACAAGAGGAAAATTTTGTTTTAGCTGCGCGCTTGTATATTTCAATCTAAGAGGGCATCGTGGTGGTAGGAGGCAGTGGGACAGTATCTGACTGGAAACACGATTGGTTGTAGGTTCGATTCCCACTAAAGGGAATGATTATATTTGAAAAAATATATATATATATTGAAATATTTTCATTTCTCTGCTCTGGCGCCTAAGACAAAGTGCGGCGTTGAGTTCCGTCACACAATGTCTTGATTCCGGCTATAAGTGGTCTTGCTTGACATTGGGTTCTAAGGCAAACAGCGTGAAGCTGCTTTTATTGTCTATCTATCTTTCAATGTAAGATTTTTTGTCGTCCGATTAATTTGAAAATGTGCACGCGTGCCCGGATTCGATGACAATACAATATTGTCATTTCATGAACCTGATATCGTCGCCATGACGACCTGGGTCTACGAGGAAAAACTTTAAAGACTTGTTTCCTTTTTTAAGTTCAATAACTAATTATTTTAAATAATAGTGCCTTATATAAACCTTTGCAACGTCAGTGTTACATATTTGAATGCAAATGACAAGCGATATTTATATAGATATAATATATTATGATAGTTTTGTCATTTAAAATGTATTACTGAGTGTAGGTTCATAGTCCGTTTGGTGTATGAATTATTTATGTTTATAATATGAGTTTTTCATCTATGTATCAATACGCGAAAGAAAATTTTTCGACACTACGAAAATTATAGGGAAAGCCAATATTTTCAATCACAATCCATACACACTAATATTATAAATGCGAAAGTAACTGTATGTCTGTTTGTGAAGTTCTTCACTGCCATTTCATCAAAATCATATAGATAGATATACTTGGGGGTCTTGGTATGAACATTGGCTACTATTCATTCCATTTTTATTACTTTTTCTAGAAATTTCATTGTTATGACAAAAACGCCGTCGAAAAATACGGTACAGCTGTAGTTCACGCGGCCGAAAGTCGCATGTAAATTATGACAATAAATATTACACAGAGCATCGTGTGTTTTACATACGCTTAATTATAAATATACGACATACACGTTGCTAAGGCAACGCTCATTTTACCCAACAACTGAGCCACTGGCCTGTTAAAGTTCACAAAGCAACGGGTACACAGATTAACGTAACCTACACAACTGTAAAGGTCATCTGCGCGCCCATCTCACTTATGATCGGAGTTACATTTGCATATTTCCAAGAGTCCTATTTACCTGTCTATAATGTGCCGTTCAAATGTTGTTTTCTATTTAAAAAAAAAATATTAAATTGCTTTATTTGTTTTTTATTGGAATGTACCGTTTGAAAATATGCGTGCGGCGGCGGCGTTCAGTTCCGCCATTCAACACGTAATGCCTTGATGACGGGCTGAGAGTGGAGAACGGTGTGATTTGAAACTAGAGCAATTTGACACTAGAGTGATTTGACACTTTCTCGGCCTCAGCCTATTTTGCGGGAAAATATATGAAGCTGTAAATATAATTTCTTCCATATCTTCTCTATTTTACGGAATATACAAGTTTTAATAAAAGCATGATGTAGAGAAATTCATGAAATTCAAGAAATTAGAGAAGTTCATGAAAGGTCGAATTTAAGGCCGCGTACCATATGTACCATAGCTGGGTACAATTAAATGTGGATATTGTTTTATATACTGTAAATAATTAAAAATATATTATATCTCTCGTTTCTAAATAACTTTGGAAATTGTAACGATTGTGAAATGTTCTAAAAGAATTTCATATGTGTATTCTAGAAAAATCTAACGCACACAGTACAGTCGCTAAGTACCTTATAATTGCTATTGTACTGTGAGTTTATTATAAAAAACATTAATTGAAGTATACAAGAGACAAAAAAAAGTGTTATATAATCGTCAAACGTGTCAAGGTTAATTCCGTCGTAGGGCGTTGAGGTCCTTGGGTGCGAAGAGTTGGGGCCTAGTTGCCAAGTCAAACAAATTATAAGAGCCCCGGCGTTAAAGGGGCTCCGAATGACCTGTTGTCTACAGATAGTTCGGGGCCACCTCGATGTACAGGGCCCTTTTAGCAACCTCATTTGGACTTAACCAATTTCCATTCCGTTCTTCTAGTTTCAACTATGAAATGAAAATTAGGTTTTCTCTATCTGGTAGAAATTTTGGGAAATCCCCTTGCAGTAGAAATCCGCTTCAGTCCTCAAGATGTACTTTTGGCTGTGCTTTCTTTGCCACTCAGAGAGTGGCGAAAGTGTTACATACGTTCTCGATCGATCTATCAACGCAAATGGAAATAAAAAACAGTTTTTTAGAAAATTAAATATTTGAAATAATTTTCAGGGGCTGTAGTGTAATAAACACTTATGATTTATTTCTATAATCATTCTTAAAAACTACTTATATTTGTATGAAACTAGCTACCCGCGGTTTCGCCCGCATGAATTATAGCTCTTTCGTATTATCGTACAGTTATGAAATTTGTGGAAAAGCTTAAAAAAAAAGAAGTGAAAAGTGGCCTATGTTCATCATCCAAGACCCTCAAGTATCTCTATATAAAATTTCATCACAATCAGTTTAGCGGTTTGGCCGCGATGACGTCACAGACATACAAACATACCACTAGATAACCACTTAAAACTGTATTTCGCTAGTTTCACTATATAATTTTAAAAAAATATATACTTGAATTATATTAGTAGCTATGGACAACAATTTGGTCAGGAATTTAATTAGGCATTTACATTTCTTATCAATCTGTCTTCTTATCAATTATAGTCACATATTAATTCAGATATTGTTATATTATCCTAGCTGAGATGTTTCAGAACAGTTATACGCTGTATATATAAGGATTTAGGAAATAAAAATATTCATATAGGGAAACATTTACTTGCGTGTATTATTGGGACAGGATGTAACTGTAAACTTAATTGGTTGTGAGTTTGGTACACACTCGATCGAATGATTATGTTCAAATTATTTTTATTTCTCCGCTCTGATAAGAGAAGACGCGCGGCGTTGAGTTCCGCTTACACGCACACAATATCTCATCTTCCGGCGGAAACGGGATATTTTGGTTATGCTATATAGGAAGCGCAAGTTTAAAATTCGAACGCGCAACTATCGCGTGCTTTATATCATTTAAAGTGTTTTCAACTACTCCATCGAAGCGTCATATCTCACATAACAAAGTGATTATTCATTTTTCGATATAATGTAATGTAATATATGTATAAATCTGAGAAATGAGAAATTATTATGTTTTTATTTTAAAATTAGTTATTGTCCCCAATTTTGTTTGCGTGGACTGAGTTTAGTTTCAAGTGTCAAATCCGATTTCTTTTCCGACTCCAACAGAAGTAGCCATGTTCTGAGGCATGACGATATGATATAGTTTCCAGCTTGTTGTGATTGATAAAGTGGACGGCAAAAGGACGCTGGACTACAGAAGTCGTGGTTAAATAACATCTGAGAGTGGACCGGTATCATATCCGTGGAACAGCTATTCCGTTTAGCATTGGACAGAGAAGACTTTAGGAAGCTAGCATCCAACCTTCAGAATTGAAAAGGTACCCAAAGGAACAAGGTGGAAGAAGCATGCAGGGATCTCCGTTCTCTCTGAGTACACCGCTGAGATAAAAGCGTGAAGCTTACAAAAATATTAATTAAATCTTGTCTTGGTGTTCCTACATTTCAAAAGGAACCCAATTAGATTATTTCTACGCATAGTAGTGTATGACCTTTTGCCGTTTCTATCCACCTTAGTTACGAATGTCAAGTTTAAAATTCCGTTTTACCGTTTCTAAAGTAATTTCAGAATATCCTGTCATATTGCTCCCATATACTACCTACATGACAAATTTCAGATTTCTACGCGCAAGTTTCGTTGGTCTGTGCCTTATCTGCCAGTTACTTAGTGGTAGAAGACAGAGATAACCTAGTGTCGAGACTTTCCGTTCTCCAATTTCCGCTGAAATCCGAGGCATTGCGTGTTGAGTGGCGGAACTTTGTCTTGTCACCAGAGCGGTGAAATTAAAATAATTAAAAAATAATCATGCTCCCGACTGGCCCCCCAGCGTTAGTCGAACCTACAACCATGGGGTGTATAGGTAGAAGCTATCTCTCTGCGCAAGGAGGATCTTAATATATAAATAAATAGATAGATTAATAATTGGTATTGAAAGTTATACGGTATTTAGCACTTTTGTAGTTCGCAGTATTAGAGTTTCGATAAGGTGTGATATGAAGGCACTTATAGCACAATTGACAAGAGCGTTTGGACTTGATATTAAAAGAAACAGGTTAGCTATTGTGAAATTTGGCTGCGTCTATTTTTTTTATGTCAGCATGCTACAGCCTCTGACTGTATAGGCGATGGTTGTTTGTTCGATTTCCACTCGGAGGTATTATTGTTTTTTTTTTATTTTCCCGCTCTGGAATATGAAACTTCAATTATCAATCTATCTATATATGTAGAGACCATCCAGGCGCAATGGTATAGCTTCTACCTGTACACTCAATGGTCCTGGGTTCGATTACGACTTGGTGGTATGACTTATTTTTTTTTTACTTTCTCGCACTGGTATGCACGTCATCGTTTTCCGCCACTCGACCCGCAATGTCTCGAATACGGTCGATACCGTTATTATTTTCAATACATTTAGGCCTATGAAACTATGTACAATTATTAATATATCTATATATATTGAGACCATCCAGGCGCAATGGTATAGCTTCTACCTGTAAATTAAATGGTCGTGGGTTCGTTCGATTACGACCTGGTGGTATGATTGTATTTTCTTTATTATCCCGCTCTGGTATACGCGATTTTGATTTCCGCCACTCAATGCGCAATGTCTCGAATTCGGTCTGTACCGTATTATTTTCTATTTTCAATCTTCATGCTAAGGAAACTTCAATTATTAATCTATCTATATATATTGAGACCATCCAGTCGCAGTCGGATAGCTTCTACCTGTATACTCAATGGTCGTTAGTTCGATTACGACTTGGTGGTATGATTGTATTTTCTTTATCACCTCCACGTTTCCAACGCGCAATCGAAAGCGGAGAACGGAGTGTCGGAGTGTCGGAGAGAAAATGTAGTGTTCGTACATCACGTAACAGTTAAAATTTCAACAACCGCTCCACCACTATAATTTTCCATTTTAATCAAGATATAAATAATTTAGTTTTTACATTAACTTTTTCTATTATAAAGGTGTAAAGTCCGTTATATACACTTGAATACTTATTATGCAAGTACATTAATTCAATTATTTTTAAACAGTTCTCGTAAGTCGTACAATTCATTCTAATATTATAAATGCGAATATAACTCTGTGTGTCTGTTACGTCGTGTCCGCTGAACCGATTGTGATGCAATTTTGTATAGTATTTCTATAGAGTTTCTTGAGAGTTTTATGTTTTTCCAGTTATTTCATAGTATACGAAAAGGTCGCTGGAAATGTGAAACAGTTTAGTTTATGCGAGTCAAGCCGCCGGCGGGTTACTAGTATAATAAAACAATAAAAACGTGTGTCTGTACATTGAATATCTATTTATATGTTTTTATTATATATTATGTTTTTATGATAAAATAATTTAGCGGGTTAAAAGAACAGTAATATAATATGAACTTATGATTTGATAAAAGAAATGTCTGTCTGTTTGTGCACGCACGTCTTTGGAACTGCTGGACGGTTTTTTTTTGTTATATAGCTTTTTACTCTGGGCAAAACTTAGGGTTTAATTAATTTTGAAGAGTAGAATATCTGATGTAGTTTCCTAAAAGATCGGCTCAACTATAAGGAAAGGATGCGCATTTTACGTTGACAATTTTTTTTTTTACAATTGAATATAATTAAAACTGATCAATAACTCTAATACTCTTAGCTAAACTTTAAGAAATGAATAAATTGAAACGCAGCTGGATTTGAATCCGCAACCCCTTGAAAACCGTTCAAGCTCTGTGGCCAAGCCAAGCCATGCGTCGTAATACTTATGCGTTTTCTGAATTCTTCTGAAAAATTCGAATGCCCGAATTTTTCATATCAGGGTAAAGAAAAAACCTAGTGTCAAAACACTCTGTTCTCCGCTTTAGTTTTGCCTGATTATTTTGACTATTCAAACGTATATAGTATTAGTATTATTAGTATAATTATGTTGGCATATTAAATGCTGTAAAATATTGGACGCATTCAGCATATAAGTGAACTTTACGTTATCTCGGAAATAATTTAAAATTTAATAAACAATGTAATATAATTAACAAACGGTACGGACCATGTCGCTTCCTCAATTAAATGGTGTAACTCTAAAAAAAATCTAATATAGAGAAATCGCCATAAAATCTTAAAAAACGCTCTTCATAGTAAATTTGAAGCAAAATTTAACTTTACCGGGAACCGAGTGTCCTGACACTATTTTTTATATATATATATACCATAAACCATCAAACCAGAAGGAAATCATTGATACAGTGTTCAATCATAACTGATTAGTCAACAATAAGCCCGGCTACGTCTTTTGTAATTTATAAAAGAGCGCTTTATATCCGAAAAAGAAGGCTTATAGCGAAGGGAAGCGATTATATTAAAAAAAAAATATGTTTACAGTATTATTCACTTACAATGCGAAAATATTTAAAAAAAAAATTGTATATTTTTTTTTGCGTAGTGTGGGATATGAACCCGCGCTCTTGAAAACCTTACTGCTCAAACCAATTAAGCTATACGATTTATCTATATATAAGAATCAATAGAACGCCATTTTGACTCAATTCCAGCCATCTGGTTTATTTGAAAATTAGGCAAGACCCTGATGTCGTTGCCATGATGACCAGATACACGAGGAAATCTTGGTTAAAATTTCTTTTGAATTAATTTGTTACTAAATAACTATATAATATACAATAGGGGCACTGTGACGTAGTGTCGCAGCGTCTGGCTGCAATCACAATTGGTCGTGGGGTCGATTCCCATTCGCTGGAATGTTTGTAATTTCATTATTTTCATTTTCTTAGCTTTTCTAAATAGGGCAAAGCGCGGCGTGAAAACCTCGTGATATATGTATTTAAAGGTACAAAAAAATGTTAGGACCTTTATCCATCTATACAAATAAATGAATTTGGAGTGTGTGTTTGTAATATTAAAATAACCGCTTTTTATTAAATGCATACAAGTATGTATGTATGTGTACACGGTACATTTACCAAAATAACATTTTTTTACAATTTTCGTCTGTCTGTTTGTTTGTTGAGTTTAATGTCAGGATAGGCTGGATCGATTATGACGGGGTTTTGTAGTAACTTAGCCCACTTTTATATTAGAATTCCACGCGGATAAAGACGCGGCCAACAGTGCAGTTACTATATGCCTATTACGCACGCACGCACTCATGTATAGTCGATTCATAATTAAATAACTCTAAAGTAGCTCGAGCTCAACTTGACTTGAATGATTAAACTGTAATTATATTCAGTCGTCAGCTCTGGTAGCGGGACGAGGCGTTGAGTTCTGCCACTCAACACGGAATGTCTCGATTTCGGACGGAAAGTGGAGAACGGAGTGTCGTGACACTAGTTTTTCTTTGGCCTACTACCGCCCTGCCGTGCGGGAAAAAGTGTGAAGCTGTACATTATTATAATTATTGGTAATATATACATACATACATATATACATACATACATACATACATACATACATAACTACGCAAATATTTTTTACTTTTTCCACAACAACTTAGCTCTATATTAGGTAACCGCTTTAGAAAATGTCGGTTAAGTAAACTGGTGAGGCGGAAATAAGTTACGAAAATACTTAATGGCGCAGTGGCGGTTTGTGTTCGCCGCTTTAGTAAATTGTTAAGTTTGCAAATTATATTAAATTCTATTGGCATCCCAATATTTAGTCTCAATACCTTACCTAGTTCTTTTTTACATATTATTTTTATTATCTATGAGGCCGTCGTGGCGCAGTGCGGCCGCGTCTGATTGTAAATTGATGGTCGTGGGCTCGTTTACCATCTAGTTCGGTGAAATTATCGTTACATATTTGAGTATTATTATTTTCTACACTCTGGAGAACAAGACAAAGCGCGGCGTTGAGTTCCGCCACTCAACAGGAAATGTTTTAATTCGGGCGGAATATGGTGAACGGAGTGTCTTGACACTAGGCTCTCGCTGACGACTCTTTTATGCGGGATAAAGTGTGAAGCTACTTTATTATCTGTTTAAATATAAAATTGTTGTATTTTAAGGGTTGTAATTAAAATAATATTCTTTTATTAATATATTTTGTAAAGATTTAAATATGTTACTAACTAACGACCCGCTCGCTCGCGGCTTCGGTCGAGTGAACTATAGCTGTTTCGTATTTTCGGCGGCCTTATCGTAAACCAATCCAATTCCTAGAAAAATTAAAAAATAAACGAAAAGAAACAAGTAGCACATGTTTTATCTAAGACCCTCAAGTATAGCTATATACAATATCATCAGAATTGGTTCAGTGGTTTGGCCGTTATGACGTCACAGATAGACAGAGAGTTACTTTTGCATTTATATTACTAGTATGGATAAATCAAATGATTTTGTATGACATTAGGTTTTAATTAATACACAAAATTTATGAATCATTATACATGGTTTGGCAATAAATAATAATAGCGAAAAATATTGTATTTATATTTTTCTGATAAATACTATGCATTTATTCTACATTATAAGTTGTGATGGGCTATTTAATATTTGTATTCATATCCTATAAGATTACATAAGCGCCACTAGCCTCCTTAAGTGTAATATGTTTAAGATTTGTCAATACCTACTGTACATTTGTATTGTAAAGTATATATATGTAAATAAAGAATATTGTACTATACTTTGTAATACAAAAAACGCGTCTATTTCCACCTTAAAGGCCGGCAACATCCCTAAAGCTGTTCTGGTGTTACACGGGGTCGTGGGTGGCGGTGATCACTTGCCATCAGGTGACTCGGAACGCTCGTTTGCCTTGTATATAGTATATGAAAAAAAAAAAAAAATACCACACGTTTTTGTGTCATTATTATATCTTGCCAGTAAATATAATTTTTAAAAGGTATTATTTGCAAATAAATATAAACATATATATATATATCCCGTTTAAAAAGCGCATTAACGCCGCCTCCACTTTCCGAGCTGTTCTTTCTAAGTAACCGAATTTGAAATGATCCTACTAGTACTTCGAAATAGGTACTTATAATAATTTCTAGATATAGACGTCGTTTTTTTTTAATATAAAACCAGAGAGAATGTCGTTTCCAGGCAATCCACTCTCCGCTTCTAGGACTTTGGCGGAATACGAGACGTTGCGGGTTTAGTGGCTAGAAGCTTAAAGTCACGCTTTGTCTCACACTCGTCCCACAGTATATTATTATAATCTACATATATATTTCGTATTTAATCTGTATTATATTTTTTAATACATTTAAGTCGCAATGGTCCTTTTCTTTTAAATTAACTGTGAATATTAATAATTGGGGGCGGAAAATGGAGAACGGAGTGTCTTGAAACTAGGTTCACACTGCCCACTCTTCAAAGCATGAACATAAAAAAATAATTAAAAAAAAAACATATAAATAAGGTTCATTTTGCATGTATAATAACAAGGCAAACGTGTAACGGTAGGCCCTAACATCACGCGATACCACACCATCTGTCTCGACCAATCACAGGCACGGATGCCAGCCGACTATTTATTTTCGTATATCTGTGTGTATAGTGTTGTATGACGTTTTTATTTTTTTAATAGAGTTAAGTATGTTTTTTTGCGCTTTATGGTTTTTTTTATTGTTGAATGGAATTCAATAATTTCTTAATTATATTGTTAAATATATTAGTGTGAGATAAATCTTTGAATTTGTCCATTTGGAGATTGTTTTGTTGTATTGGGACAGCGTACAGTATATGTGTCGGTAGTGGGTTCGATTATTATTTTAATTAAGTTGTGAAACTCAGCACGCAATGTATTGACACTGGATTCTCTCCGACTAACCTGCTATGCGGGAAAAAGAGTGAAGGTGAAAAAAAAATGTAATAAGCATCACGTGTACTGTATCCTACACTTGTTACTACGGAAGCGTCTATTGTATAATTTTAAAATATATATATATATATATGTATACTAAATTAATTAATTATTCTTGAATACTAATTTAAGTTTGATTTATGTTGAATTAATAGAGATTAAAGATAATATTGTTATAAATTATTATTCTTAAATTTATATCAGCATATAGTGTCAAGATCAGAGCAATGGAAAGAATATGATTTTAATATAGAAGTTCCACCGACCGGGTATCGAACCCACGAACGGATTACGAAAGTCTCGATCTTGTAATTTTGTATACACGTGTGTGTTGACACTAGGTTAGACTTTAACTATGCTATGCGTGAAGTATGAAAAAATCTAAATAATACATTGAACAAATGTAAAAAATTAAAATAATACAATGTATAAATGTTAATTTAACCCGATTTTAACCCTTTATAATACATTCATTAATAATATATAAAATATATATATATATATATATATATATATATTCGTTTTGTATTATCCAAAAAATCGACTATAAAATGTGAAATTCTGTGATTTGAATACGGGCAATCGTATACTCCATGCGAATAAAGTAGCGGTCGACAACTAGTATAATAATTATATGAAGTTGTTAAAATGTTAATGGTATCGGTACGAATATTTCGTCTTATGTTGATGCGTCATTTTTTTTTTTATATTCAAATCATACTTTATTTGCTTTACACACGCAACGACTTTTTATCGCAAAGCAGGGGTTAGTCAGAGAGAACCTAGTGTCAAGACACTCCGTTCTCCATATACCGCACGAAGTCGAGAGATTGCGTATTGGCTGGCAGAACTCTTTTTCTCTTCTCTTTTTTGGTATAAGAGCGGAAAAAATTAAATTATATTAAATATAATAATTCCCCCGAATGCAGTACAGTCGAACACTGTCCCACTGCGCCACGATGGATGGTGTTATCAGCGGTTTAAAAATTAATGTATATATTATATAATAAAAAAATACTGAAATGAGTTTGTAATGTACTTTAAATATTTTATCTCTTATTATTTATTGAAAAAGTAAGTATATATTATAAAGATTATTTAAATATTTTTAACATTTCATAGTGTTTTTTAACAGTTTATTCACAAGGTTAGGAAAATGAAAAACTTTTAAAAGCGTTATTCACTTAGGAAATTTATGTTTTTTAAGTGCAATTAAGATTATAATCTATTCATATATTAAAAATGCATTTATATATGCCATGTTATACTCGTATAACCCAAAACAATGATTTTAAATTTTCAGTTCTATTCGTCTCTTTGTCTGAATATTTGATTGTCTGTTTGTTTGTGCACGCTTTTCTCAGAAACGACTTAACCCATGTAAACGGTAGTTGTGGGCTCGAATCCCATTTGGGAAATTGATTATGTAATATTTGTTGTATGTTGAATAAATTATTTTTATTTCTCCACTCTGGTCAAGGCAAGTCACGGCGTTGGTTTTTTTCCATTGTATATATTCTTCAAAAACGTATATTTTTTTTATGCTAGCAAACTATAATAAGTTGTAAGTAAGGTAATAAGCGTATAAGAATTTCGACGGAGCCGGAAGTAGAACGCATGGCTTAACGGTCAGAGCGTTTGGATGGTTTCCAAGAGGCGCGGGTTCGAGTCCCGCTGTGTTCAAACTTTTACACGTGTTCTTAAAAAAAAACTACTTGACAATAATTATTAATTATATTATAATTGGTTACAGGCAACGAACAGCTCTATGACGCGAGGCTACTAAATCAAAAAACACAACATGTCTTCGAAGGCTATATACGAGGTGACCGGCAAGGACCTCATAACTAGGTAATTTTTAATTTTCAGTAACAGGCTCCAATCCTGCTTCATAGTCTTGTATATAATATACGTGATGGAAAAAGTTTGGATCCCTTTTTAAACTCTTTTTATTTCTTATTACTATAAATTTTTATATGAAGGAATGCGGAAAGTAATCATCATTCAATAAAAAAGAAAACAAATTCTCCAAAAATACTATGTTTCAAATATCTACACTTATATGTTGTCAAGGCAACGCGTCAAGTACCTACTAGTTTAATTTAATTTAAAAAATACACTCGTTACCATAATTAACTGGTATTAACTTTTCCCATGAAAATAATTCCTCGGACATTAAAGTTATATAGTAGCTTTGATTTTTTCTTATTTAAAAGCTTTTTTGTCTGTCGTGCCGGTGATTCTGGATACAGATCGTTCTATACAGATCCACTACATCTATCATCTCAGCTCATCACTAAAAAAGTGGAGAGTTCTGTGTGGATATATTCATTTCCCGCTTATCTGAGTAGTCTGAGAGAACCTAGAGCCAAGACACTACGTTCTCCGCGTACCGCCCGACATGAAAACATTGCGTGTTGAATAATGGAACTCAACACGCTGCACTTTGTCGTATCACGAGAGCGGAGAAAAGATAATAATTAATATATAATAACTCCTTGGAATAGGATCGTATCCACTACGAATCGCATTTACAGTCAGACGCAGTCCCACTGCGCCACTGCGGCATAGGTTCGCAGCCCAATTTTATAAACTATGCTAAATACATACTACTCAGCACTTTTTTTTTTATATAAAGTCGGTTAAGTAGCTGTAATGTGTTTTTTTTTCTAGGCACATAGCTCCAGGCACAGCGCTAGTGCCGTGCCGCTTCGCTGTATTCGAGCAGGATACCGTCTGGGAGGACGAACTCGGCAAGAATCCATGGCTCTCCAAAGAGGTAGGCTTCACGCACTTCCCCGTATAGCAGGGAACCTAGTGTCAAGACACCGTTCTCTACTATCCCTCCGTACCCAAATCCGAGACATTTTAATATTATCACTATTTCTCTTTTTACATTTTTATTTTCACATTTGAAATGATTGGGCCAAGCAATTAATACCTTAGCAGCCTACACCTAGGAAATTTCCTAAGTTAATCACGCACTTAGGAAATTGATAAACATATTTGGAAAACGTATAATAATTTGAATTTGGATTTCGAACCCGCGCCTCTTGGAAACCGTCTAAGGTTTAGGTTTCCATAAGGGTTGCCCCGGGTTCGTATACCGCTGCTTTCAAATTTTTATACGTTTTCTAAATATATATTTTTTAAATTATTTTTTTTATTGAATCCACGTGACAATAGGATTTTAATCTAAGAAGGATCTAAGATTTATATATTTTAAAATGTTTTAATATATTTATCGTTTTACAGTTACTTTGGTAATTGTTTTTGTGAAACTAATAAAAGTGAATATATTATATATATATATATATATATATATATATATACCCTTATATATATATATATATATATATATATGATATAATGTAATATATGCAATATAGTAATTAAAGAATAATTTTCAAACGTGCACGGTCCTTTTCCTCGCCTCTACTTCCTAGGCGTTGAGGTCGATTTTTGTATTATTATACAAAAATATGTATATATATTTTTTGGTTTTTAATATATGTACATTTGCATTATTATGGTTACGTTGTTACAATTATTTGCTAGACTTGTTTAGTTTCTAATAATATATATTATTCATGTTTAATTTCATTTTATTGCAAAAATTGTAATATTTCATTTTGAATTTTCTTGGCAAACATTTCTCACAAGGAGAAGGCACGGCCTTGGTGGTCATTGGTTTTTTTTATTTTTTTTATAATGTTAAAATACTAAAGGCTCACCATTGATCAAGTTAAAATTCCCGTGAATAAGCATCACGAAAGTTCACGAAATATATCTTGTCTGCTTGGCGCAGGGGGTAGCGCGGTCGCAGGTTAAATGAAGGGCGCGGGGTCGAGTCCAAGTCGGCATTTGCTTATCGTTTTTTTCTTTAATTTTATATTTTAAATTTCTTTTTGCGTTCAATTGTTTAATCAAATATTAAAGAGTTACATATATATATATATATTTATTTATAATTGTTAAAGTTCCCAATACTTTAGATGCGTTTTGGTTTTTTCTACGATAACTGTCATTGTATTGTTATAAGTAATTATACGTTAAGAATGTAAATAAATATTATATTGATTATACTTTGCATGGTTTTTCTTTTTATTTCTTTACAATCTTGAAAAAAACTCCTTATACGTGTCCATGGAAGACTAGAACGTTTTAAACATGAAAAAATTAAAAAATATTAGAATGATTAATAATAGTTTTATAAATTAAAACAATAAAATTAAAGAAATACGAAAAACAAGTATGTACCGACTTGGACACGGGACTCCGAGCCCGTCGGCCTCAGAGGCGGACGCGCTACCGCCTAGGCTTTATAGCAGTAGGTGCATATTTCATGAAGACCTCTTTCTTGAAAACTTTGGGATGTTTATTCACGGGAATTTCAAGTCAAATATTTTTTGTTTAAAATAAGAAGGTATATGTTTCATTTTTTAAACGTCAAATAATTTATCACCGGTACACTTTAAAGTTAATGCCCCAGACCTTAGAGGAAATAAATTATATCATAATTATATATTTTATTACAAAATAAAGCAACTAAATGTCATATTCGTAATGTGTGTATTTATAACCGATTTTTTGGTATTAATAAAACTGGCGGTTTTCAATGAAAATAGTATCACAAAAACACAATTTATGCATATAATGGCAAATATCACCTTTATGCATGCATGCACATATTTATTTTTTTAATTTTTTTTTACAGCAACTGGTGGTAAAACCCGACCAGCTTATAAAGCGTCGGGGTAAACTCGGCTTGGTCGGTGTGAATAAGTCCGCAGTGGAAGTGAGGAGATGGATAGTCGATCATATGGGGAAGGAGCAGAAAATTGGGGCAGCTTCCGGCAAGTTGCGGCGGTTTGTCGTCGAGCCCTTCGTAAGACATGAGCCGGTGAGTTTTATGTTCCTAGAAACTTATATATTATGTAAGACAATTTTTACTAGAATTAGAAGACTTGAGAAAATAATAATAATAATTTTGATCGTCGTCCTTAATCCTTAATGCTAAGAACTAATCCATATTAATATTATAAATGCGTAAGTAACTCTGTCTGTCTGTGACGACATCACGGATGAGCCGATTGTGATGCAATTTTATATAGAGGTATCTCTATTGCGGGTCTAGGGATGACCATAGGACTATAGGACCACTTTTTCTCTCATTTTTCTTAGTTTTTCGAGGAATTTCATTGTTTTAAGAAAATACGAAACAGCTATAGTTCACTAGTAAGTCATGATCGACCCACCTTTCCTCTTTTAAATCGTTTAACGTAATAAATGAACGATGGTTTATACTATATAATTTATTTGCGCATTTGCCAAGATAATTGTCTAGAATATTTTGTTTTTAACATTTTTAAAGTGTAACACGTGTGTGTTACACATATAAGTGTGTACTTATAGTATAAAACACATTTTTTTTTAGAAAATGTATAAAATATATATAAGTCTATTGTATATAAGTCTATAAAAGTTTCAGTCAAAAGACTTTCGGCAGGTTTCAGGAAAGCATGGTTTAGTGGTCAAAGCGCTTTGACGGCTTCTAACGGTGTGGGTTTCTGACGGTGTGGGTTCGAGTCCCGCTGCGTTAAAATATTTGTACGTTTTCTACAATTGATTTTTCGCGGTCGTTTTGCTTAATAGTTTAAATTATTATTTATATTTCTCTCTACTTAAACGCAGACTACTCTTATACAGATGAATCAAATTGAGTGAGGTTAATATTTTTAGAAAACGCATTACGCACACGAAAAATTAAACGCAGCGGGATTCGAACTCACGCCTCTTGGGCGGCTTCCAAGTGTCTGAATAACACTTTAAAATGTTAAAATTATTGAGTGAGGTGTTCTAAATAATACAATGTGTTAAAGTTTACTTAGTTCGTGTAATGTATAGAAATAGACCTGCGCCAGCGCCGTTTATAACTTGTATATTGTTTTGTTAACATTTTTTTTAAGTGTTATTCCCACACTAAGGAAATTGAAAAAGACATATTTAGTAAACGTATAAAAATTTGAACGCAGCGGGACTTGAACCCGCGCCTCTTGAAAACCGTTCAAGTGGCGCGGGTTCAAGTCCCGTTGCGTTTAAATTTTTATACTTACATTGTTGTTATACAGAGTGTATATTTACTTTGAAACGATGAGACTAGAGATTTTGTCATAATTTCTTTTTTTTTTTCAATTTATAGAACGAAGAGATGTACCTGTGCATACAATCCGGAAGGAGATCAGATACTATAATGTTCCACCACCAGGGCGGTGTTGATGTCGGCGATGTTGACGCATTAGCTGTACGACTTGATGTAAGTGTCAATAGAATAGAATAGAATGTTGTTAATTACACAATAATATATGTAACATGTAAGGAGTTTGTTTACGTACTTTTAGGCTATAAAATGTTAAATCTCGTCATTTATGTTTTGTTTTTTCATAATTTTTTTCAGATTCCCGTAGACACTTTTCCAACAGGTGAAGAAATTGACCGTGTTTTACTTAAGAATATTAAATCAGTGACGTCTAAACGGTAAGTTTATGTAGAAAAGAGTTCTTTTTATATTTATATATTTATTTTTTGAAAGGCTTTACGCTTTTTCCTGTATAGCAGGGTAGTCTGAGAGAACCGTGAAAAGTGTTGAGACACTCTGTTCTCCATTGACATTGACGACTGGCGTAACTGAACGCCGCGCTATGTCTTGTGACCAAAGCGGAGATATGAAAATAATTTAAATATATACTATATTTCTTTATATATTATTATATATAATAATTTCTGGAGTGGGAATCGAACAATTCACCACCGCGTGTACAGTCAGTCATTGTTACACTACCCCACGATGGCGTATTAGTGTTTTTAATTAACTTTTTTTTATAATTTATAGATATTATAATATTTTAGGAAGTCTTGCAGTAAGTCAACAAAAAAAGCAAGAAAACTTTGGTATTAATATATTTTTTTAAAGTTGCAAAGTGGTTAATTCAATTGAAATACGTAAAAACTTATATTAAATTCCGAATATTGGGTGTGTAAAGAGATGCGCAAGCGCATGGCTACGTGGTACAAAGTCTCAGTAGGACACTTAAATATTAGTAGGACACCAAAATACTAATATGACACTAAAATACTAATAGGACACTAAAATAACAGTAGGACACTAAAATACCAATAGGACACTAATATGTTTTTTGTCTTTCTTTTCAGTATCCTAACAACGTTCATCCTATCCCTGTACCGGGTTTTCGTCGATTTATACTTCACCTATATGGAAATTAATCCTATAGTAATAACAAATGAAAGGGTCTACCTTCTTGATCTAGCCGCAAAGTTAGACCAGACCGCAGATTTTATATGCGCTAAGAACTGGGGGGAAATCACCTTCCCACCCCCCTTTGGAAGGGATGCGTATCCCGAAGAGGCTCACATAGCCGATTTGGATGCGAAGAGCGGGGCTAGTTTGAAGGTGAGACGGTTGTTGGTTCGAATTTTGTTTGGTTGTTTTTATCTTTTTCATTTTTCTTTAGTGATAAAGATTTTTTGTTATATATACAAACTTTAAAAAACATCAGACTGACAATTAGCTATTTTTTATGATATGATATGCTAGTGTTTTGGTGTAAATTATGACAATGACCAATACACACTAATATTACTTAGATTATTGTTATTTAAATTATTAGCAAAGTATTGATTATTGACCTCATTAAAGCTGGTTTTTAGCCAAGCAATTAGTAGAGTGTTGCTATGTTACTATATGTTACTATACTATATTAATTATGGCAGCTTTTTTAAGGTAGACGTATGTAAGTTGTGGCTGTAATTTTAAAATCTGAAGGCTATATATTTATATATATAAATGATATATATGTGAATAAGATTTCTACAGCGACGGTTTTAACATTATTTTAATTTTTACATTAACTTAACTCTTTGTATTTCGAAATGTTTTCAGTATGTGCCGTTTGTAGATTGTGTGTGATTGTGCTTGGGATAGCTTTATCAGTGAAGTATACAGTTTTTGTTATCTTATATACAGCTGTTATGTCAGGTCTACTGCATTGCTATATATGGTCTTATAAGTTATTATAGTCAGATCCCAATAATTTTTCTCAGTATTTGAATCCAACACAGTTTCAGGTTGGTATTTATTATAACAAGTAGTTTAACCTTGATAAATCCATATTTGTGGTTGAGATTTTCAATATTATATAATTTTATTACAAAAGTCTACGGTTTATATAGGTACATACAGTTTTGTATTTATGGAAAATGCCAGTTTCGGTATAAGAAACAGTTTATTATTCGAAATTATTTTTATAATCGTATTTCATATTACTCCATATCGTTTATTTGAAACAAATTACAATAATATTAATCAATACGCTTACAAGATGGCGCCACTAACAGGATGTAAATTTAATTAAAAAAAAATTATTTATTAAAACATTTAAATCACAATCACGGTAATTATATTAATTTAAATTCATTTTACTTTGAATATTTAATAATTGAACAACATATCCCAATATTCAATATTTTCAATGCAAACAGCCAACACACTGTATATTAAATATTCGATATTTTAATATAGAACAGGTTAGATACTAGCGACCCGCTCGCGGCTTTGCCTGCGTAACCTACACGACTCTAAACGATTGAAATAAAATAAAATGCTCGTCATCGTCCTTAGCTGACGGTGTTGAACCACGCGGGCAGGATCTGGACGATGGTGGCGGGCGGCGGCGCGTCCGTGGTGTACGCGGACACGGTGTGCGCGCTGGGCGGCGCGCGCGAGCTCGCCAACTACGGGGAGTACTCGGGCGCGCCCACGGAGGGGCAGACGCGCGACTATGCGCGCACCGTCTTCAGCCTCATGTGCAGGGACAAGCACCCCAGGGGCAAGGTCGGTTCGCTTCTTTTAAGTTACAGGTCGTCACCAGAGTCAAGAACTTTTGAATAAACGCTTTCTAAGTATATGCGAATGTGCTATAATAATTATAACCTATTGCTCTCTAATTCGAGGTGGTTCTTTTATATAAAAAAAATTGCATCAATCCCCAATCATGTATATATTCGAACCGGCACCCAACAGGTACTCATCATAGGCGGTGGCATAGCCAACTTCACCAACGTGGCGGACACGTTCCGTGGAATTATAACTGCCATAGAAATGTATAAGGACGCTTTGATACAGTACAATGTGACCATCTTTGTGCGACGCGGAGGGCCTAACTATCAAGAGGGGTTGAGGTAGGTTCGGTTCTCGGTTGAGTCTTTTTTTTCTTTTTTCTTTAGTATGGCGGTGTAAGTAACAACACTTTCGCTTCTAGTCTTTGTTTTAGTTTTTTTAATGAAACAATGTTCTTTTTCATTTTTGTTGTGAACGCGATTGGTTGTGGGTTCAATTCTCGCTCGGTGGAATGTTTTGTATTTATATTATTTTTTATTTCTTCGCTCTGGTAAGGCAAAACGCGGCGTTGAGTTACGCCAATCACCACGCAATGATTTGGTTTCGCTTTTTTTTATATTGTACAGTTGTACAACTTGAATGTAATACAGGTGTCTGTTAATTTTATAAAATGAACGTTTGATTTTATAACCATAATAGATGGAATTAACGATATTTGGTATTTTTTTTAGCTGCACGCTTTTTGTCGCATAGCAGTTAGTTAGTTCTCAGATAGTCAGAGAGAGCCTAGTGTCGAGATACTCCGCTCTGCACGCACCGCCTGAATTAGATACATTGCGTGTTTAGTGGCGAAACTCAATGCGGCCATTTGTCTGCCTCATTCATCAGATCGGAGAAATGAAAATAGTTATATTATGATAATTCCTCCGAACGGGAATCGAATTCACAACCAATAATTGATATGCCATATTATATTGTACACTGTGACCGTATACGCAATGGTCGTGGGTTCGATTCGCACTCGGACGAATGGTTATATTAATCCCCAAATGCCCATCCACCCGGTGACCAAAATCCTTG
The DNA here is from genome assembly GCA_038994665.1 of Podotricha telesiphe. NCBI lineage: Eukaryota > Metazoa > Arthropoda > Insecta > Lepidoptera > Nymphalidae > Podotricha > Podotricha telesiphe. Next base: position 207,284 of record JAOYRR010000452.1, read on the forward strand.
GCACAACAAAACGAGCCCGCCCCCCGTTGCAGGAAGATGCGCGAGGTGGGCCACCGGCTGCGCATCCCCATGTACGTGTTCGGGCCCGAGGCCAGCATGACGGGCATCGTGCGCCTGGCGCTGGGCCGCGCGCCCATCCCGCCCGACCACCAGCTCGACTACGCGCCCAAGCGGCTCCCGGCGCCCGAGGACTCGGTCAGTGGTCTCTACTGAGAACTAAGCGCTCTTGACTGCTAAGCCATACGCTCTACATTTATCTATCTCTGTAGAGAGGTTATTACAAAAATTTAAAGAAATTTTTAAATTATAATTCTTCTATATGTTGTAACAAGCATATAAGAATATCGACGTAGTTGTATATAGAACGTCTGGCTTAGTGATCAGTGAACATGGACGGTTTACAAGAGGTGTGGATTCGAGTCTCTCTAACTACCAATTTTTTATGTTCTCTATATATCTAATTGTATATATATTTATATTTTACAGCCTGCACCGAAAATCGACATTCCAGAACTGACACCGTCTCTTCTAGACTTGGTTTGTTCCCAAGCACCAACCCGCGCCGACCTCGCTCAGACGCTGTCCACTTCGCGACCACTGTTCTCTGATAGAACTAAGGCTATTGTATGGGGAATGCAAAATAGGGCTATACAGGTTGGTTTTTTTTTTCATTATTATTATAATAATTCGAGAACTATTTCGAGAGATACATTATTATTATTATTATAAGAAAAACAATTTCAGTACTTTTAACTACGGCTTTATTACAAAAGGTACATAGAGATTACAGTTTCATTCTTTTACAGTCGGCGGAGAGTGGAGTGTTATGACAATTTTTTGTCACAATTTTAAGGCTTGTTTTTAGAAATAGTGAGTTTTGAGTGGTTTGTATTACGCTGGGAAAACGAATGAAGTATCTCTATATAAAATTACATCACAATCGGTTCAGCGGTTTGACCGTGATGACGTCACAGACAGACAGATAGAGTTACCTTCGCACATTTACAATATGCATACATTAGAAATAACACATAAGCTTTTCATTTACGTAATTTGACTATATCATCTATTGTTTTGTCTTCAGGGCATGTTGGATTTCGACTATATATGCAGACGTGCGGAACCATCAGTGGTGGCCATTGTGTATCCTTTCACAGCGGATCACAAACAGAAATATTATTTTGGCAACAAAGAAGTTTTTATACCAGGTAGGTTTTATAGGTTTATTCTTATTTTTTTTTTATTTATTTAATTCACCAACATTTGTGTGTACAAACAGATTTAATGTAAATAGTGTGAATTGACATCACGATAAGCGACCTAAGCGTGAGTTATGACGAAATACATAAAAAAAAAATTACAATACCTTAAGTTGATTGATGAAACATTTTTGATATAAGTGAAGTTTGATGATTGATTAACCAGAGTCGAGTCCATGTCTTGTTTGTCGAAACACCATTGACCACTGTACTTTGGATTTAGGGGAGTTGTCTTATTTTTTTTTCGTTTGAATGGCTGTACTTAACGCCGCTTAATTTTCATTTAATTTTGTATAAACGTTCTCGTGATTAGAACCTGCGACCATAGCGATCTTTTTAGTGTAAAAACAACCAGTCTGCTTTCCACTTTATGTTCAAATTTAAAAAAAATTGTGTTGAGTGGCGAAACCCAATGCCGCGCTTCGTTTTGACAGAGCGATAAAATCCCCTCGGGTGAGATCGAACTCACAACCATATCTGAAACATATTTAATCTAACTTTTGTAAAGTTACACATTTAGGAAATTGAAAAACATTGTCTTGGAAACCGTCCAGGGGGCACCGGTTCGAATCACCCCTGCTTTCAAATTTTTATACGTTTTATAAAAATATATTTAATCTATTTTTTTTTAACATTGTTTAAAATGTTATTCTCACACTCACAGGAAATACCGTTTAGACCGCTAAGACGTTTGGACGGTTTCCAAGAGGCGCGGGTTTGAATCCCGCTGCGTTCAGTTTTTTATACGTTTTTCTGAAAATATTTAACCTAATTGGGCTTTTTTTGTTTTGTTGTGATTTTTGTTTCTTTTTATTTTATTGTGATTTTTGTTTTTTTTTTATTTTTCAGTGTTCAGCGACATGGACGTGGCTATGAGGAAACACCAAGAGGCAACGGTGTTAGTGAACTTTGCGTCACTACGTTCCGCTTTCGACAGTACTATACAGGTGTGTAAAAATGTTGAAATATATCATTATTATTTTATATTATAAGTATTTAATATAATATAGATATATATATATATATAGAGAGTGACTGACATATAACATATGACACTATTCCGCGGAGAGACGTGACAATTTTCGTGTAACTGAAGGAAAGTAGGGGGAGGGATAAAAAGATATTTCTGGATATTTCTACAAGAAATGGAAATAATATGACGAGGGTAATAAAGCAGCTCCATGCTTTGTCCCGCATAGTAGGGTATTCAGACACATAGGTTCCCTTGACAAGACACTCCAATTTAAGCTCACCATATCATATTTCTTTTTGTTATTTCTTTAATTGTTTTTCTTTCTTGTAACAGGCAATGCAACATCCACAAATCAACACAATAGTGATCATAGCTGAAGGTATACCGGAAAATATGACGAGGAAAATTATTAAACTGGCCGATGCTAGAGGGGTGAGTTAAATTTATATGGTTTTTTTTTTTCAAATTTTGATGAAAAGAAACATCTTATATAATCATTTTGATATATCAAGATTTCGAACACATGCCTTTTGTACAACAACACACATCAACATTTATTTAAGTGTATAAATAGACACCTCTTGTGTAAAGCACTTTGAAAGTGTTAAAATATTTATTATATAGAAATCACTCTTGCCAAATGAAATTTGTTTAAATATCTCTACACGAGATGCTAACAACAAAAAGAAGGGTTCGAATTCCGCTACATTAACTTTTTCATAGGTTTTTGAAAACCTTTTCTTTTTTAATATATATATATATTTATATACTTGAATTGAACAGGTGAATGTGATCGGCCCAGCCACCGTGGGTGGCATAAAGCCGGGCTGCTTCAAAATCGGCAACACTGCCGGTATGATAGATAATATCATCGACAGCAAGCTGTACAGGCCTGGGAGGTGAGTAGCTAGCTCTATAGCGTGTGAAACGCGTTGCCATAGCAACGTGCAGGTTGCCTACATAATAAGCAATGTATGTAATGTTATGAATAGAAAACTAAGAGTTCTGTCACTCAACTGGTAATGTGTGGAGAACGGAGTGTCTTGACACTAGGTTCATTCTGACTACCGTGAAAAAGCGGGAAAAAGCGTGAGGCTGGAAATCCTTTTATATAATGTAACAGACAAATTCTTGAAATACGGGAAGCAAGTTCAGATAATACTGCATTTTTTTTTATAATAATTAAGTATCTAAAAATAGAAATAAAGTGTTTGGGCGAACGCTCGTTTGCCTTGTCTATAGAATAAAAATAAAAAACAATTAAAGTGAAACTATTTAACATTGTTATAATAGAAGCGCTATTAGATTGAAATTTACATATTTCATTTTGGCTTATTGGAATGAGTTTCTTTTATTGCAAAAATTCGTACCAGCCGACTCGATTCGATCGAGCCGACAGATCGATTTTGACGCATAGCTTAGCGGTCAGAGCGCTTGGACGGTATCCAAGGCGCTTGGGTTCGAATACCACTGCGTCCAACGTTTTCTAAAAATGTTTTTTTTTTAAAATTAAAAACTACAATTTCCTGTTGAAAGAGAGAGAGAGAGAGAGAGAGAGAGAGAGAGAGAGAGTTTTGTTCTTGTTCTTGTTTTCTTGTCATAAAGTTGCCATTTTGTGTTCCAGTGTGGCGTACGTGTCCCGCTCCGGCGGCATGAGCAACGAGCTGAACAACATCTTGTCCAAGCACGCCGACGGAGTGTGCGAGGGAGTCGCCATCGGCGGCGACAGGTACCCCGGCACCACCTTCGTGGACCACTTGCTCAGGTGAGGTCGGAGTGCTCGGCTGCTCCGTTCTCTGGCTGTCTGAACGCTGGACCGGTTGTGATTAAATTTTCTTTATATGTAGATACATGAGGGGCTTGAGGTTTTTTTTTTTCAAATACGCTATACAGTTTAAGGGCGAAGTTCGCCAGTTAAGCAGTATATGATCTGATGACGAGGCCATCGTGGCGCAGTGGGACAGTGTGTTGCTGTATACGCGATTGATTGTGGGTTCGCGATAAAGACACACTCGTGGAAATTATTGTGTTTAAGTTACATATATGAGCGGGACACTCTGTTGAATGTAATGTCTCGATTTATGGCGGAAAGTGGGAGTGACTTGGCACTTCAAGTAAAAATTTTTTTCTTTTAGATAAAAAACATGTAAACATGTGCTACAGCCATATAGATTACTTCTGAATACAATGATCGTTTGGTAAGAGAGCAATGCTACTTCAAGTCCCGCAATGTTCAAAGGCCATAGTTGCGCAGTGTATGTAACAGCGTCTGATCTGATACTCGTAATAGACACGACTGGTTGTGGGATCGATTCCCACTCGTAGTAATGATCCTATTTATATTATTTTCATGAACCCGCTCTAGTAGACAAGACAAATCACGGCGTGGAGTTCAACTACTCAACTACACTCTGCCTAAACCATTATAAGGCAAAAAGTTTAAAAAGAAAAATTTCTAATTACAAAAAATATATGTTTTTGTATTATTCGTACTTCTAGCTAATAATATATATATATGTGTGTGTGTGTGTTTTTTTTTCAATCAGATACGAAGCAGACCCCAACGTCAAAATGATAGTGTTGCTGGGCGAGGTTGGCGGCGTGGAGGAGTACCACGTGTGCAGGATGATAAGAAACAAGAGTCTCACCAAACCGCTGGTCGCGTGGTGTATTGGCACCTGCTCGGGTGTGTATTGAACTTGTTATTGTTTATAGCACTTTAACGAAATTGGACAACGTTGTAACTTAATGCTTGTTCTCCCAGACATGTTCACGTCGGAAGTGCAGTTCGGCCACGCGGGCTCCCTCGCGGGCTCTGCCCTGGAGAAGGCGGCGGCCAAGAACGCCGCCCTCGCGGCGCACGGCGCCTCCGTGCCCGAGTCCTTCGACAGCTTGGGCGAGGCCGTGCACGCGGTGAGTCTTATGGCACAAGTTACAACATGCTGGAGTTACATCCAGATCACAGATATTGGCTAAATGTCTTTTTCTAATCAAAGTCAATAAATAATATAATAAATAAATTAAAATTCATTATTGGAACTTAAGAAAATAACCGTTTTAGACAAAAAAAATGGTAATTGACAAAATATATTTTTATAAAACGGCGGGATTTTTATATGTTTTTCAGTTTCCTGTGTGAATAACACTTAAAAAAAATGTAAAAAATAGGAAATTGTCAAAAAATATACATTAAAAAAAATTAGGAATTTACGAGTATCTTATTTATGGGTGCTTGTGAGTGTTTAACTATGCGGGGGTTCATCAGCTGTGAAGCCAAGGAATATATTATATATTTATTTTGTTTCATTTTGAATAATTGTAATCTATATACAAATTGCTAGTTCAGTTACTTGAGAATAGTTTTGTATTTAAATTAAAACCTATTTTTCGCTCTGGTTAGACAAAACGCAACTCAAGTTTCCTTGGCTATCCTGCTTTACTGTCATTAAATTGACATTTCGGTTGATTTTCATGTAAATATTGGTTATTATTTTATTTTTTTAATACGCAAATGTACTCATTTATAATTATTATAGGTGTACAAGAAACTAGTGGCCGAAGGGAAAATTATTGAAAAAGAAGAAGTGGAACCGCCCAAAGTACCAATGGACTATGATTGGGCGAGAGTAAGTTGAATATTATACCATATTAATAATATTATAAATGCGAATGTCTGTCTGTCTGACTGTCTGTGACGTCATCACGGTTAAACCGCTAAACCAGTACTTTTATTGTCTTACAAAAAGGCCCAAAAAAGTTTACGTGGCAGCCGAAGCCGCGAGCGGGTCGCTAGTTATATGTAAAGGCCAACGTGTCACAGTATTACCATCGCTAAAATAGTGCATATTAGCGATGGTTGTGGGTTCGATTCACACTTCTGATTCTATTTAATGGTATTTATTTTGAACTTATACTACAGTAAAATTTAGGTTTTACTTGTATGATATAAATATTGATGCGTGCCTGATGCGTCAGTGTTGCCGTTGATGTTGGTAAATTATTACACATATATTTTTAGTATATGAATAATACTTATAAATATGAAATAATGAAATTGTTCTGCTAGAAACTCGGCATAATCCGCAAACCCGCGGCCTTCATAAGCACAATCTGCGACGAGAGAGGCCAGGAGCTGAGCTACTGCGGCGTCCCCATCAGCGCCGTGCTTGAGCGCCAGCTGGGCGTCGGCGGCACCATCAGCTTGCTGTGGTGAGGCTCGGTTTTGTTTCACTGTACTTGTATTGTACTGTCTTTTAAAACAATATTAGGTTAGCAATATGTTAAAAAAAAATGTTTTCTCCAATATTAACAATAACTTTGTTCTAAATAAATAATTGTTAACATGAAATGATTAATGAGATAATTTAGGTAAAATATATTTCTACTTGAATTTTAGCTTTCGTGAGCTTATAAAAGTTTTAACGAAGCGAGATTCCATATTGAGCGCTTGTTACAACTTGTTTATGTTGTTGGTTTATGTCTGTAAAGAGATTATTACAATTTTTTATTTAGAAATTATTTAATTGAAATTCAAATTATATATTTTGAATTTCAATTCTACCATTTTGAAAGAATAAATGTGGTCCGTAAAATAATGAATTTGGAAATCCTATACTGTACAACTATATCCTAAATCGACTTATTTAACCACATAGCTATCCTCATCTCCTATGTGCAGGTTCCAGCGCGAGCTGCCCGACTGGGCGAGTAAGTTCTTCGAGCTGGTCCTCATCGTGACGGCAGACCACGGGCCCGCCGTGTCCGGAGCACACAACACCATGGTCACCGCCAGGGCCGGGAAGGACCTCATATCCTCTGTTGTTAGCGGACTGCTGACCATTGTGAGTATAGTGCGGTAGGGGAACTAGTGCCAAAGGTCCTCATGGTCACCACTAGGCTGTCCAATGTGAGTGTCCGCTCTCCAGTTCTTCTTCAGTCCTAGCGAAAATTGATATATTAGCAAAGTTGCGTCCGGGGCACGAACTCTAATGGTCACCTCTAGGATGGGGGTATACCCAGACTGACTCAATGTCAGCAAGCTGCGGGTCCCTGACATTAGCTAGTAATTTTACACATTTTTAAAGTGTTATTTTTTATAAACAGTTAGGAAATTGAAAAACATTGTTAGAAAACGCAGCGAAATTTGGAGCCGGCGCCTCTTGGAACCGTCCATTGGTTTAGCGGTCAGAGCGCTTGGACAGGTTCCATGAGCCACGGGCTCGAATCCTCGAATTTTATGAGACTGTATTAGGGGCAAAGGACCCATGGTCAACGCCGGGGATGAGGACAGCTTTGATATAGAATGTTGTTTGATTATACAAATATGATATATCTGTGAAAATTATATATGCAATGAAAATTATGTAAGCTTTGTCCAAAAATATGTGAAAGATGTGCGTGGAATTAAAAACTTAAATCCTTTAAATTTCGTACGTGGTGACCCTTTGAAGAGTAACTGTTGAGTTTCTCGCAATTTATATGCGTATAGCTGGGTATTGCAGAGAGTGGATATAGCTAGTGTCAAAACACTCCGTTCTACTCTTTCTACAAGATGAAATTATAATGTATCCAAATAAATTGGGGAGTTTGTTTGTAATAATAATAAATAAGCTACTTTTTACTAAATGCATATGTATACACGGTATATATATATATAAATATAACATTTTGTACAATTTTTATGTCTCTCTGTCGGTCGGTTTGCTTCGGCTAATCTTGGAAACGGCTGTACCGATTTCGAGGGGACTGGCAGATGACAGGAGTAACTTGTCTGGTTTCATTTTATTATTCCACACGGACGAAGTTGCGAGCGTAGCTAGTTATTTTAATATCATAATTATTCTTTCTACAATAGTTTTGGTAAATATTTAATGAATTTTGAATTGTCTTTCAGGGTGACCGCTTCGGCGGTGCTTTGGACCGAGCAGCTCAAGACTTCTGCGCCGCCTACGACAAGGGACAACATCCGCAAGAGTTCGTCAACGAGAAGAGAGCTCGTGGGGAACTTATCATGGGGATTGGACATAGGTGAGTTGGGGAAAGGGGCGTAGGGGGAGGGGAGGACGTCTTAAGTAAAATTGTAATTTAATTTATATGACGTATGCCTAGTACTACTTGGTACTACTATTTACAAACAAAAAGATAATGGAAGATTAAAATTAATGGGTTTTTACACAATTTCAAATAAAAGATTCTTTAAAATTGGAAGGTGATAAAAAGCTCCGCTGAGTTTTTCGCGCGTCGGTTCTTCTCAGTACTGAGGCATTCATCTTAGTGCACCTGTGGCCTGTGGTCATTTGTTTGACGTTCAATAAATTAATCATTTAACCTTGTTATTTTCAATAAGAAAAATATATTTGAATTTGTACTGAAAGTCGCTCACACAATCACACAAAGCTTATCGGTAAAACGATATCGACTCTTAAAGATCAAGAAATGTTTTTGCAGGCTATAATATGAGGCGCCTTCAAAGGTTACTCACTAGCACAATGGAGTTATTATTAAAGGCCAAAAAGTGAGCGTAGGGTAACCGGTTCGATTCCCCTGCAGGGTGAAGTCCATCAACAACCCGGACTCGCGCGTGCGCGAGCTGAAGGCGTACGTGACGGCGCGCTGGCCGGCGTGGCCCGTCACGCGCTACGCGCTGGACGTGGAGGCCATCACCACGCGCAAGAAGCCCAACCTCATCCTTAACGTGGACGGCATCGTGGCCGCCGCCATGGTGGACCTGTTCCGCCACTGCCAGCTGTTCACGCAGTGAGTTCGTTTGTTTTTTTATTTAGTTATTTCATTTATAATGTGTTTTTGGTCATTCAGTTTGTTAATCTTGAATGATTTAATGTAATTTTACTAGACTCTAATTTTATTGCATATTAAGAACATATAACTTAGTTATTTAGAGCGTTTGAACGGTAACGGTAAGAAGTGCGGGTTCTAATCCCTCTACGTTTCAATAGTTAACACGTTTCTAAACGACCCCTTTTCTCCGAATGCCCAGGGAGGAAGGCAACAGCTACATACAGATGGGTTCAATCAACGCCCTGTTCGTGCTCGGACGTACGATCGGTCTCGTCGGACACTACCTGGACCAGAAGCGCCTCAAGCAGCCCCTCTACCGCCACCCCTGGGACGACATCACGTACATGTCTCCACTCAACTGAACGGGGATGCTCTGGACACTGGGGATGTCGATGTCGCTATACTAATATCCGAACATCGACTTTATCAAATGTACTTACTCTTACATTTTCTTCTTTTTTTTTGTAAACTGAAACGAAAATTCTGAACTCAAATGCATATGCAAAAATCGATGATTTTCTTTACGATATTTATTGTACATGCCTTCGAATCGATGACTCATTGACGTCGATAATCCCCATTAGATAATAGTTCTAGACGGTCTAAGAATGTTCGAGAACGAATGTTCTGGAACTTAGTACTCTAGTAGTTAGTTCTTGTTTGTGACGATAGATGGCGCTTTTAGATATTTTTCTTGTTTTGTGTATATATGCATTTTTACTATTCATAATCATTCATTTGGTCAGATAATGAAAAATGGTATCAGATTTTGAAATATATTAGTTTTTATAGGGGTATTATTGGTGTATTTAAAAGGGTTTCTTTAATAGGAGTTCAAAAGTTCAAGTTTTCTGTTGTACGTTTTATATTCTTGTTAACTGATCAGATATTGTTTAAATATGAATCCATTTATTTTACTACAGTTTTCCCTCAAAACTGTTAGTTTCCTACATTTCTATTAAATAACTGTTGTTTTTTTTTAAATAAAACATTTTAAAAGCGCCATCTTTAAAATATATATTTATATAGATAAAACATAGTTGACTAGTGAATGTTAGTTCGGGAATAATAAATAATATGTTAGGTTATTTTATTCAAATAAGTTTTACAATTGATTGGTTCATTAAATGACACAAAGATTTGTAATAAACAACTTAAAATTTCTTCGAAAACAAAAGAATCTCTTGACTAAATAGTTTTTTCAATATTGATTAGAAAAAATAATAACAATCATTCCAATTTTAATTGTAATCAGTCGACTGTAACAAAGAGATGGTATGAAAAGAATTAAATATATATACTAAGTCACAAATATAACGTATTGTTATTACTGTATGGAAATGCTGAGTCGTTACGAAATGATAGCGGGTTCAAGTTCTGGAACAATGAAAGTGTATGGGAAGTTTATGTTTTTTGTAATTAGTTGCATTTTATTTGTTTTATTTAATTAATAATGATTAATCTATGAAAATGTGCGGCGTTGAATTTAGACATTCAACACACAATGTCTTGAAAGTAGAGAACGGAGTGTCTTGACACTAGGTTCTCTCTGACTACAAAAATATTAAAAAATTGACTGTAAACCAACCCCTTTTGCATATGAACTGTGCCTGGTTTTTCATTTTCGAAACGACTAGTATTTATGTAACAGAGGTAGTGATGGGTGATGATAACTAATTTAAGAATATTGTTTTCTCTTAAGCACAAAATGTTTTTTTTTTTTTTTGTAATAGCTCGAAATACGGTAACACTTCAATGATTTACCAAATTTTATGTTGAAAGTCTGAACACCTCGGTCATGCTTAGCTTTCACCTGTAACAGACACGGTAAATGTTGATTAGTTTAGACTGCTTCTAATTTTACCGTTAAAACTGGTAAATTTAAAGTTTTAGGCAGTACGGGCTTTTATTGTAACATATATACAGGTTATAAATGTTGAATGCAGTTTTATAATATATGACTACTTATACTGCAAATAAAAATATATAATAGAATGGGCATAACTGTGAAATTATATATTTTAAAGTGTATTGTTCATTATAATTCACTTATGGCCCTTTTCTTTGGAGACGCCTCGAAAATGTGTTTCTCGAATAATGTTAGTTTGTAAGTTTTTATGGTGTTGTTAAAAACATTTTGTTTGATACTGAATTGATGGATCTATTGTTCCAAATTTGAAATTAACTGCTATTTTTTTTTTTTAAATAGTTGAAGTTGGTTTTTATTTTAAAAATTTAATATAACAATAGTCTAATATAATAAATTAATAAAAATATTGAAAACTAATATCGCTTGATATATCGATTGAATGTGCACTTAGGATCTCTATCACTAGAAAGAGAAAGGTATACATTTATATGCTCTGCTTGCTCATGCACATGTAGCTTGTCACTGTTTGGTAAGTTATTGTTAACTTGACACTTAAACATCGTTCTGTCTCTTTCTTACCAGAACAATTAGAGAAGGATGGCTATTATACTAACCTTCTCTTCTCCAAATAAAAAGAGCGTTATGGCAATAGTGAGTCTGAAATAACTTTTGCATACAGTAATGAGTTTTGTTAATAATTGTTTCATATCAAAGAGGCGTCTAGAAGTTTCTAGAAGTGTGTAGATGTTTCTAGAATAAGAAAGAATTAATTTATTGGTTGCACTCTGGTTGGTAGGTAGCGCTTAGTATGTGTAAATATTGGTATTTGACGACTTTTAAATATATTTTTATTTACGATTTGTTGGTTTTATTGTGTGACCTTTCTTTTTTTATTTTGTGTGTAATTTTGCGAAGATTTTCCGTCCTCTATTTTTGTAAGTTTTTATTTTCGCAGGATTTGAACTGGTTACTATAATATTAGTTGGAGTCTGTCGCTATTATTTAATTATGTATTTATATTAGACATATGACCATCGCGTCGTAGTAAGCTAGGGGAGGGATGGCCTTTTCTCATATAATGAATTATTAAAAATCAAATTATCAATATAATTAAAATTTATTGGCAAGGTAAGTTGCTCCATGTATTTGGCTACAAGTTTCACGAAGAGTTCCAATACGCCCCGTGGGGGAGGCACGGGCACCTCCTGGCGGTTTAGGCATGACATTAAAAATACATAAAAAATTCTGTAATGTGATTTGTATTTCTTTTTTTATATGCAATAAACAATATATAAATAAAATAAACTTAACTCTAGCCATTGTTTGACTAATTTATTCAATTCGTTTGCATTCTTTTTATATCGAATTTCACGCTACATAATCATTGAGAAGTTTGTTTTTCTTCTGAAGTGGACATTTATGAAGATATAAATTTCAAAGAAGAATCATATATTCTTCTTTCAGATATAGTTTGCTCTAGATTCAATATTTATGTGCAATTGTTTCTTCGTAATATTATAATAGAATTCCGCGTCGCAAACCCTTCATCTCGCACTTAAACAGTATATTTCTGTAACTAAAAGAATTTAAACATTTTAATAAAACCAGGTGGGTGCAATGTCCATACCTCCCCCAAAACATGTGACCATTGCTCCCTCTAAATGCCAATTCAACTAATTATCCCCTTTAAATTTTTTAGTTGCATATTTTACCGTGACTGACTGACTAATTGATACGTTAGTAAATGTACAATTGGAAAAGCATAAAGATAACACATACTTCTAAATATTTACATCGACCGGTGTGTTACCTAAAAGTGCGTCTGTATTTTACAAATAATATATAGTTAAACGACGTTGCCAATGGATACACTTAACTACTAAAATTGAGAAATAATAAAATTCGAACACGAATTCGAGCATGTGGGTGGTGCCCATGTTTCCCCTATCTCCCTTATATTGTGAATTCGATTTTCGCTCGGGGCAAAGATTGCTTAATTATGTTCATTTCACCGGTCTAATATAACTAAGCTCAACATACGTCTTGATTTCTTCACAGAAGGACAACCCAGTCCCAGCTATGGAAAAAGGCGTGAAACTTTTTCTTTTATTCAAGCTTTTGGGGACCCAAGCAGTATTTTTTTTATACTGCGCAAAAAACTTAAAATGACGTGTAAAAGTTGTAAAGTTAAAAATTGAAAAGTCTCAGAATATATGATAAGAGAGGGATAGCAATTGTTTCACCTGTTATCAATAATACTAACAACGAAAACAAGTAACACGCATGTAAGACATTAGTGGTCAACAACGCACGAACGTATACAAGAAGTGCGGGTTCGAATCCCACTCCATTTTAATTTTAATATACAGAGGGTTCACAAAATAATTAAAACACACATATACGAAGACATATATTATATATAATATATATTTAGTCAATTTCAAATTCAATAATGTTTCCAAAGTCGATGTCGCCGTCGCTATCGCTGCTGTGGTTCTCCGCCGCCTGCACACAAACAGACATATATATTCATACCAATATTATGAATGCGAAATCAACTCTGTCTGTCTGTGACGTCATCATGGCCAAACCACTTCGGATTCTGATGAAATTTTATATAGAGATACTTGGGATGAACATAGGCTACTCATTTGTCCCATTTTTTTGTCCACAATTTTTAAAATTCCATCTTATAATAATATAGAATTAAATAGAAAACAAATTCAAACGCCACAAAAAAAAGTCCACTGACCCGTCTGCGCGTGCGCATGCGCCGGTGTCGCGGCCGCCGCGGTCGCTGCTCCCTCTCTCTTTCTCTCTCCCTCTCGTCCCCGGAGCCGGAGGCGGACGCGGAAGCCGAGGCGGAGGCGGATGCGGAGTTCGAGGCGGACGCGTCCGCGAGCCCGAGCACCGCGTTGCGGAGGAGGCTTGAAGCTACTGGGGGATCGATAGATAATACTTTTATCGGAAACATTTCATTTTTCCCGCATAACAGGCTTTCCATCTAAATTCAAAACCATTCATCTCACCGAGAGCGGAGAAATTAAATTAATAATTAGTTCTTATATCCATACTAATATACCAGTGACGTCATCATGGCCACATCGCTGAACAGATTGTGATAAAATTTTATATAGAAATAGTTCCTCGTATTGGGTTGAATATAGGCTACATTTTTCTCTCATCATTAAAAAACTAAAAAGATTATCCAGTAAATTCATTGTTTTACTAAAAATGCGATACAGCTGTAGATCACGCGGGCGAAGCCGTAAGCGTGTGCTAATAAAGTAAGACGGGCGAGACGGGTAGTCTCACACAACAGTCCATCCAAATTCCAGTCCATAGTCTCAGCTTAGTGTTCCATACTTTCCACAGTTCCTAGCATTAGCCGGTGACCATCTCCGGGCAATTACCTATTGTCACTCAGAGATGGATCCCGGCTGATGCGTCACAGTAAAATAAATTCCCATCTCTAAGGGGGCCACCACGTGTCGGACCTGTGTCCTCACGCGGTGCCTGGAGTTCGGAGTGTCAAAACACTACGTTCTCACTGACCACACTGAACAAAATAGAAAAAGAAAAAGAAAATAGAAAAAGAAAAATAGAACAAAAGTACACTCACAATCATCATCATTGTCTGAGCCTGAGTCTGAACCGTCGTCGTTTTCCGAACCTCCAGCCAGATCCTCTTCCTCCTCGTCTTCCTGTAACATTAAAATCGGATCATCAGTGTAGACCAGGGGTAGACCACCTGCGGCCCCGCCAATCGTTTATTTTATATATATATAACAGATATTCTCCCCTACTAATATTAATATTGCGTTCTATCAAATCAAGGCAATTTTAATTGCGAATTACATATGATTTTATCCAATCTATATATCTATACATATAATAAAAATGTTACTGATCGCTGTCTGTACATTCAAGATATATGTGAAAATATAATTGTTATTCAGTACATTTATCAATGTAATATAACCCAAAACAATGATTTTTATTTTTTTTCTGTCTGTCTGTTTTTGTGCCTGCTAATCTAGCTAAGCTAATTGAAATGCACTTTTGGCCAAAACACAATATTTAGATAATATTTAATAGATCAACATTAAGTGTTTATTTTATTTGGTACATAAAATTTGTGAACACCCTCCACCACAGGTGACGATGTCGAAAGGACAAAAAAGAGCTTCAATTCACTATGGCCTCAGAAAACAATCAACTACATCACCAAATCCATGTACACACATATGTGTGTGTAAAAATGCGTACACACACAAATTTACACACAAAACATACACAAGTGTGTGTTCCACTTGTACTCACCGCATCGTCGTGGTCCCTCTTCCTCCCCACGTCGTACAACTTGACGCAGGACTCCTGCACCTGGTCGTAGTCCCCGAGGTTCTCCACCAGTGCCACTTGAGTGCCGAAACGCGACACGCCCAACGAGTAGATGTTGCGTTTCACATCGATTGTGGCTGCAAATTAAACATATATATATACTTATAAACACATTCATTCGGGGTAGTCTCAGAGTCCATGATTTTGCGGTCAAGCTCCAAGAGCGCCGACCTGAGAACTATGATGGAAGAATATTCCTGGATATCCTGGAACATGACACTCCCCCCCCCCTACAACCGCCCAAGGAAGCGATGGCTGGACGTCGTGAAGCAGGATAGAGCCAATGGAACTAACAACCTCTGAGGATGTCAAACTTAAATAATCCACCCCATTTTTTTGTATTCTACGTGTCAAGGCTTTTCATTTGATATCTGTATATAATCCGTCATAATATGTAATCCGCCATTTTGTATTTATAATGCAACTACTGTTTAAACGTCATTATTTAAAGTATAGGACAGAGAGAGATGATTAAACAAAATGTATAATTTGATTTATTATTAAAGACCATTGTTGCGCAGCGGGACAGCATCTGACCTTTGAATTAATTTGAATCACGATTGGCTGTGGGTTCGATTCCCGCTTGGTGGAATTACTGTAATTTAATTATTTTCATTTAACTGCTCTATTAAGACCACACGCAATGTCTCGAATGTATTACTTAAGATTTTTTTAAATAATTTTTAGAGCAGTAAATATGAATGACTTCTCGTAAAATATTAAATATGTCGAAAGCTCCCATATCCTAAGTTTATATTCAAACTGAGGCCATTGTGCTGCAATTGTGTGTAACTTCAAACGAGATTGGTCATGTGTTCGATTCCCGATCGGGGGGTATGATTATATTTAAATAATTTTGATTTCTCCGCTCTGGTCAGATAAAACGCTACTTTCAGTTCTGCCACTAACGCATGCTGGAATTAGGGCGAATATTGGAAAGCGGAGTGTTTTTACACTAGATTCTCAATGCCATACCTATACTAGAATAATCATACGGATCCAGGGTCTTGAAGCTGGTGTCGAACTGGCTCCTCTCCTCCGAATCCTGATCGGAGCACACTGCGTATATGGCACTGCATGTCGGGTTGAAAATCACCTAGATTTTTTTTAAATAATTACTCAATATCTATAGATTATGGGTAGTGGGTTCTAATCCCATGAGTTACATAAATTACCCGACAGACGCAAATCAGACACGTGGTTTTACAAAGTTTATTGAAAAAAAAATAAACTTCATTAAAAGCGATCGATAGAAGTGAATCTAGAGAGCGAGAGACAATGTGTATTAGTGGGTTCGAATCCCATGAGTTACTTACATCAGACATGTGGTTTTAAAGACAATATAAGTTTATTTAGTATAAATTTATGTAGTTTAAGAAGTGCAATTTCTTTAGAATAATGCACTCGTTTCATCAAAGGTGCATATGTGTTTATTATTAAAACTGTTCGCTTTTAATACTTGTATATATAGTTTGCTATAGAAATTTAACCTATGTTAAGTTTTATATTTTATTATATATTAAAATATATAGAATACCTTTATAGGTATTCTATATATTTTTTATATCTATGTAAATAAGCAATTAAATACAAAATAAAAAATATATATTTTAAAATACTTCATTTATATTAATTCTTCTGAAGTTTCACATCTATCGTGTGTGATATACACACATACACATTGATATATATATATATATATATATATATCAAAATTGAAATTAATTTAATTACACATGAAATTAAATTTTTTAAACTTCAATAATATAAAATAAAATTTTTATATTTTATATAAAATAAAACAATATATTTATAAAGGTTATACAATGCACATAAACTTTACTTAATTGAATGTGTAAAAGAATCAATTTGATGTTCAAAAACTACATTGAAAACATATTTACGGAAATATTTCAAAAAAACCTTATCAAAATTAATAAGCCTATAAGAATTGCGAGGTAAATGGAAATAGAACGTCATTTTTAGTGGTTAAACAAAAGGTGTGGGTTCGAATCCCGCTGCGTTCAAATTTTTTTATATTATTGAATTCTAAAAATGTTTTTCAATTTCCTAAGTGTGTATCATTTTAAAAAATGTTCAAAACACATTACTGAATGCTATCTAATGACACAACAATATATATACAAATATATAAAATTAATGTTTTTAATATTTTAAAGTATTATTCTCACATAATAGCATAAGAGAAATATTAGTGAATACAAAAACAAAACAACCGTTTTAAAAAAAATTACGCAGCAGGATTCGAACCAGCGCTTTCTAAAATTCTTAATAAAACTTTTGTACATTTTCCAAAATACTTTACAACTTTTTAATATTTATTCGTATATATTTACCTCGGATTTATCTAAAGAAGGCACTGTCCGTAGCAAGTGAAACGTTCTGAGATCCCATACTTCTGTATTAGAGATTACCTGGTCGGAATAAAATATAGGCAAAAGTCAATAAGGATTTAAAATAGAAGTCATTGTGTGTAGAGCGGCGGATCTCAACGCCGCGATTTGTCGTTTCAGAGCGGACAAGTGAAAAAACTGCCTGACTGTAAACGCGGTGGTCGTGGATTCGACTCACACCTGCCTTTAGTACTTCGAAATTTTCATCTCTCTGCTGGTGAGAAGACAAAGTGCGGCGTTCAGTTCCGCCACTTACATGCAAAGCTTCGGATTCAGGCAGGAAATGGATAACAAAGTGTTATGATACTAGGTAATAATCCGTCGTAATATAATAAATGCAAAAGTAACTCTGTCTCTCTATCTATGACGTCTCACGGCCAAACCGCTGAACCGATTCTGATGAAATTTTATACAGAGACACTGACGGTTTTTGAACATAAGCTGCTTTATTTTTACCATGTCTTATTAGTTTTTCAGGGATATTCATTGTTTTAGTAATAGGCTGCCGAAAATACAAAACAGCTATAGTTCAGTTGCGGGTCGCTAGTATTAAACAATATTTAAAATTATTATTAGCATGTTGAGTGCTAAAAACGAAAGCATAGCAACGCTTTATGTTTTCATAACGGGGAAATAAAAAAAGTCCCCCGACTCGGTATCAAAACCAATCGCAAACCATCGCATTTACAAACAGACACTGTCCATGACATACTCGTATATGTAAAATGAAAAAAAAATTGTTAAGAAAGAAAGCCATGGGTATACTTGGGTTGACCTTCGAAAACATAGGTACAGGAGGAAAGTCAAGTAAAAACCACGAGGACCCCCCGGGAGGAGTGCGGGAGATTTGGGGAGATTGGTGGGTTCTCTCCGACTACCCCGCTAGGTTTTACCAGTGTAGCAAAAACCTTACCTCAAGCCCGTTAGGGTGGAAGACACCACTGTGAGTTTGATTCAACTTGTCAAACTTGTGGATCTCTTTACCAGTGTTCACGTCCCAGAGTACGCCGTCTGTAAACACGTATAAACACACATAAATACATATAAATGGACATAAATATTAATAATATTATTATATATGAACTATATCTTATGAAATTTTATTATATGAAAAGTGCAACTGTTGAGTTTCTCTGCGGCTCTTCTCAGCGGAACTGCCTTACTCGTGGTGGTAGGTTTTTGAAGGACTGACAATACTGACATGCATATGCTAACTGACGTTACGAAAGTGTGAGTAATAGTCTATTTAAATACATCATATTTTGGATTTTTATTTCACTAACGCTTTAAAATGATTTAGTCAAAAAGTATGTAAATATTTAGTAATTAGTGTAAATAATAAGCGGTAGTGTGTATGCTGTCGCAGCACGTGGGAGTGGTTGATGTGTGTGAGAGAGAGAGAGAATGTGTTTGTGTAAAATAAATAATATATGAGAGAGTGAGAGTATGTGTGTATGTCCGTGAAAGAGAGATAATGTATGAGAGAAAGACGAGAGAGAGTCGACTGACCTGAGAGCACGAGCTCATCGGTAGGGTTGAAGGTGGCCCTGTTCTTGGCGTACTGGTTGCTGATGGCGGGCGTGAGGGTCAGCAGCTCTGCGCCGGTGCGCGTGTCGAAGATGCTGGCGGTCTCCCCTTTGGTGCCGATGATCCTCTCGTCGGTCATCTTGGAGAATTCCACGTACTCCTCATTGTCTAATTGGAATCTGATGGTCATTTCAATTTAGATAAAGTAACTTTTACAGTGTTGGGAAAGTTAAAAAAAGCCATTAGAGGCCATCGTGGCGCAGTGACACACCGTCTTGATTGTGGGTTTCGATTTCCACTCAGTGAAATGATCATAATTTAATTATTTTTACATCCTCGGTCTGGTTCCGCCACTCATTTCGGAGGAACGTAGAGAAGGTAATATCTTGTCTATCTATATTCTGTCTCACTATATTCTCTCTGACTACTCTTATATGCGAAAAAAAGTGTACAGCTGAGAATAAAAAGATTCTAATTCCATCAGATTACTATTTCGATTTAAACGTCTGCAATTTCCTGTCGAAATATGTTGCCATGACGAATAAACAACGCTTCAGGGCCTGAGTATAAAGATGGCTGGTTTCCAACGCTTTAAGAAAAGTAGTGATTTCCATCATGATCGTGGCATACTAAAGAGCTAGTTCACCAAACAGCTGATTGAATCATTCGAAGAAAAAAAATGGAGACGTGAAAAAAAAAGAACGTTATATAAAGAAATATACTTCAAGTGTCATGTCAAAGAAATATACTTTAAGTGTCAGCTTCACACATTACACTTTTTCCCGCATAGCAGAGTGGGTAGTCAGAGAGAAATTAATGACATGACACTCGGTTCTCCACTTTCCATTTGAATTAGAACATGTGTGTCGAGTGGCGGAATATAACGCCTTACTAGAATCAGGGGAATGTGAATAGTTTTAATATAATAATTTTATCCCGATTTAGAATCGAACCCACTACAATTACAATCACAATCAGACGTAGTCCTACTGCGCTTACACGATGATATTTTGTTTGTTTATTTATTCTAAAACAAACAAAACAATCAAACTATATTATTATAAATTCATAAATCCAATAATTAAGCAACAACTTATTCTATAAATATTATTTACAGCTATATAAACTAAGCTCGTACGCGTGGTTAAGCCACACTTTTTTAATACCTAAAATATCTTTTAATAAACATCGATGTGTGGAAAGAGAAGCCAAAATATCGATGTCAAATCTGAAAATCAATGAAGCGGCGCTTAACACCGCTTGTACAATTCAAGCTACACGTATGGTAATATACTATTATAACACTCACAATTGTTCAAATTCTTTCATATTCCACAAAGCCGACGTTGTCCGCCACGAAGTGGTCGACGAAGCTAGCAGCAGCAACCCGTCTCTGCTCGCCTGAAGTTTAAGCACACATAAAAATATTATGGGCACACATACAGCAAATAAATTTTGTATTATATTTAACGATTTGAAACTGTGCCTCTTTAAATAAAAATCGTCCAAACTCCCTAGCCACTAAGCTATGGGATCATATCCTGGCTTTGTGAATTTTCTATATTATTTATAAAAAAAAGCAGCTTCCCGTTTTTTACAGTCAGAGAGAAACCTAGTGTCAAGACAGTTCGTTGTTCAGGCACCGGCCGTAATTGAGACATTGCGTGTGAAGTGAAGGAGCTCAACCCCGCTTTTGTTGTAGGAACCAGGGGGTGAAAGTGAAAACAATTGATTTGTAACTGAACGCGTTTACAGCCTAGATGCTGTCCCACTGCGCAACGATGGCCGATATCCAATTGAATCCAAAATACTTAATAATAGTTAGTTTCTTTAGAATGTTTGAAATCATTTAAAATTTTTTTTTTTTTTTAATTTTGATACGTTCTTTTATTAATTTTTATTTAACACAAGTTAATTAATTGCTATTTTCAAATACATTTTTCTAGTATAAGAATCAAGGGGTCGTTACTCATACATTCTGTATAAATTGTTATATAGTGGTTGATTCTAACATAACTTAATTAATCGCTATTTCTAGTATAAGATTCAACGCGTCATTCAAATACATGCTGTATAAATTGATATACAGTGTATATTCAGAAACGTATAAAAATTTGAACGCAGCGGGATTTAAACCCGCGCCTCTTGAACCGTTCCAACGCTCTGTCCGCTAAGCCATGCGGTTCCACATCCTACATATATATTTTTCAATTTCCTAAATGTGTGAATAACACTTTAGAAAACCCATGTTAAATATGATATATGTTTTTATTATGTAATATGTTTCTATAATGATACGTTCAACGAAATATAGACTTAAATACTAAATATATTTGAATATATTAAATAATATATTACCTGCATATGATAAATGTATGACTCGTGTACTTGATAAGAACTTTCTTCAACACCAGTAAAGAGATTAAATATTCTAATGTCACCGGACGAAGTCGCTGTGAGAAGCTGTTGTTGGGTTGGCTGGAAAATTAATAAATAATAATAATATTTAAATATAACTTGAAAATTGGTAAATAATTATATTTTGAAAGCAAAGAGTGTGTTTTTTTATTATTAACCCGCAGAGCAGACACTATAGAAACGTCTCTTAATTGGGAACTCACATGGAAAACCGTATGCGTGAAGTAGGCGTCGTCGTCCTGCAGGCGCAGCGTGCGCACGTGCGCGAAGTGCGAGTGCGCGAGGCGCGCGTGCGCGCGGCGGGAGGCGGGCGCGCCCAGCTCACGCCGCGCCACGCGTGCCACCACGCTGGGCGGGCAGCCGCGCGCCGCCAGCCAGCGCCCCGGCGGCGACGGCGACGGGCACTTGTGCGGCCTGCACATTTGCACATTTCTTTCTTTTAGCACGCTGTATATATATATATATATATACATGTGGCATTGGAGAAGATTTTTTTCATAATGTAAAAGGAAATGTATAGTAAATATATATCCAGTTTTTTAACATTAGTATCTATACTACAGCATTACTTTTTTTTCTAAACATCCTGTCTCTATAACATGGAGTGGGACAGAGAGAACAAGACCCTCCATATAATAACATTTTTATTTCTGAACACCATGTATCGCCATTTGTATGTAGCATTTAGTGGGCAGAGATATAGATACGATAACTAATATACTTATAAAAAAACAAATTGACAAATATCCTTTTGCTGTGGGCAAATTAAGTTTAATTTAAAATAAAAAAACAACAAAAGAAACCACTCAAAAAAATTAAACTACACGCCTGTAGTCGTGACCACTGAATTTTTACACATTCTGTTATAATAGAGTGACTCGGAGCGGAGAAAACGATCCATAGTCAACACTCACTAACTTACTCAAAAACTCATATAACTGTGAACTGTCCATTAATATACAATACATACAATAAAAAAAAAACCTAGAGACAACACTCTCCGTTCTCCAAGTACCACGAGACAACGGAAGAAAAGTTCTCTTTTTAAGAGAAAAAAATCACTCACTCAAACAAATTAAACTGCGGACAGGTGACAACTGGGTTTTTGCACAGCGCGTGCTGGTTGTACAGATACTCCGTTATGATGGAGTGCAGAGTGACGCGGGGCGGGGAGGGCGGCCGCTCCCCTCCGGCCGCACTCAGTTGCTTTTGCAGTGACCGCTTTTCGGCACTAGGCGTTGACGGGAGGGCAGTTGCGGACGCATGCGACGGGTTTTGGACTTTCCTGTAATTAAAAAGACTAAGTTTTTTTTGGGTTGTTATCATTTTTGTATTACAGGTAAATATATATATATATATATATATATATATATATATTTAACCTTTTTTAAAGTGTTAATTAATCACACACTTAGGAAATTGAAAAACATATTTTTAGAAAACGTATATATTTTTTTTATTTTGAAACACAAGGCTTAGCAGTCAGAGCGCTCGGACCGTTTCCAACAGGAGCGGGTTCAAATCCAGCAGCGTTTCAATATTTATGTGTTTTGTAAAAATATATGTAATAAATAAATTTACACTTTTCAAATATTATGACACTAATTTAAAACTAATATTGTCAGTAAAGAATGACTGCCTGAATAACTTACATGACTTACGTATTTATTATTTTAGCTTAGTGTCCTTGACACTCCGATCTTTATTTCCGAATTTCCGTCCGAATTCAAGACATTGCGTATTGAGTGGCTGAACTCCATAGACGCACGTTGTCTTGGGTACTAGATCGGTAAACGACCCCCGAGTGTGTATCGAACCCGCAACCATCGCGATTTACAGTCAATATAAATTGATATGCAATTCAAAACTCACCTAAGTTTAATAACAGGCGGCATTGGACTGTCTTCATTCGAATGGGTGTGAGAGTGAGATTGAGAATGAGAGTATGGGTGGGAGTTGGAAGGAGTGTGGGAGTGGTCTAGGCTGTCCCGGTGCAGAGCTCCGCAGCTGCTTGTACGGGAAACGGAGAGTCTAGGCTGAAAAGAAAAAGGGAAAAACATTATATTAAATGTAAAGTATACACGAAAGAAATAGTAATATTTATAATAATAAATAATTATATCAATTTCAATGTTATACAAGTATTTAAAGATATTCTTTTTTCAAACTCCATCAATTGTTTCTATTATAACATCATACTTACATATAAAAGAAAATATTTTACAAAACTTATCCCTCCTAAAATATATATATATTTTTTAGTTTAATACTATATAAATTAATTACATCAATAAGGTTTACAAAAGGTTTACAGGCTTTAGTACAAGTAATGTTAAATATGATTAGGAGAAACATTTATTTATAGAAAACGTATAAAAATTTGAAAGCAGCGGGATTCGAATCTGCGCCTATTGTTCACGGTCCAATCGCTCTGATCGTTAAGCCATGCGTTTCCGGCTACGTCGAAATTATTATACGCTTTTTTTGTTGTTAGCATATCTGTAGCGAGAGATTTATACAAATTATTAGTACCCGAAAATTATTTTAATTCATATACGGTTTCTAACAAGCGCGTGTTCGAGTTCCACGGCATTAAAAGTTTTTTCTATGAACTATAAATATTTTTTTAATACTTCAAGTGTGGATTAGTGTATTACACATCAGTGGGGGAGGTAGACCCTCCTCTTTCCCATTTGAGATTAAAAACTCAATAAAAACGACCCGACTACTCGATACCAGGCTGATTGAAATTCGAACAACGGAAACAGGTTGAAATCAATTTTATGAAATTATTAATGTAGGAAGATATTAAGTTAAATTTAAATATGTTTTAATGAAATCCAAACACGTTAATTGACTAATTTATAATACTTTTAGATTGAGACCAGCTATATGTTTTAATTTCGACGAGATTAAAAGTGTTTTTGAAAATCGATTTCTATGGGGCCAATCCCTGGGTTACTACTTTATTTGACATGGGGGTGGTTGCACTCACCCTATTCAGCATGGAGAACGAGGGGGGTAGTTAAGTTACTCACTCTATTCAATATGGAGGGGGGGGGGGTTAAGGGGATAAATTGGAAGTTAGTCGGAAGAGGGGTGTTGTACTAACCCTCGCCGGAGTCCCGGGCGTATACACGTGCGGCGGGGGAGGGGGCACGGTGGGGGGCAGCGCGGGCGCGGCGGGGGGCAGGCGCGCCTCGCGACGCAGTGCGGCGGCGGAGTCTCGCAGCCCCCGCGCGCGCAGGTGCTCCGCCACCAGGGTGAGCAGCTGACGCTCATTGTAGCTGATGCGCGTTTGCGCTACTACGTTAGCCTGGATGGTAATTTTTTTAATATTTAATTAACAAAAACAACCAAATATATTCATGCCGTCGATCTAAACTTGATTGGTTGTGGGTTCGAATATATAGTATAAATAAATTATAGTTCTTATATTAAATCTATTAATAAAAAAATATTAAATGTCTCGAAATCACGTACACGTAAAGCACACACGCACACACACAACCCAATTTCAAATACAAAAACACACAAACATAAAAGAATATATCACCCACCCTATGTATATTAGCAAGAGAAGTCTCAAACTCCGCCCCCATTCTCTTGCTCTTGCCGGAGACTCTTTCCAACAGCTCCAGCGCGTACTTTTGAAACATGACGTGCTCTTGCCTCTTCTCTTGGAGGATTGGGTCTCTCATCAAAACTGTTTTTAGAGAGAACGGATTATTACGTCACTACGCAAGGCTATTTTTTTCTGTTTGTAAATTTAGTTTCCATCATCGAGTCGCAGAGTGAAAGCGTTTGACAGTCAATACGATGGTTGTAGGTTCACAGTACCCATTTGGGGCGGGGCTATGATTGTATTTATGAAAATATAAAAAATTAAACAAAATGTTGCGTCCCCATACATTTGACACATGGCTTAGCGGTCAGAGCGATTGGACGGTTTCAAAGAGGCGCAGGTTCGAATTCCGCTACGTTCAAATTATAACGAAACAGTTATAGTCTTGCACTTCTACACGCTAGCGCAAAATATTTTCCATGATTATTTCAACATACCTTGTAAATGAGAAGTGGTAAATAATGGCAGTTTAGATATAATTTGCCTGACTGTGGGGCAACGCGCCAGGCCAGCGAGAGCCCTGCACGCCAAGCCCCGGAGACGATCGGCATCCGTTATTGGAGATTTTACCATCATGAGGGAGAGCAGAACCTGGAAGGTGACATACAAATAAGCCAAAAATAAAATAAAATTTGGCGTTCACTCGATCACCACTCGGAGGAATTATAACTGATGTATTCAACTATACATTTCTCCATTGTTGAGATTGTGCATAACCTAACAAAGAAAATAATAAAAAAAAACAAATAAAACGAATTTGGGGTTCTCTAGAACGACAACCGGTAAATGATAACTTATATGTATTAAATATATTAATTCTTAAAAAAGGATAAGCAAGTACTGAAAACGGAGAGGTACAAATTAAAAAAAAAAAATTGAGTGTGCACCCGGCGTTTCACACGATCACCACTATATTAACTACATTTAATTAAAACTTAACATGTATGAGAGGAAAAAACATAGAAGTATAATATTTTAAGCATTTCAAATAGGCTACAATGCACGCTTTCGTATTGTCAGTTAACATGTGCATGTCAGTATTGTCAGTCCCACAACAAGCTACCACTGTGAGGTAAGGAAGGCACTTTTGCTGAGAAGAACTGCAGAGAAACTCAACAGTTGTTCTTATCAAATATAATTTTACAATAACTTTATATATTATCATAAGCCGCCCGAATCAGCATCATCAGCATTTAATTCCACACACTAACATAGTATTCTTGTACAGAATAATATACTTTACTCAATAATATGACTTTAATAAGATTATTTACATACATACACACTTCCATCCAGATGTAGAATTATATAATAACATATAATAAAAATGTAACTGATCACTGGCTGTACAGGGAAGATATATGAGAAAAACATATTATTAGGGGCAATAGAACCCAAAACAATGATTTTTAATTTTCTTTTCTGTATGTCTGTTAATCTGTTTGTTTGTGCACCTGTGTGCTAATCTCAGAAACAGCTCAACAAATTGAAATGCAATTTTGACCATTGCATTGTGGTAAACTTCCCTTAACATTTAGTGTTTACTTAATTTCAATCGCTTCATAAACAAAAAAGTTACAACTATTTAAATTATAAATTTGAGCAAATATAATAATTTCTATTTAATTGAAATAATTATAATGTAATTGATTTTATTTCCCTCTCCACTCACTACTGAACACTGTGAATGTCTCGATTTCGGACGGAGAGCGGAGTGCTGAGTGTTTTGCTACTAAGTTATCTATCCGTACCATTATGCCGTTATTGGTGCGCACACTCTCCCATACTTTCTGTATTACATCCTCATACGACTTGGCGGTAGTTTTCTTTTTACTCGACCCTGTTATCGAAAAGCGCGTTGTGGATGTGCCTGCCTGAAAAAAAAACAAACGTTAATCTATACAAAATAAATAAAATTGTAGTGAACGGTACATATACCGAAATATGTTTTTTTACAATTTTTGTGTCTCCGTGTTTGTTCTATGACTAATCACTGGAACGGCCGGTCAGATTTTGAAGGGACTTTTACTGTCAGATAGCTTATGTATATAGTGGTCACTTAGGTTACTTTTATTTGTGAATTTCACGCGGACTAAGTCGCGGGCACAGCTAGTATATAGTAAAAAATTAAAAAAAAGTAGAAAACGAAAAAGTGTTCTATGAGTGATACGTGATAGTTATAAGTTCAAATATGTTTGTTTTTTTGTTTGTGTTTTTTTTTGTAACCTGTTATAATATAATATATCTATACATATAATAAAAATGTAAATGACCGCTGTGTGTACATGGAAGGTATATATGAGAAAATATATTATTTAGGGCATTTATCAATGTAATAGAACCCAAAACAATGATTTCTACTTTTCTATTCTGTTTATTTGTTTGTTTGTGCACACGGAACGGCACATCTCAGAAACGGCTTAACCGTTTTAAATGCAACTTTGACTATTGTATTTTAGTAAATTTCTTACAACATTGCGTGTTTATATCATTACAATCGGTTCATAATAATCGCTCTGTTCTGTGGTTAATTTCATAAAGACATAATAATATATATTCAAATTCAAAAACAAAAAAACATAATTGTAATTAATCTAGAGTAATTACGTATGATGCACTTATATATACATATATATACTGCGAAGCAACTGTAAGTATGTGTGCAACTCACTCTATGCACAGGCGCGCACACGCAGTTGACTAGTACATTTAAAGCCGCCTTCTGCACTTCCGGCTCTGGCACTATGTCGCCGTCGGCAGCGCCTGTGGGACCAAATACAATTTTCTATTAAAAATTCTCAGTTTCAGGTAGTCAAAAAGAAACTAGTGTCGTCACACTTGCCGCAATACTAAATTGAGATATTGCGTGTTGAGGCAATATAGGCGAGAGATATATGCCGCGCGTAAATAATTTTAATATAATCATGCCTGCGAGTGGGACTCGAACCCACGACCACGGCGTTTACAGCCAGACGCTGTCACACTGAGCCACGACGGTTTTGTTTGTTTTAAGATTGATAAAAAATTTAATTTATTTAATTTACATATTTACACAAAATGAATAGTATGTAAATATATATTTTTTTAATATTGATTTTAATATTTATAGTGAGCTCAGTGTTACAGCACTCTTTTCTCTACATTTAGTCCGAATTCGAGACATTGCGTTTGTATATTTACACAATTTGGAAATTTAAAAAAAATTTAAAGAAAAAGTATAAAATTTGAACGAAGCGGAATTCGAAACCGCACCTTTTTCGAATCGAAATCCTTATACACTTAGTTTTGTTGTTAAAAATGTTTTGAAAATTTCACAGTAACCCCCAGTGTCCAGTGTCCAGGGTACGGACAGGGTACCCTCAACTCACCCAAAACTATGTGCACCCCGGTGGTGTGGTCCGCGTCCCTCGTGTATATCATCTCAGTGAGCAACAGTTGTACCCTCGGCGCCACGCAACAGACCGACACCACGTCCAACGCCGAGCGCACTGTTTCCGCTCTGGTGGGATAAAAGCAAACAAATATACGTTATTAGAAATGGAGAAATGAATTTGAGAAGCCTTTATATATTTTCTAAGAACAACTCGTGACAAAAAGCCTTTTCAGAAGTTTGTATTGTTTTAAAAAACATAAAGGTGTATTATTAAAAATTCTCTAGAATTGAACATTGCGCGATAAAATTGAATATATTATTCTAATATTGAAAAGTAAAACATATATTGTGCAATACAGCTGGAAGCTTTTTCGCGCATAGCGGGGTAGTCAGAGAGAAACTAGCGTCAAGACACTCCGTTCTCCAATTTCCCACCGAATCCGACATATTTGCGTGTAAATTCACCATCAGGGCGGCGAAATTAAAATTATTTAAATACACAATCATTCCCATGTGAGAATCGAACCCACAACCCTCTTGTATACAGTCACATTTGGGCCACGACGCCCTCGTTTAAACCACTCAATTAAAAATATGAAGACAACATTTATCCCCACCAACCCACCTGCCATTGAAGTTCCAATCGTACGCGTACCCCACGACCTGCAGCAGCAGCGCCACGCCCCCCAGCTCCAGCAGCTCGTCCACGGGGGCCCAGCGCCCCCACGCCGCCGACTGCACCATCTCGATCTGCTCCTGGATCTCCTCTGCCGACGACTTGGACGCCTGTGGGATAAATAAGTACACCTTTAGAATGCTACACATGGATCATTGTGGCGCAGTGGACCACTGTCTGTCTGTACACACGATCGGTTGCGGGTTCAATACACACTAGGATGAATGATTTTATTTAAATTATTATCAGTCATTTCTCCGCTCTAGGAAGACAAAGCGCGGCGTTTAGCTCCGCCACTCAACACACCACATCTTTAAAATACTAGTTTTTCTCTAAATTAGACACGGTTGTAATACAGTTCAAAAACTACCCCTTGAGTTGCCAACTTAATAAAAAATAAAATTCAGAACATTTCATATTGACGTACTACAACAAAATTAATTTCAAAGAACAAACTCGAATAAACAACGAACTATACAATTGTAATAAGTGAGGGAGAGAGAGAGAAAGAAAAAAACTCACCTTATAAGGCGGTGGTTCCGGCACATTATCCCCCTGCTGCCTCGCGACCTGAGCTGCGCGTATCCTCAAATGCGCTTCGAAATATCTAAAAAAAAAAGAATTAAAATAGTTAAAACCTAAACAAGTTTTCACTTCAATAAAACAAAATAAAAACAAAACAAGAAAATGCATTTAATAAAAAACGATTTAACGCGTTTATAGGCATAAGGCAGCAGAACTGTCTTCCGTGCTGGCGGTGGCTGCCGCTAGGACTGACAATACTGACATTTCATGTTAATTGACGATTCGAAAGTGCTTGCAATAGCCTATTTGAATAAAGAATATTATGAAATGATTTGATATAACAGAGTAATAACAGCCTAGTGGCAAAACACTCCCGTTCTTCACTCGAGGCCATTGCGACAGCGTCTTACTGTAATCGCGAGTTGGTAGATTATTTTAACATCTACGCTTTGTTGAACAATAAGAAACCGCGGCGTTGAGTTCCGCCACTCGACACCACACGCAATATATCGATTTCAGGCAAAAATCACGGAACGGTATGTCTTGATTTGAGGTCGCCGTCTGTCTACACAAAAATATATATATATACATACCGTCTTAACGCAACACACACGTGCCGCACAATCTGTCTGGCTGCGCAGGTTTCGTCATCAGACACCCTCGACTCCTCCTCATCAGATCCAAGGATTGGGAGTGTTGATATCACATTGTACAGCTTTCTGAGACCATCCTGTGGAATGAGGAGCGAACCGGTTACATTAATTAAACATTAAACGTTAACTGAAAACGTTTAACGGTAGTTAAACGTTTTCAGTTATATAGAATACTAGCGTCCCGTTCACGGCTTCGCCTGCGTAAATTACATGGCTAAACTATTCAGTTCTTTCACCAGCCTGCGTTCTAAATCATAAACTTTGTTTAAATTTATAATTTTAATGTCTGTAACTGTTTTATTTATGTGCTCAAACAAACATAAGCAGACAAAAAGAAAAGAAAATTAAAAATCATTATTTTGGGTTCCATTACATTGATAAATGCCCCAAATAATATTTTTTGCTCATATATTTTCCATATACAGACAGCGATCGGTTACATTTTTATTATATGTATAGATAATATAACATAAACAATGAATACATTTAATTCTGTAAAAATCCGTAATAGATAAAAGCTCACAAGGTCACACGAAGCAGACAAAGTTACGGGCGTACGCGTAACTCAACGCCGCGCGTATCTTACCCAGAGTGGGTAAATATCAATCACTGTTCACTAAGTCTTAAGATCTTGTATTTTAGGTGCTAAGAATATGTTATATCACAATATTAATTATATAGACGTCAATCATATCCCAAAGTGGGTACCAAACCCACAGCCAATACCAACCATCGTAGGCAGTCAAAAGCAGTTCCACTACGCACGAGGTTTGTAACGAGAAAGAACAAATTATTACCTGATTATCGAACTCCTCCAAAATCACACGAAATTGAAAGGAAAGTCCAAAGAACATGGTGGCGTGACACCGTCCCGAGTCGTGTGAGCATTCCAGTAGCCACAACGCGTATCTGTAGAGGAAAAGAACAGAAAATAAAAAACACCGGCTGAATGACGTCACTGGCATGACTGACATAAAAGTTACAGTTTTGGAAAAGATTCAAATTAAAATTATTCTTTATTCATTCTGCCTAAAGTGTCTGGCACGACTGACATAATTATAGTCTTGTCCAGGATTCAAATTAAAATTCAAAGTATTATTTATTCATATATAGACTACTGTAAGCAAATATTGCATTTTTGAATGAACATATGTTCATTCAAAAATGCCACCACTAACAAGGCCACCACTAACCGCCTCAGAAGCCTGTCCTGCTGGGAAGAGCCAGAAAAACCTCGTCAGTTGTTCTTCTCAAATACAAATATATAATTGCAATGAACCTATAACTACCATCTAACTATTAAAGAACTAACCACTAAGCCATATACTATATTATTTGACAAAACGACAAAAGTATCTATAATATAGGTTAAAAACACACTCACATAAAATGTAGACCTCAATTGATGCAAACTTTTCAAAAATATCTAAAAGTGAAAGATTCTAATCCAGTGAACGTTTTATAGGTTCACGCTTTATCACGCATAGCAAGCAGGTTAGGCAGATAGAAACTAATGTCAAAACACTCCACCTACACATTGAGCTATCTGAATGAAATTGAAAGCGTCGCGCTTTGGCATACCAGATTGAAGAAATGAAAATAATTAAACAAAACCCACTACCAAATCACATTTACAGTTTCCAATACAAAATGTGTAACACCGATTTCGAACAGGCATCGAACCCACGACCATCGTCTAACCACTCATGTAACTAATTAACCGCTAAGCTATACGGAACTCACCTGACAAGACCATCAAGTGTAATGTGTTGGTAAAAAAAGATTTCATATAGCTGAAACGGTTAAGAACTCTTCGACTACGTTCAAGTCACAGGTTCCAATCCAGAGCGCTCAAACAATGACGTAACCTAGCCTGTTGATGGGTGGAGCTAAACGCCGCGCTTACCTGACAAGATCGGCGAGAGTGTGTCGCGGCATGAGGCAGACTCTCTCCATGGCGTCTTCGCAATAGGCGAGGTAGTACAAGCATATGGACACACCGGTAGCGGCAACGGAAGGGCGTGGCACTTCCAGAAACTTCTGTAACTCACGAAGACATGCATGTATCTTTATTAGACATATGATTACATTGCATGCGCAAATAAAGCTTAAGTTCCAACTTCACACTTCCCACATGTATGCATCAAGGTGGGCAGAAAGAACTTAGTTTCAAAACGCTCCGTTCTAGCCGAGTTCCACCAGAATTTGTATATGTTTTTCGACATTTATAAATAATGTTATAAACTTTAAAAGTCGTTCGTGGTTTCCGAGGTGCGCGTTCGAATCCCGGGTACGTTCATATTTTTTATAAGTTTTTTTTCTCTATGAAACTCAATTTCAACATTCATTACAACAAACGACATCGACAACGAACAATTTCTAGAAACAATTATCCGTTAAATAATCCTTGAATAGCAGATATTTGTGAAAGATCTCTTTACAGAGATGGTAACAAAAAAATAATAAGTTATAACTAGCGTATAAGAGTTTCGACGTAGACGGATGTAGAACGCATGGCTTAGCGGTCAGAGCGCTTGGACGGTGTATAAGACGTGCGGGTTCGAATCATGCTGCGTTCAAATTTTGATACGTTTTCTAAAAATTATATTACTTATTATATGTTATATAAGCGTGAATAAAAACTAAACTTAAAAATTAAACAAATCCACGAAATCACTGGTTCATTTCAACCCATTCTCTCAACATAAAACATATTCTAATAAAATAAGATTTTTTTGGGGTATTTAAAAAAAACACCTGTAAACATCTATCTGTAACCAGGGACCACAACAGTGCGTAGTCAAAAAAAACCATGTAAATTTGAACGTATCAACATTCGAACCGGCGCCTCGTATATACGTCCACACGCTTACAATAATTTAGAACTACTCGTAAGCAACACGTTCTTCTTGCGCTATATCGAAAGAAAATAGTGATTTCTGTGTAGTGATTAGTACACACAGCCGCATTCTTCTCCACATACACTCACCTGCAAACCGCCCATATTGATGAAGTCGATGGAGAACTTCTTGTGGCACAGCAGCGCCGCCAAATACTTCAACGCCTCGAAGGCGAGCCTGGAGTCCCGGGACTCGCGCACATTGAGGTATCCTAGAATAAGACCTAGGGCGTTCTTCTCGAACACGTGCGAAAGAAACTGGAAACAAAATAAGTTGTCAGTCATCGCGTTTTGGTTGAAACAGACAATGTAAAAATAAACTGTAGTGGTTGTTTTATTTTCAGTTATGAAACTGATACCAGAGCGGGATTTTTTTTTATCTACACATATATTAATACACTAGCGGCCCGCTTGCGACTTCGTCCGGGTGAAGTACGTAAACGCTACAACAGCAATTTACTTATTTTTAAATATGTAATAAAAACAATGAAATTTCATATATTTAACATTACAAATTACAGAGTAGAGACTAAGAATTTTCATAAATGCTGAAAATAAGTATTTATTGATTTTCGTTCAATAACACAAAAGTAAAATTACATTTTTGTTTAAACTTAAAAAATAACTGACTTTCACACAAATTTCGCTCCCCTAATTCACTCCCATGGGGGTTGAATTCCCAAACATCCTTAAAAATACATACACGTCGCTATGGAAACGTGTGTTTTACGCATCACGGATGATCGAAAGAGAGAAGTAGTGCCTTACCTCCTGATACTCGCCCATGGGCGTCAAATATCTCAAAATGAGCATTTGCCTTGTGGCGTCCGTCGGAGGGTGGATATGGATGTTACCTGGAATCATTTTATATCTATGTATGTACTAGCGATCCGCCCGCGGCTTCGCCCGCGCACACTACACCACTCGCCCACATTTCCACTTAAATCACAAACATTAGCTAAATAAAATTGTTAATACATTCAATTGTTGTAACTTTTCTATTTATGTACCGATTCATATAAATTAAACACTAAATGCTAATGGAAGTTTCAAGAACTAAAATATAATCAACACTACATTTAAATCGGTATAGCCATGTGAGATAAGCCTGCACAAACGAACAGACAAACAGACTTAAAAAAAAAAAACATTTGTTTAGGTTGTTACATTAATAAACGCCCTAAACATAATATTTTTTTCTTATATATCTTCCATGTACAGACAGCCATATATATATATATATATATATATATATATTTATATATATATATTATACATGCATGCATAAAAAAAATTAATCAGCTACTGAGTGTCTTAACAGACAACGCACAGACGTCACTAATGCACGGAGAGACGAGTCACTACGCCACTCCTTTACTACTGTCCGAAAATCACCACTTAGCAATTGCCTTTTGCCCTTTAGCAAGTTAGTTACATACAAATGTCATCTGTGAGTTGTCTGTCACTGTCAGTACATTTGCTTGCGTTTGATTTTTTTTTCTATATTTTATTGACTTAACAGTGCACTTTGCATAACCAGAATAAAAAATAATAATAGACAAATGGGTGAATATTTAAAAAAAAAAAGATAAAAACAAAACATATATAAAAATATGAACGTCCAGGTGCTTTAGACAATTAAGCTATACGTTGTTACGGAGCTTACGTACAAGTTCTTATACAGTGATATCTACTTATTTTCATCATAGGATATATCTTACGATTTATCTCACCAATAACATAAGTCTCCATTTCCGCCCAGCTCGAGTTTGACGAAGTTTCTAGAGCTAGTGGCTGGGGGGGCGGAGGCCGAGCCGGTGGGGACATTAGCCCACGCTCTGACGTCACACCTGGAGAAACCGAGAATGCAGAAATTAATTTAAAAAAAAACATGTAGATTAAGTGAATTATATGAATCACTCCGTTTTTACTTATTATTAGAGTAAAATGAAAATAATATAAATATAATCATATCCACGAACGGGAATTGAACCCACAGCATAAGCGTTGAATCCGTTTTGAATCAATCATTGATAAATACCAATGAAAAACTTGCAACGCTAATTTGACCCAATTCTTGTCTGATATCTTTGAATATGTGCATGTGTCCGGATCCAATGACCCTATATAGCATGAACCTAATGTCGTTGCCATGACAACCACACGAGGAAATATACAGCACGTTCCTTTTAGTTTATATTTCAAACTTATTAAGACACTCCGTTCTCCGCTTTCCATCTGGATTAAAAACATTGCGTGTTGAATGGCGGAACTAAACGCCACGCTTTGTTTTACTAGAAGGGAGAAATGAAAATTATTTAAATACAAGTGACCAGTTCGCTTAGCGTGCACAAACGCACAGACAAACACAGAAAAAAAGAAAAATCTCATATATCTGCCATGTACAGACAGCGATCAGTTACATTTTCATTATATGTATAGATTCGCTAAGATACATGTTATCTATTAATAAGTAACACATACAATTATAATTTTTAACAGGTGTTTCTGGGTCTCTTGGAGGTGTTTCATCCACCACCATATCACCACCGCCGCCTTCGTCTTTGTCACGATCTGAAAAATAATAATAATAACTATTATTATTATTATTATATATATATATACTAGCGCCTGCTTAAACTACACGACTAAACTATTTAATTTCTTCACCGTTCTCACTTAAATCATAAAATTGATTTAATTTATAAATGGTAGTAACTTTTTTTGCTTATGAACCGATTAAAATGAAATAAACACTAAATGTTAAGGGGAATTCAATAAACAAAATTGCATTCAAATCGGTTAAGCTGTTTGTTTGAGATTAGCGTGCACAAACAAATAGACAAACATAAAACAAAATTAAAACATATTCCTTTTGGTTCTATGCCCATAATAATATATTTTTTCATATATCTTCCATATACAGACAGTGACCAATTACATTTTTATTATGTGTCAAGTCTCGTTTTCAACTCGTACTCTCCGTAATCTCTTAAAGAAAATAGGAGAGCCAAACTCCACATTTTTCTCCGAACACTTTGCTTTTCACCGATCTCTTACATCTTGCAGAGATCTGATAGATATAATTTTCCATGAATTGAGTCGCTTAAAGAAAAATCTCTCTTAGTATATAGTCTAAGCAGATAGAAAGCCTCACCTCTCTTGTCGGGAGTGGGCCCGTTGGACTTCACATCGCTGTGGCGCTTCTTGTCGAACCTCGCGAAGTGTCGCGTTTGATTCGGCGGTGTTACTAAATTTTGATTTGGTAGCTGGAAAAACAAAATTACAATTATATAAAATCTCCTTATATTTAAGAGCAACTAGTGGCGCGACACTCCGTTCTCCATTGTGCGCAATGAATTTGAGACATCTCCACGCTCAGTTGAGTGTACAATTTTTTTATATTTAAAATTCATTTTTTTATATTTAACCTACGTCACTACGTCTATATAAAAGGAAACTTTAGCTTCTTACAAGATCACGTCTTTTGGAATTTTACGCTTAAGCCGATTTAAGTCATTGTTTATTATTTTATTTTTTTTTGTTTATTTATTATGCATACAGCTTTCTATATAAAAAAAACACACACATTAATGAAACATTTTAAACAAACTACAATAAAGTTTTCACTAATAATAAAAAACAAATAGTGAACTCTAAACAAAAATGAAAAAAGACATTCAAGAAGAAGACAAGAAATTCAGAACATAAATGTATATCTCAAATTAAAAATATTACACATATATATATATATGCACATACACACACAGACAGACACGTACATATATACATATATGTGCATCAATTGTGATCCTTTAAAAGGCGAACAAATTTATTGAGCTCATTGTTGATTGTGTTAATATTATAATATATCCATCAGTTTTTGGGCAAGTATGTTTCGGATGATTTGATAAGCTTTTTTTTTATGTCTTGATTTGTTTGACTATTTCCTATCTGACTGTAGGCATTGATAGGTCTAGATGGGTCTATAAAAAACTGCTAGATTTTTGTGCAATTGTGTGCGTTAGTCATGAAACAAGGAGAAACTAAATGTCAAATTTTGTCATACCAGAGCGCAGAAATGAAATATAATAAAATAATAAAAAAATATACATTTTTAGACAACGTATACAAATTTGAACGCAGCGACATTCGAACCCGCGTATCTTGTTCGCCGTCCAAGCGCTCTGACCGCTAAGCCGCATGGCGCATGTTCTACATCCGGCCACGTCGAAATGAAATTGTGTCGCATAGTATCGCAGTGGTACAGTGTAACCAAGATTGGTCGTTGGTTCGATGCCCACTCGTTGGCACGATGACAACAATTGTATCAAGTTTTGACTCTCTTCACGAAATGTCTCGAATTGCCGTGAAAAATGGAGAACGAAAGTGTTGGCTGACTGGCAAACACTCGACGGAGAGAATCTCTCTCCGCCCACCTAACGCTGCTATGCGAGGGAAAAGGGTAATATGGACGCAAATGAATATGTAATGGTTTTATTGAAATATATTTAAATGGTTATTTGTAATCGTAAAGCTGTTATGTATTAAATTCTAATATTTTGCAAACAGTGTGTTGACTGGTAGGTTTGTAATCTTAGTAAAATATAAACATTATTGTAATTTGTTTTAAATAAATGATTTGGAATAATGTAAAACACTCTTTATAATATTAATGTCGAATATAGAATATAATTTTAATTGTTTGTTATGAATGACGTCCCAGATATCAAAAATATAAAACTGTTTGCCTATAAAAAGCGTTGAGTTTTGTAATAATAATGTTATTCTGTGCTAGCTATTGTACGAAAATAAACAATATAATATACTAATACACTGGCTTATCACCGACATCAAAATCAAAATAAAAAACACTACCCAGCGCTATACCGTCAAGCTATATATCAAACATAATCACAAGCGGAAAGCGGAGAGCACAGTGACGCACGCGTCACTGGCAAGCAATTTGTGACAAAAACAGAAAACAAATCACTCACCTTCTCTTCTAAACTCTTGTTTCTCAACTCGTGTAGCCTCTTAAGCATAAGCGGTATTAACATCGCGTTTAGTTCCCTGAAAAAAAAATATTACTATTACTATATTTTAGTATGTTGAGGGTTCGATTTCTGAATGGGGGGGGGGGGGGGGGTGTTAATGTATGTATTTTAAAATATTTCCATATCTCCGCTCCGGTAAACAAAATAAAGTTTCGCCACTCAATTCGCCGCCCGTTCAAAGACGCATGCCGAGGTCATTGCCCCGTAGGGGCGCACTTGCGGTCGTTAACCCCTCTGTCAAGCAGCCATACAGTGCCTGCACTTCGCAGGGACTGAGACTGACTCCAAAATAAAACAAAAATAAAATAGGCACTCACTACGCAACGACTCGCAACACTAGGTTTTTTCTGGTCACCCTACCCTACGCATTTAAAACTAACGTATAGAAGTTGAAGGTAGCAGGATTCGAACCCGCGCTTATCGTGGCTATCGATTTAAAAATCTCCACTACAGAAACACTAGTAGTAGATAAGAACGTATAGCTGAGTCGTATTCAGAAATTATACCGTTTTCTTTTTATTTATTTCATTTAAAAATACTCCAATTGCCATCACGGCGCAGTGTGACAATGTGAGACTGTAAACGTGACGTGAGTTGTGGGTTCGGTTCCTAATTATATCAAAGATAACAATCATGTTGCCGCTCTGGTAATACAAAATCAAAAAACATATTTAGAAAACGTATAAAATTTTTAACGCAGCGGGACTCAAAGCCGCGCCTCTAGGAAACCGTTCTGACCGCTAAGCCATGCGTCCTACATCCAGATGCGTCGAAATTCTTATACGCTTATCACAATTTATTTTTGTTTTTAGCTTTGTAGCGAGTTTTTACAAATTTCTGCTACATAAAGAATATTCTACGAACCATCGTGTCAAAACAAGAGAGACGATACATTAAAAAATGTATACGGTTTCTAAATATGTTTTTCAATTTCCTAAATGTGTGATTGACGCTTTAAAAGTACAAAGTCAGTTTTAGTATCGCCCCAACACGCAATGTACCGAATGTCACACTTAAAGTGGAGAACGGGGAGTGTTTCGTCACTAGCTTCTCACCGACTAGTTCACCGGCTTGAAGGTACTGTGAGGAAACCCTCAAAAACACCACGAAAACTCACCTGAAGTTTGTAGCAATCTCTTGGACTTCCATAGCGGCTGCCAACAAACCAGTTGCATAACACTGTAGTGGCTCAGGGGAGTTGGTCGCCCAATTCACCAGACGGTGGATTAATGCCTCATTATCCTGGAAAATTGTTACAAAATCTGTCTGTTAATAAATCATGGATAACTTGCTAACATTTATTTGTATATTGTTATTATATATAGTTAAATTAAACTACATCTACGAAACGTAATGTAAAATTGAAAAAAAAGATGCTAAATTATAATAACTAGTAGCCCATACTGTATTGACGTGAAAAACACGCGTTGCGTGTGTGTACGTCACTTTGTACACAAGTATATGTGAAACACATAGGTATTGTGTGTAATATTTGTTTCATTAATTTAACATATATCTAATGTAATGTATAAACTTTAACTATATGAAAACTCCGCATAATTCAAGTACTATTTGATTTATTACGTAACAAATAAAAGCGATTGACAGTTACGTAAAGGATGTAGGTTCAAATCCCAATACCAGCTAGCGTCTTAGATACGTATAGCCCTGTGGCTATACGTATCTAAGATGTTTCTGAGATGGACATAAAGTGGTAGAAGGAGAAATCGAACACTAAGCTCTCTGCCTACCCTGCTATCTGTGAAAATAAAAGAATGTCACTAAGGCATTTTAAAGGCTTACCTGAGTCAGGTATCGGACCGACTAAAAATGCAAAAAAAAAATATATCGTTATTTTTTTTCAAATTAATAGCGATAATGCGGTTATAAAAAAGGCAAACCCTCACACAATAAATTCTAGAAACTATTATTATTATATTAAATTGTTCAACTAACAACCCAATAGTTAGTTCATAGCATATTGAGTTCAAATACAATAGTGATATAAAATGTACATTTAAAAAGAAAAGATCTTAAATGTTTTTCAACAATTTCATCCCATACTTTAGTGTGAGAACTAGTGATAAACAAACATACATACAATTAAAAAGGAATAGAAACAATGTAGGCAGAGAGAACCTAGTGTCAAGACACTCCGTTCTCCACTTGTAGTCCACTTAAGAAATACTGTGTGCTTTCAAACTATACTGGAAACCATTTTTTTTACACCCTGACAATTTTTCCGTCTGAGCAGGGGTAGGTAGAGAGTTTAGACACTCCTTTATCCGCCCTCCCGACTGATTTCGTGACATTGTCTTGCAAAACTCAACGCCGCGTTTTATATTACCAGAGCGAGTTAACGAAAATAAATTAAATATCCCCCGAACGATCGAGTTTTCATTCAGACGTTTACCCATTGTGCCTGCCAGCTTTAAAGAAATGAATTGTAATTATATAATGTTCTTAATTATTCTTCAATTAAACAACTGTATATACTTTGCATTTTTAACAGACTCGATTCCCAACTCTAGTAATTTAACATATCTTAATAACCTTAAAGTAATTTATTTTATTATCTTTCGCTGTCTATTTGTATACAATGTTCTAAGTCTATCTAGACTGAAATCCAGTTAAAAAAAAATTGTAAATACCTGAAAAACAACACTCATTTCAAGTCCAGGCATCAAGTCCAACGTCAATCTGCATGCGGCCACATTTAATTTATGAACGTCTCGTCCAGTAATATTTTGCCTCGAATAATACGTGTCCCGTACATAATCATTTACTAACTGAAAGACAAAAACGAACTTACAGACGACATTGCCTTAGCAACGTGTGTGCCACTTTATACAAAAGTGTATGTCAACACATGGAACTAAGTATATGTCATGTCAAAAAAAATATCGGCTTTCGACACTTTTCCATGTAAATTTCAACTATAAATGGTAATATAACAAAACTCTTTATTGGATCATAAAGAATTAGTTAGAGAAAAGCGTTGTCTCAATTTAGCAATCGTACCCAAAACCTCCAACGCAAAACCAACAGCAAATAGTAATAGTAATTAGCTAATTACATAAATGTTAACTTCTTATTCAGTTATACGCTTTCTCCCGCATAGGCAGAGAGCTCTTGTCTTTCCGCCGCAATTTGACACTTGCGTCTTGAGTGGCGGAACTCAAAGCCACGCTTTGTCTAATTAGAAACAAGAAACGAAAATTACTTAAATATAATCATTCCTCATTCCATTATAGCAGGCTCTCGCTAAAGTTCACGGAAAACTAGCGTTCCCGTGGCCTAGGCTAGAGGTGGTCGAGGAGCCGAGGTCATCTGCCAGTTCGGAGTCCGACACAATCTGTCTCAAGTCCCAAATCAGGCCGGTATCCGTAACGGAACTCCTCACGTTAAAAAAAGGTATAGCCTAAATATACATATATGTACAAAAACACTTACTTTAGTCATAAAGTTATCTTTTTTAAACATAACTTTCAGCGCATGCCCAAGCGCACATTCCGGGTCAGTCCTAGACGGGTGTCTCTCGTCGAACGGATCCGGGTCCTTTTTCATGAAATTTTCAGTTTCCGCTTCTATTATTTCTGCTATTCTGTAAAATTGTATTATAAAGTCGTTTAATGTTTGTGTAATTAGAGGCCACCGTGTCGCAGTCCGTACGTTGTGGGTTCAAATACCATTTGAAGGTATGATTAAAATATTTTGATTTCTCCAGTCACGAAATGTCTAGATTTTAGGCGGAAAGTGGAGAACAGAGTGTGTTTTTAAATCACATTAGGTTCTCTTTGACTACCTGCCCTGCTATGTCGGGAAAAGCGTGAAGCTGTAATAATTAACTGTTTTTTTTCAACTGTTATGCATTTTG
Organism: Podotricha telesiphe; assembly: GCA_038994665.1. Lineage (NCBI taxonomy): Eukaryota > Metazoa > Arthropoda > Insecta > Lepidoptera > Nymphalidae > Podotricha > Podotricha telesiphe. The sequence continues at coordinate 249,629 of JAOYRR010000452.1, forward strand.
TCTCGTTCTTTGGGACACTTAACAGTATGTTGAGTTTTAGTGTAGTATACAGTCTCAGTAATACAAATCCAATCTGTTTCACATACTTTATATTAAGACATTTTATTTACTGTTGCTGGATTAAATCTTGGAATATTTTGTTAGTTGTAGTAACATTCTAATAAATTTGTTCCGACGAGTCAGATTGCATAGCAATTAGAAAAAAAATTCAGAACAAAATTCATTAAGCATTAAAAGTATATATAAAGTGGGTCAGTAGGTCTAACTATAAGCACAATGGTTGTGGGTTTCATACCCACAACCATATGGGAAAAAGTGTAAAGCTGAACCTGAAGAAAAGTCATTAAATTTTTGAATATATAGCTGATTTAGAAGACATTTGCACCACATTACGAAATATTTATTGTTGACACAAAAGAAGCATGTTACAACTTGTTGCAACATTAATCATAATATCATATGCGAATTGAAGATTTGCATTAAAAGGGTGCTAAACAACAAAAACGTATAATAAGTCCGGAAGTATGCTCTTTTAAATATTATATTAAAAGAGAAAACAAAGACCAATTTGTTATAGAATATTTTTAATTTTACAAAATTGATTTCTTAACAAAAAATAAAAAAATAAATAGTATTAAAGTAATTTATATGCACTTTAAATTATCATTTATGTGTTGAACTTCAAGGAAAGTCAGCAAATGCAATATGTCACCTTCATCCTTATATCTAATTACACATTACAATTTAATTATTTTACACAGATTTATTTTGTGTAAATTACATAGAACAGCTTTACTGTTTTGCCCACATAGCACACGCAGAGAGTGTCCTAGTAACCTAGTGTCAAGACAATCCATTACGCTCTTTCAAAAAAAAAAAAACATTGTAGAGTGCTGCTGCCTTGAAAGTTGTGCTTAGTCTTAGATACCAGAGCAGGGAAATAAAAATATAATATTTGAAAATAAATAATTGAAGACATGACAAATCACATTTACATGTATGTGGTAAATTAAAAATAACTTTCTAGATTCAGAATATTTTACTTTAAAAATGGAGCAAAATATTATAATTTTCAAAATTGTTACATTCATCGGTTTTTACATAAATAATTAGAATTTCTAACATATGAACAGATTGTGCCTTACTTGTTGTTACAAAAAAATCTAATTACAGAGACTGATGATATAATAATATGTTAAAGGGACACAAATATTGGTATCAAAGTGTAATTTAATGAATTCTATTATCAAAACAGAAACATATGTTAGTGGAAATAAAGATACAGCTATTAATATAAAAAATAAAAGATATGCATGTGCATTGAGTGTTTCAAAATGCTAGATTGTAATGACATTGCACATTTCTACCTCTATAAATTTTCCTGTTAGATATTTCTAGTATAATTTCAAAGTTTTCATACAAAATTGACAGAAATATGTTAAAGTAGATAAATATAGAGAAAAAGATGTAGATTTAGAAAGTTTATGTTAAAATGTTTATTTCGGAATTTGAAAATGCTTTACAAAACAAGTAAAATAACTTCTATACTTAAATTATTAAAATGAACGCAGCTGAAAACAAACTTGTTTTTAATGTAATAGAAATATGTGTTTTTAATTTTAAGAAAATAACCAATAGGTTTTTTAAGTAAGGCCGGCAACATCTGTATATCAAATATTCGTATACAATGTGGTAGTTTGACGTTTATGATAACAACCTCACCTTGTCAAAGTTGGAATTGGATCGTAATTTGGAGACGTGTGCTGCTCCTCCCACTGCTTCAGCAGCTCGGTGACCTCTTGAGCTGGCGCTGAATCCATTTTAATTCACTAACCACTAAAAAAACTCCTCGAAACCTCATATAACCTAATACCATATAGGTATCAAATGATCCAATCGCACCAGACTGGACGTAAACGAAAATTAATATGATACAATATATAAAATGTTCTTTATTATATTATTTTTATAATACAAAATATATCATTTAGACTATGCGCATCGTCTTTGTGCCGCGCACTCTTTTACGTTTTAACCATTTTATTATATATAATTCATACCGTCAATTTTACTTTGGTGATGCCATTTTTTAATATTAATTGAACGTCAATTTATTCGTGAAAAAAAAGAGTGGCATTTTCAAGATTTTGTGTTATCTGTATTTTTTTAAAACACCAAATAATATAAAAAAAAAGTTATAAATCGTATAAGTTATAAAATTAAGTATTTTATGACCACTAAGTATTAAAAAAATGTAAATTAATTATTAACATTTTCATTTCTTTTTTTATCTTTTATCACCTACATCAATCAATAAGCAAAATCAAAATGCAATGTCATTAAAAAAGACAAATATTTTAGGTGGTTATAATTTTATTAAATGTGTGCCATGTGTCATGTCGCCATTACTAATGGCGAAAAAACGAAATAGTTAGTCGTGTAGTATACGCAGGCGAACCCGGGAGCGGGTCGCCAGTATTAAAGTAAAAAAATATATATTTGTTAAGTGCCAAGATCTAAGAATTGGACATGGACATGGATTAACGAGAGCTTAATGCTATTGAGCAACACATCTGGATACAGCTAAGACGTCATATTGTGTTACTCAGTGAAATCGGATACGGATACTAGCCCTATTGAGGACTCAGACGTGGTTATATATACCCACTAAAACCTCACGGTGCCACCTCACTTCACCTATTCTTCCTATAAACCTCACCATATAACCTCACCTATTCGGGCCAGGTGATGGCCAAGCTCGAATACAGCTGATGGCCGAATTAGGGTGGAAGGCGGCGGTGTTGTGCCGTCTTCTAGCATCCCGGTCGTTTGCGGTGGATGGTGACGCTGAAAGAGGCCTCCTTCGCCCGTTTTGTTCCTTTTTATCGACCACCACTGCCTGGCAGAACCCTCGACCGCATCCTACGTCATCTCGCAAACTATCTTCGCCACGGCCAGCAGGAAAGGTTGTTCCCTATGACGCCAATGCGCGGCGTTGAGATGCAAAGCCTCGGCACTCTTCGAGCGTGTCCCACCACCCAGCGAGCACACGCAGGTACCTTCCGAAACATCCATGCCCCGAGAGGAACTAGGTGCGGAAGGTTTTGACACCATGACACCCGCAAACCCAAGTTCCCAGCCGGGATTTCCACGCTTATAATGCTGCTATCCGCGCCTCCTCAAGTGGTGCTAGCTCTGCCAGGTCCCCAGACGTCAAGCCTCTATACCGGCGATAGGCCGCCGAATAATACCTTATTGCTCACAGAAATTACAAATTAATTACGTACTACTCTTAAAATACATGTGCAATGGCATCCTGATCACTAAAAGCAATCTCGTTCAGGCACCAACAATAATGAATATACTAAATGAAGACGCAGAGGTGCGTAAAGAATTGACACATATTCTTAAGTTTCTTAAGTTAATATTAATAATACATTTACTCCTACGCACACACACACATACACACATATACACTCACACACAATCACACGCTTCGCACAAATACACATCCATACAAAGGTACCCAGAGGGATATCAGTTTCTAATTTACGTCTATTTTAGAGGTTATGGTGGACCAACTTCGCACTTTACATAACAAAACTCTCAACTGCATTCTTAAAAAGTCCAAAATGTCTGTAGTTTCTTCACAAAATTCAATCAAAATAACAGTTGTGTTCCTAAAATTCTAAAGGATTTATTCTTTTACTCCGTTTTTATTCATCTTGGCAAAAATCTATGGCATTCAAAATTTTTAGTTTCCCTCAGAGACATCGTCTATTCAAAACTCATAGTAACAATATTTAATTTTTTAAATCGATATCGTGCCTGTCTTAATGCTGGTGGCAAACATTTTGTATAATGACAATGTTATTTTTTTATAAAACACTAGCAAGCTGGAGCAAAGATCGAATACATAGTTTGCGGAAGCCCGGGCCCTAGTACTATTCAGAATACTTACTGAATCTACGCTTGCTTGCTGTTCACTTCCATAGTTTAGTACTTCTATGTTTGCGTTCTTCTCGCATGCTTGCCTCTCGTATGCTTGTAGCTCGCATGCTTGCCTCTAGCATGCTTGCCTCTCGTATGCTTGTCTCTTGCATGCTTCTTCTTGGTTCTCAATTCGACACGTATATTTCTCTTTTAATATAAGACCACGCATATTTTTTTACAGAGTAGATCAATTTTGATAATTCTTTTATTAATGGTAATTATTTTTTGTAATAAAGCTAACCACGTGCAATAAACTTATATAGTAAAATTCTATTTTAAGACAAATTTATGTCATCTTGTTTTTTTGATAAATTTAAAAGATTGAATTGGGAGACCAGATCGCTGGTTCTTTGTGGTAGTTAATGGTTTCAATTCTTACTCATGTAAGATAGTATCTGGTGTTCCACAAGGCACCTAATGGTCCTATATTATTTAATATATATATATTAATGATCTCCCACTCTGTTTTAGTCACTTTATCCCATTTTTATTTGCAGATGATATGAAATTTTATAAAATAATTGATGGAGAGAATTAGACGTAGGAAAATTTCAGGAAGATCTCTGGTAAATCGGTGCCAAATCAATAGAATGGAACTAAATGTATCAAAATGCTTTTATATATAATTTACAAGAAAAAACATTTTTTTTCCATCAACTTATATCTGAGACTCAATCGGTCGACCTAAGCATAACTAAAGATTCCAAGCTAGGCATAACTAAAGATAATAAGTGTTGTGTGAGTACGTGTTGTCAATGGTGAGGAAAGCTAAAAACGTCAGGTATTGTGATAAGATTTTCTAGATTTTGTAAAAAGGCTTTCAACTATAATTATAATGTTTTACTTTATTGTAAGAACTATCTTGGGGGTGTTGTCTGGCGTCCTCACTTTGCAACACATACGTTAGGCATGAAGCGGGTGCAGAAGAGTTTTTTTTTGAGTAAGTCCATCTTTCTAGTGCTATTAAATTAGTTGTATTAGTTTTAAGATAAATTGACAGGATATATATTAATATTACAACAGTTGGTAATCATATTGATGAAATAAAATAAAATTAGTTGTGTAATTCAGTTCAGACTGAGAAACATAGCGTGTCGAGTGGCGGAACGGAGAACGGAGTATCGTGATACTAGGTTCTCTCTGACTACTACACTATGCGGAGACCTGCCAGTATGACAAAAATGGATATTAAGCACCTTATGCGACCCAAATTTTGTATTGGAATTTGTACAATCTACAAGAAAAAAACACACACGCATACGCCATAAGTTAGTAAGTTATTTATTAATAATACGCCTATAATAATTCAATTTAACTAATATTTTGTTAATTATTCGGCGTGAGAGACGCTATATAGTCCAGAGCGCGTTGTATTTGTGCAGGTATGGGCGGTGGGGTGGGGAGGTGATCGCCGATTGGATGGAAGCCGTTTTCATCTGCCGTATATAATAAATGGATGATCTGGAAGAAAAGAACATTTTATTTAGCATCTTCACGATTTTTTCCAGCATAGAGATAACCTAATGTCAGGACTATCCAATCTTCACTTTCCATCTGAATCTGAGACATTAAGTTATGGTACTCAACGCAACGCTTTGTGTTGCCAGAGTGTACAAATTGTTTTAATATAGTCCTTCCCCCGAGTGGGGATCGAACCCACAATCAATCGCGTTTACAGTTAGACACTGACCTAATACACCAACAACACGACATGGGTAGGTTTATTTTACAGTTTTATTTACTATTTAATATTTATATAGGTACATAGAATTCTTAATATATGTTTAATAAAAATGTAACGCTGTAATCGCTGTCTGCACACAGAACATATACAAGGTGGGCCAAAAGAAGTCATCCGATGATGGCTTGGGCGTAGGTTACACGCGTTTGGCGGTCGACAGGAAGCAGCATCAGCTGCTGCCTGTCGGCTCAAACCCAAAACAATGGATTTTATTTTTTTTCCGTTTGTCTGTGCGTTTGTGCACACTAATTTAAGTAACGGCTTAACCTATTTACAAGCAGTTTTGGCTATTGTATTCTGTTAAACTTACCTTAACACTTGTTGTTTTTTTCATTTTAATCGCTTCATAAGAAAAGCAAAGTGAGAACGCAAGCGGCCAAAAAAACAACATAGTTAAGTCGTGTATTTTACGCAGGCGGAACCGCGAGCGAGTTGCTAGTTCTGAGTTTGTGTTCCTCAAGTGTCAAGTTTTTGTTACTGTAAAAGTCCGTACTACGGTAAGATCAAAGATCAATTCGGACTTTACCGTTAAAGTTGGTAATTTTTAAGTTTTATCGGAGTTGTAAAGGGTCAAATTCCATCTTAATTATTAATAGATTTTAAAAGTTAATTTAATATATAAATATATTTAATTATAACACGTTTTTGTAAAAGTAGAATAACCTGTAATATCGTACAAATCTCGTCATGTAGAACTGCTCATATCTAGTACGTACTTCGAAGGCGGCATTACTAGTAGTAGTCTTTTCAAATTTGGTTAGGTTAGGTTAGGTTAGGTGGGGAGCTCGGACCAATGGACGCGGGTGGTGATATGCATTTTTAAGAGGCCCCTTAAGCCTCCTTAACACTTGAGTCGCAAGCCCCAGGCACTGCCCCGATCTCCTCGCTCTATAACGTGATGGGCACCCCACATGGTGAGTACATGGAACGCTAAGGAGCTTCTGTTCTCACCTGTCCATCAGGAGCTGTATATTGATATTGACCTTCAACTAGTAGACTTGGTACTTCATTATTTTGTATGGAACCACGTTGCTCATGATATATTCCACCTTCTATAAATAAATATCAAAAATTATAATTCATATTATATATATATATATATATAATATGAATTATTTTTCATATTATAATTCATATTATATATATATAAAAGCGATACTGTTGTCCAGTGAAGAGGAAACTGATCATATTTTATTTTTTAGGTTAAAAAATAAAAAATATATTTTACGTAACATTTAACTATTTCCGTGCGTTAGTTTAATACATTAATATAAAACCATTAAAATATATAAAGCTTCGAAGTGGTCTCCATTGGCTGCAATACAACAGTCTTTTAAGCGTTGAGGCCAGTTATCAATAGCAGCACGCACTCTTTGTATTTGAAAATTCTTCACTGCCAAACGTATGGATTGTTTTAGGGACTCTAAATTATCATGGCGTGTCGATCAGGCCTTACTCTCTAAAATTGACCATAGATAATAATTCATTAGATTAAGATCAAGACTAGATGGCGGCCAGTCTTCAGCTCTGATGAAATCCGGAACGTTAGTTTTTAACCAAGATTGGATGGATCGAGCATTATGACCCTTGCTGAAAGCACCATTCTTGGTTTTTAAACAAAGTATTGTCAAGGGACTTGACTACCTTCTCAAGAATGGTATCTTGAAACACTTGTGCCGAAGCTTTGATACCTTTTTCACAAAAACATGGCTGAGCCACTCCTTCATAGCTATCACCCCACCAAACCATCACTGACGTCGGATAATATCCACTTTGTACTCTTTTAACTAATTGGGAAGCTTCTTTAGAGCTTTCTTTCGTGATTTTGTTTGTTAAAATATTGCTCAACTGTAAAATAATTCTCACCCGTGAACAAAATTTTTCTGTGACCTCCATTAATATATAGAAATAACAGATTCCAAATTCAAAAGTAATATTTTGTTTGTTTTTAATTCTAACAGTATTTATGGCTAGATTAAGTATATAAAACTCTTGTGTTCTAAAAGACATATTTAGAAAACTTCACTCTCTTAACTCTCACTTTAAAAAAATGTTAACAAAATCTTGTGTTCTAACTGACTGACTGACTGACTGACTAACTGACATAGGCAACCGTAACTAGTGGTAAAAAGCTGACATTTGGCATCTAGAGTGCATGAAGAGAGAATTAAAAAAAAAACAAAAACAACAATAGCATAATTAATACTAGATATCCAATTGATGCGAAACACGCCTTTGCAAAGTGCATGCCACTCTATATAATAAACACATGACAGTGTATATTTATATTTTTTAAAGTGTTGTTCGAACACTAAGGAAATTGAAAAAGACATATTTAGAAGACATATAAAAATTTGAACGCAGCGGGATTTGAAACCGCGCCTCTTGAAAACCGTTGAAGTGTATATTTATTTAAAAGATTTCTTTTATATATTTCTGATGGATTTTCACTTGCACTTCATTTCTATACAAACTTTAACCATGCCAAATGTCGTACTCCTCCGTCCGTACAATTTTCGTACAAAATCTTTGGACCCCAAAGATTTTCCGTCACGGATTAATATTATTTTTTAATTTTATGGTTTCCCCTTTTCTTTCCGCATAACATGATAGCCAGATAACCTAGTGTCAAGGCAGTTCATTCTCCACTTCAAGCTCGAATATGAGACATTGCATATTGATTGGCGAGCGCTCAACCCGCGCTTTATCTTATGATACAGAGAGGAGAAATGAAAATCATTAAATTACCATTCCACCGAGTGGGAATTGAACTCACGACCAATCGTGATTACATTCAAATCCTAACAGACAAACGATGGCCTCTATAGTTAATATAATGATTAAAAAAATCGACTTATCTCACGCTTAGTACAGATTTCATACCTGTTTGAAGAGCCCATCTATATGACCCGTCTTCATGTGGACCGTCGAAATCGTTTCTTAATATCGCTTCGGTGCTTTGACCTGCTGCCACACTAGCGAGAGTTACAAGCTGGAAGTATATAGAACATATTAAATTATTATTTATATCTACAAAAATGTAATGACGTCTGTTAGTGTTGCTAAAGCTCGAGAACGACTGGGCCGATTCGGCTAATTTTGGTGTTAAAATATTTGTAGAAGTCCCAAATAAGGTTTAAAAAGTCAAAAATTATAAATCAATTGCACGTAAACGAGTAAACAATTCTATTTTCACATACAAACAGTGCTTGCATGTCAAACAGGTTTTGACATTTGGATATTAAATATTAATCAAGAAAAACAGCCTAGACAAAGGAATATTAAAAGACTTTGCATAAGTAAAATTTTGCCGCATAATTATACGATACATATTTTATGCATTCAATAATTTGGACGTTCATTTGATCTTTAGATTAATATTTAGTATCCTTTTAAAAACATTTCTGAACACGATATAAATAATATAATATTTTCTACAAATCTGCGATGATTAGGAAAATTACACCAGGTCCAAGCATAGTTCTTTTCATTACCAGTTGACATAGTTATAACCCAGGATGACGGAGTCAGTTGACCCACAGAGTTTTTGAATTCAGTAGAATTCCTGGACTCTCAATTTACAATAAAAAGTGGGGTCAGTTATCAGTATCACCATGCTGCGTAATATTAATCAACTTAGATTGTGCAATAAAACAAGACTGACAGTGAAAAAGCTAATGACATCGAGACATCGATAAACATAACAACGGGACAATATAAAGGGTCTATGATTCCAATGGTAAGTCCATTAATAATAATAATAAAAATTCTCTATTATACATCTACAAAGAGAAAAAAAAAAATACAAAATAAGTAAATTTTTTTTAACATTTTTTAAGTGTTATTCGCACACTAAGGAAATTAAAAAAGACATATTTAGAAAACATAAAAATTTGAACGCAGCTGGATTTACACCTGCGCCTCTTGAAAACAGTTCAAGCGCTCTGACCGCTAATCCAGCTACGTTGAAATTCTTATGCGCTTATTACAACTTATATTTGTTGTTAGCATCTCTTTAGAGAGTTTTGTACAAATTTCTGCAACCCAAATATTAATATAATATACTAGCTTAACCTTCGTATCCTCAGCTTTAAGCCTCAGATTTAATTAATAAAATAATGAATTCAACTACATTCTCCACGAACAAAATCCATAAACATATAATGCAGGGGTATGTAATTGTAAGTGTGTTTCATTTTAAGATGTTGGTCTTTATCATTTGTTAATTTATGTTTCTCAATTTCCTAAGTGTGTGAATTACACTTTAAAAAGAAATGTTAAATAAATATAATCATTCACCCGAGTACTTTGAACCCACAACAATCACATTTATTGTGAGCTGTTCCACTATGACACGATGGCCCCAAAATTTACATTAGAATTTTATAACTATTTTTATAGATGTTGAAGCGTATTTAAATATTAAATAATATATGAAGATAATATTTACATTTTTTTTTAAATTCCATTCATTGTTTGTTTTTATGTAATTAGTATTCAACATTTGATGGCTTTAAATAATTTTACGTAAAGCATCGTTTCCATTAAAGTTTTTTTTTAGTTTCACACTTTTCCCGGCATATCAGAGTAGCCAAAGAGAACCTGATGTCAAAACACTCCATTATTCATTTTTCATTGATTTTAGTGACATTGAGAGACGGAATCCATTCCTAGCACGTATTTTGAGGGCGGAATCAGTAGGATCTTTTCAAATTTGGTTAGGGGTGTAGAGAGGAGCTCCGACAGTGGAGGTGAAGGATTTTAATTAAATATGAATCTGTGATTTTTAAATATTTAAGCTTCTAAATTTTGAACCTTTTAAGCTCTGTCTGAACTTAGGGTATAATTGATTGCAAAGAGTGAGTGGAAATCAAAACAAGAGTGGAACACCTGATGTAGAACTCTAAATTTAGTTATGTTAGACCTGATATAATGTCTAACTTAAAGAAATAATAAAATATCGCCTTAGCAATAATTGAAATGCGTGATGTGCATTTAAAGTTGACAAGTAAAAATTCATGATACGGAACAGCTGATGAAGCATGATTGAACAAGAAGAACTATTACAAAATAGAAAAACCCTTATTACAATATAGAAAAACTCAAAAAAAAAAGAAACAAAATTACCATCTTTCAGGAATTATTATAATATTGGCTCAGTTTCAATGCTACCATGTAGCAAATGGAAGTAATCATACCATTATTATATATGCGAAATTGTGTCTGTCTGTCTGTCTGTCACGTCATCACGGTCTAACCGCTGAACCGATTGTAATGAAACTTTATATAGACTTGAGGATCTAGGGATAGGGAGGGATGCACGTTTTTCTACCAATTTTCGCTTTAAAAATAAGTGTATACCATACAGCGTGTTCCGTTTTATTTCATTTTTAAATTAATATATTATTTATTATTAGATATAGTAGTAAAATGAAATTTCAATAAAATAGTTTTCTTCACTAAATATAATGATTTCATAGCAGCTAGGATGTTTGTTTAAAACGTTGGTGGTGGGTTCAATTTTATTCGACATAATCATTATTATGATACAACAGTTTTTCCCGCACAAAATATACCGCATTGTATGAAAACGGCTTTAGTTAAAACAAACGAGGACAATGCTAGCTAATTATGGATTAAAATTATTCAAATTTTATTTAACTACTCTGATGTTAAATAAATATTGTTTTATTAATGTTTATAGTATTTAGAGGCCGTCGTGGCGCTTTGGGACAGCATCTGCCTGGAAGCGCGATGGTGGAGGATTCGATACAAATATTAAACATTTGGGAATTAAATATATTTAAATTAATTTAATTTCTCTCTTCTGTTCTTTTCAGAAAGTGGATAACGGAGCGTAGACAAAGTATGAAAAAGACATATTTAGAAAACGGGATTTGAACCCGCGCCTCTTGTGAATTCTCAATATATATATATATATGTTTATTTGATCCACCAACATTTGTTTACACGGTACATACATAATAAAAAAAAACATAGTAAACGGAACTTAATCTAAGTGTTACAAACACTTACGGCGGATACAGCATTCAAGAAAGAAAAAGCTTCAGCAAAACAAAACAAACAATTATTTAGAAAACGTAAAAAAATATTTAGAAAACGTATAAAAATTTGAACGCAGCGAATTTTGAACCAGCGCCTCTTGACAACCGTTCAAGGAACCGTCGAGGAAAATAATTTGAATATAATGTAGACAGAGTAGAAATCGAACCCACTGCGCATCTAAATACTGACCCACTGCGCCACTGGGTTCCATAATTATTTTTCATTAAACAATTATTATAACCTTGTATTGTAGATGTATGTAATACAAATGGTATGTGAACGGAATGCTTAGAGAGGCGGAAGCCACATCTTTACTTAGCGACCTTAATATTCTATACTAATATTATAAAGAGGTAAGCGTTTGTGAGTTGTGTATGTTTGAGGCAGGATTACTCCGGAACTACAGAACCGATTTCACCAATTCTTTCATTATTAAAAAGCTACAAATTCCCTGATTGCTATAGGCATATGTCGAAGTAATTTGTTTTTAGCCAGATAAATTATAACTTTCGCCTATTTTGTTTGAGCATTTCTAGGTTTTTCATTGTCATTGTTTTACGAAAATTCCGCTGAAAATACGATAAAACTGTAGTTAGTTCCCGTCGCTAGTATTATTTAAACATATAATAATTGGAGGTATGTATGTAAGCTTGTATTAACTTAACATGTAAATAGGTATCAATTAAAAGGTAGTGTCGATAAAAATCGATATTTTTTTTATAAAATTAGCTTTTACCCGCATAGCGTAGGTACTCACAGAGAACTTTTATTAAAACACTGCATTCCCAATTAACCGTCCGAAATAGTGACACGAGTGGCGGAACTGAACGTCGCAAAAAATTTGTTAGTCCTAAGTGTGTGAATAACACTCTTAAAATTATTATAAATATTCATTGCATTGCATGCATATGCAGTCGCTTTTGCCAAACGATTGTTTTTAGAAATAACCTTTGGGTATCAGAAATTTATAAAAATCTCCGTACAGAGATGCTAACAACAAATATAAGTTGTAATAAGCGTATAAGGGTATCGTAAGCTCGATAACAACGTATGGATTAGTGGTCACTATCCTCGGACGGTTTCTAACAGGCACAAGTTCAAGTCCCGCTGCGCTAAAATTTGTTAAACGGTTTTTAATTGTTTTTTTTAAACATTTTCGTCAAATGAGATATTTAGTGACACAATAGGTTTTAAAATAATATCGTAAGGTATACATTTCCTAACACGTTTCACGCTTTTTCCTGCATAGCTGAGTACAAAGAGGGAACCTAGTCAAGACCAAGACACTTCGTTCTCCACTTCCCGCCCAAATTCGAGACATTGCGTGTTGAGTGGCACTAAACAACGAGCTTTGTATTACCGATGCGGAGAAATCTATGAATAATAAAAAATCTAATCTAAAGAAAATCTATACATATATTAAAAATGTAACTGATAGCTGTCTGTACATGAGAGATAGGTACACGGAAATAAATAATAATGGGGGTATTTATTAATGTAATAAAATCTAAATTTGGTAATTGGTAAATTTCCCTTAACATTTAATATTCATTCAATTTCAATCCGTACTTATACAAAAAAGTTACAACCATTTAAACTATAAATTTAAGCAATTTTGTGCAGTTTAAGCAGGTGAAGCCGCGTGCGTGTCGCTTGACTTTTGTAAATTACGCCCCAATATTAAGTGACTTCTTATTGAAAATAAATCGACTTTGAGTCAAGAGGTACTCGAAAGAAGGCCTTTAAAATAAGTGATGTAAGTAACTAATTGATATATTTTCTTAAAGTTTTGTAATTTCTAACATCGAGGCCATAATGGCGCATTGTGACAGAGTGACTGTATAATCGATAGTTGTGAGTTCGATACGCACTCGAGGGAATGATTATATTTAAATTACTAGCGACACGCCCGCGGCTTCGCCTGCTTAAACTGCACAAAATTGCTAAAATTTATAATTTAAATGGTTGTAACTGTTTTGTTTATGAACCGATTGAAAGAAATAAACAGTAATTGTTATGGTAAATTTACCAAAATACACGATGGTTATTACTTTGATCGCCACTCTTTGAATGATTATATTAGAATTATTTTAATTTCTCCGTTCTAATAACTAGACAAAGCTCGGTGATGAGTTCCGGCGTTCAACACGCAATGTATCGAATTTGAGCGGATAGTGGAGAACGGAGTGTTTTGACACTAGGTTTTCCTTAACTACTCTGCTATGCGAATAAAGCTTGAAGCTGACTGTATATCAGGGTCGTGAGGTCGATTCACGACCACAAATGAAACTATTTTAACCGGATTAATAGCATATAATTTTGCTATTCGAAAATACATTTTTATAACCCGACGTTTCGAACACTTTACAGTAGTCCGTGGTCACAGGTAGACTGAGGTGGCACTTGTCTGTCATTTGATACAATTATTATCTAAAACTACCGCCAACGATTTATTAGTTGCCTCGCGTACTGCCCTGGATTCTTGCAAAATGAAAAGTATCAGATAATAATTGTATCAAATGACTCAGTCTACCTGTGTCCACGGACTACTGTAAAGTCTTCGAAACGTCGGGTTCTAAAAATGTATTTTCGAATACCAAAATTATACGCGATTAATCCGGTTAAAATAGTTTCATTTCAAAACAGCTTATATTTTCGTATAAAAAGTGAACAGACTCATATTTATATAGGGTCTTTGTGTTTAGGTAACTCCAAAAATTGGTCAAACTGATTTCTTAACGGCCTTTTAACATTCATTGCGCAATTACTTATTCATTTAGCATGTGACCTTTGTACTTTGTAAATAGATACATTTGTATGAGATTCATGAATGTATCTAAAACTAGTACCATATAAAAAAGTTGGCAAACATTATAAAGAAAACTGTTCTATTCAAGAACGAGTCTCGTTTGGAACCGCGACAGTTGTAAGTTCCATTTTTATTCTGAAAAATATAAAAAATATATTAAAATTATTTTCATTCCTTCGCTCTGGTACAAGACAAAACGTGGCGTTAAAAACCAACACTGAAGTCACAAAGTCTCAAATTCAGCCAGAAAGTATAGAATGGAGTGTCTTGACACTAGGTTCTCTCTATCCACACTGTCCGTACCACTATAACGATGTGTAATAATAATAATAAGTATAAATGTAGAAATAAACACGTGACTACAATATTATATATATATAATATTCTAACGTTAGGTGGTAACAATAAAAAAATAATAGTTTTAAAAATCTATCTATCAATATAAGAAAGTAGTTTAATTCTGACTCAGTCAGTGAGATCTGATGACAATACAATATAGTCCAAGCAAGAATCTGATTTCGTTGCCATGGCGATCAGCTACTCGAGGAAACATGATACAGTGTGTATTTTTTTGTTTAAATTAACTTAAGAATTGATGATACGATGACTAACAAACAAACCAAGTATAGGTTTGGATTTAATTTGTATGCTTTAGAAGTCGGTATTATTGGGAAATCAATATTGTTATACCACGAACCTGATATCGTTGATATGGCAACCTTCATAACAAGGCGTTTACCTATTAATTCGGATTAACTGAAGC